>CM076578.1:81748792-82191604 GCA_034641835.2 Pinus albicaulis
TCAACATTGTTAAATAAATTGGATTATGCAATAATTTTCAGTTCCACATACACCTCAGCAAAATGGAGTTTCTGAGAGGAAACAAATAACACCGGAATGTGCACGTAGTATGATTCAAGGTAAAAATGTCTCTAATTTTTTTTGGGTTGAAGCCATTACTACTATTGGTTATTTGAAAAATAGTAGTCCAACAAAAATTTTGTATCTTAAAACACCTTTTGAAGCATTTTATGGGTATAAACAAAAAGTTAATAATTTAAGATTTTTTGGATGCAAGGCATTTGGTCATATTCCAAAAGATGAAAGAAGAGAACTTGATGCAAAGTCAATTAACTGCACATTTAGTGGTTATTGTGATGATAAAAAGTCAAACAAGTTATTTGATCCTAGTTCACATAGATTAATTGGACGTAGGGATGTGTCGTTTCATGAGAATGCAGATGAAAGTGATCAAACAAATCATACTAGTGTATGGCATGACATTGATGATTATGTTAAAATAGATAGAAGTGTTGGCCATGAATTGGAACAACCACAATAACATGTACATGTTCAAGATATATAATCATGAAGCACGCATGTCACTCCAAGAACATGAGAAGAAGATTAAAGCATAATAACTCCAAGAAGCTCATCACATCAAATTCAGGCACCTTTAAGGTATAAAGATTATGTATTGATGTCTCATGTAATGAATGTTATAGAATGTTCAAGTTATGAAAAAGCTAAAGAATATAAAGAATGAAGAGATGAAATGAATGAAGAATATAACTCTATAATGAAGAATGACACATGTGAATTAATAGAATTTCTTAAAAATAAAGTTCCCATGGGATGCAAATGGCTCTACAAATCAAACTTTGATGTTGATGGTAGTATTGATAAGTATAAATCTAGATTGATTGCAAAAGGCTACTCACAAAATGAGGGAATTGATTATGAAGATACTTTTTCACCTATAGCTAAGTTGGACACATTTAGAATCATTTTTTCATTACCTACAAAAAATAATTAGAAAATGCATCATTTTGATGTCAAATCTTCTTTTTTGAATGGTGAGTTAACAAAAGAATTTTATTTGGTTTATCCTGAAGGGTTTCTAAAGAAGGAACTGGAGCATCTTGTTTGCAGGTTAAAGAAAGTTGTATATGGTTTTAAACAAGCACATATATATTGGTATGTGAAAATCATTTCTTTATTTTTTTATAAAGGTTTTGTGAGAAGGAAAAGTTATCCGAACTTGTATATCAAGATACATGAAGAAGGGAATATTGCTTTGATATCTTTATATGTTGATGATATTATCATAACAATAAATGCATCCAAGTTGATTGGAAAATTAAAATTCATTTGTCAAGAGTATTTGAGATGAAGGATCTTAGTGGATTGCATTATTGTTTAGGTCTTGAAGTTTAGAGGGAATATGGTAAGGCATTGATAACACCAAGAAAATATACAAGGGAAATCCCTAAAAGGTTCAATATGATTGACTGAAAGGCAATATCTACTCCTTTAGAACATAATGTAAAAATGTATAGTGATGACATAGCTAAAGAGGTGAATGGAAGTTTGTGTCGTCAAATGGTGGGAATTTTGAACTACGTCACAACTACTTGGCCAGATATAGCATATCATGTCAACATCCTTAGTTAGTTCATGGCTAAGCCTTGTGAACGCCACTGAAAAGTAGTAAAGAAATCCATTTGATATCTAAAATGAACACTTAATTTTGGTATTATGCATACTAGTTGATTTGATATTGAGTTGGCAAGTTATTCTCAGTCAGATTGGGCTGGAAATATTGATGATAGAAAATCAACCTCCGGATATGAATTCAATATAGTTTCAAGGATCGTATCATGGAGCAACAAGAAACAACCAACTATTCCTTTGACATCCGTAAAAGCTAAATACAAAGCCTTGACCAGTGCAACCTATGAAGTTCTTTGGTTAAGGAGGATTTTTGAAGATGTTGGAGAAAAAGAAAGAGGTCCAACAAGAATAAGACACGACAGCCAAAGTTCAATAAAGTTGGAAAATAATCCAATCTATATGCCATATCAAAACATATTGAAGTCCAACACCATTTTGTAAGGGAAAAGATACAGTCAAAGAAAATTGACTTACTCGATTGTAATACAAGTGAAAATGTAGCCCACATCTTTAACAAGCCTTGGAAAGACAAACTTTGAAACATGTAGACAATAGCTAGCTAGGCGTCGTGGAAAATTGATTTCTTCATTAGGGAGAGACGTTAGAATGATGTAAAAATGGAGTGTTCTAGAGTTGTTACTTGTCTCGTTGATAAATTTCCCAATAATAAGTTGCACTCCTAAGTTGTTAAATTGGTTTACATTATAGTTAATGCTATGAATTGGTTTCTTTTTTGTTTGTGCTATTATCTATTTTTAGTATATTATATCCAATTTATTAATTGCTAGAAGGTCCAAAATTTATCTAAAAATCTCTATATATGTAATATTTGATCAACATTTAAATAATAAAGTGTAATCTCTATTGGGACACTACGTAATTTATTCTATTTTCTACCTCTATTGATCATATTTGTTTTCTATTAAAAAGTTGTGAACTTCTTTAACAAAACAAACCAATTCTTTAAGTGAAAACCGTGCGGTCCAAATTATCCTCTTCATTCTTTTCACTCTTAGTTGAGACAAGAGTATATTATATTAAAAAAATCCAGCACAAAAATTTATTTTATGGTTTTGTTAAAAAATTTAAATCATCATTGTCTTACTTGCTTGAAAAGTATTCAATGAATAAGTAGCATCAAATCCCATTCTTCTTTACCTTCTGATGTGATGTTGATTTAACTTCAACTTCACGATTTACTAATAAATATGTGTCACAAACGAAAGATCCATTACGTCACTTAGATCGTCTTAAAATGCTCAAATCTGTAACATCTTAGCACATAGTGGGAATCAATATGGCTGGAATTTTAAATCGATATCACTTACTAAATTTGATTTATAATGAAATTGTTAATTGTATTAGAGAAATTCGCTTTGTAATTAAATTGTTCTACTCGGACGATATAACTCTTTAGTTTCTCAGTTAAAATTTATTACTGTGATTAATTTAATATCATTATTATTTTGTAAAACATTTAAAGCATGTAAACTATCTTTTCTCAACTTCTGATCAGATTTTAAACAAAATCTACTGAAAGCCAATCAAATTCCACCCGAGTGTAACGACGAACGGTCCATCATTACATTCTCTGAACACTGTTATTCTCAGTGGAAACAAATTTACGTTCACTAAACATTATGATTGTCACATTGATATAATACCAAACAGTGGCATGTAGTTGTATTTGTTCTGAACCGATTCTTTAAACCTGCCAAAAATCATCTTTTATTATATTACTTTATAATAATTTAGTGTACAATTGGTATAGTGCGATAGTTATTTACACGTGAATTAACTCAGCTATGTGATCACTATTATTTGTAATTATTGCTTTGTTTGTTGTAATTATTACCCAAACGAGGATGCATTATCAAATATTCAAAGCTGTTTATTCAAAGTGAATTTTAAGTAATATTGAATCTTAATTTTATATAATTGATATTAAAAAATTGGGCTCAAGATTGGTTTATTATTTGCCTAATAACATTAAATATACTTTAATAAAATTTATAGTATTATATATTTTTTATTTATAAAATAATATTTTTTTTTGATAGTTTTTTTAATTTATTAACTTTTATTATTTTTTAAATTATGGAAATTATTTAACATTGAATTTATTTATTATTAATTTATTAATATCATTGGGACAAGAAGGATACTCTAAAAAATAAATTATGTCTTGATACCAAGGCTAATTTATCAGCTTGTTCAATTGCTGCCTCAATCTAATTAATCTTATTTTGCTCTTAAAAAATCTGCAAATCCGAATTTTTCATTAATTGGGCCAACCCTTGGCCTCTTACCAATTTAGTAGGTGAATATATGCAAATTGAAGTCATAGATTTCATCACTTTGACATTGTATCGGGTATTGATTCTTAGTAAGTATCGACATTTCCAATGTTAGGTGCACCATAAATTAACTCACATGAACTTCTAATGCAATGATATGGTCTTAAAGCTCATCAACCGCACCACCATTAACAATGGAAATTGACCATAATTGTTCCTATAGAAGATCCATGCCAAACACTGTGGTGGTGCCATACCCCTTCTACTTGTCAAGCCATGTGCTCAAAATAAAACACCATACCTCAATTAAAAATTGTTCTCCAAGCTTCCAATGGAAAGAATGAATCCAACAAAATCCATTAACCTAGAGACCCTTACATGGGGAGGGCATGTGCTCTAAGCCAACATTAATTCAAACATTATTTCGTAATATATAAAGTAACTTCCTATGGATTTGATACAAATGAGGAGGATCAATCAATCTGCTCTCATGATAGTAGATTTAAAACAAATCTATGAGTGTCATGTTAGAAATTGGCATGAAGTGATCTCCTAAGCATCGATATAAAGAATAATAGCATGGTCCTAGTTCATGATACAAGAGGCTATTGGATTGGGTAGAATGGGTGGAAAAATTCACCCATGGGGCTTTGAATGGGTGAGTGACCACTTGAATTTTTAGGGAGACAGCCAATGTGTTGAGTTCTTAAAGGAAATGGAAGGAATTATGATCATGAAGGATGATGAGATTTTTCCAATTTTCTTCAAAATGGATTGAAGTTTTTGGCCTCTCATAGAGGTACTTGGGCTAAAATCCAAATTAATATTAGTGGAGTCACATACAATGACTACCTTTATTCCTGATTAAATTTATTCCTTTGAAAAAAGCATACAACTATGTTTGATTATTGGAATTTGTACCAAAACTCCAATATAAGTTGTTTCAATTTTTTCACTAAGAATAAATATCATTGTCTTCTTATCAACCGTATCATCATCATCATCAATCATATTACATTTTACTATGATAATAAATTAAATTTTATTTTCAATATTAATAAGTATAAATTTTGAATTGTATTAAAATATGAAATATTAAATACTAATATGTCTTTCACAACTCTCTCTCTATATATATATATAATTTGAACATCTTTCTAAATTAAACTTACATATTTAATTTTTAAAAATATTTGTAAATTTGAATCATTGTAATTGATTAACTAAAACAATTATACCGAGGAAATTCTTTCTATGGGTAAGGAATTTATTTATTAAACTTTGATGTTTACTTTAAGCTAAAAAAAAAACCTATATGCATTTAATGTTACTTATATTTACATCTATAAAGAGAGTGTTAGTATGTTTTCTTTATTTAAAAAAACTTTGAAATCATATTTTTATGCAATTTAATTTTCATTTTATTATAATATTTTGAATAAATATAATAAAAATATTTATAATAAATTATATATTTATAATATTCAAATAAAAGCATTTACATTTTAATTTTTTATTACTAAAAAAATAAATTAATATTTATCAATAGTAAAAATAATTTTTTATTAACAACATATTTTCAAAACTTCCAAATTATTAAAAAAATTTCTTATTCAATTGAGAATATTCTATTTCAAATTCCAAATTCTTAAAAAACATCTAAATGATGAAAATAATTTAAAAGTCCAAAATATATCACCATCATTCTCATAAAAAATTATCATTTAATTAATAAAAAAAATTATAAAGTTACATTTAATTAGAAAATTACCTATATGTCAAGTCTCATTAGCATAAGTGAGAGCATGGACTATATCGATTCAATATTTCTTCTCCCGCACTCAACATAGTGCTAATTTAGTATGTGGAGTCGAGCATTAAAAAAGGCTAATTTTGTGATATGCAGAGGAAAGAGAAATGGTGTGCAAAGAAATTGAATTTGAAGCAGTCTGTTAAGGAGCAGGGACTATATCCAAGAGCATAGAAACCCTAGGCAAAGAGAAACAATGGCAGGTGGTTGTAGGCGACAGGGGTAGGAGGCAGTGCCTCTTGCCTGCGAGGTCTAAAGGATGGCAAGTAAATCAACAGAGGAAGGAGGGTCCTTAATGCACCCTATAGGGACGAAGATCCCATTAGCAGAGTCAAAGGGTACATAGAATACAGGGGGTCTGCAAAAGAGCAGAACCCAAAGAACGTGATTGAAGGAGAACAAGCAAAGGAGGTGAGGTGCCCCAGCCAGTGCCTACCTAAGACAAAGGGGATTCCCCAGGTGCACATCAAATCGGAAGGTATGGGAGCACATATTCAGTATATGAAAGACCACGCCCTGATAGGAAAAATTTTCTGTATATGGTCACCGGAAAAAAATCCTAATCTGGTGGATCAACACAACCTGAAAACCCAAAAGGCACTATGACCTACAGTTTGGGGCTAAAGGCTTCTTCACGAGAATATTTTTTAACCTAGAAGATAAAAATAGGGTTTTAGACGGAGGATTGTACTTCTACAACTCCACAGGTCTGTATTTAACCCAATGGAAGGAGAGATTCAATCCATACAAAGTTGATCTCTCAGTGGCCCTGGTATGGCTAAGACTCTACTCCCTCCCGGCAGAATTTTGGCATCTCGAGATTCTAGAAGACATAGACAATGCACTGGGGTCCTTTGTCAAGGTATCCAAGCAGACCAAGAAAATGAGGTATGTATCATATGCTTGCATTTTTGTTTACTTGTACATCTCGAAGGAACTACCAGAAGTATTGAACCTTACCTGGAATGATGAGGATTGGTTCCAAGCAATAGACTATGAGCATATCCCGTTTAGATGTAGGCGGTGCCATGAACATGGCCACTTGTTTCGATAATTCCCCATGAACTCCTAGTATGTCTCTGCTAAGAACACGAATGGGGAGAAAGATGTAGAAGTGTTTGAAAAATTTGTTAACAAGAAAAGACAGGAAAACAAAAACCCTGGACCAGAAGTGCATAAGAAACCACAAACAAAAAACAAGTCCGAGGTCTTGAATAAGGTGAATGAGGAAGGAACAAGTGCCTAGGCAGACGGTCTACCGAGTAACAGGGTACAAGGGAAGGATTGCACAAAACCGTCAGAACCTAATCACGAGACAGAAGAAGAAATGACCCTAGGAGAAGACTGGCAGGGGGAGGAGGCAGAGGATATGGATATAGGGGAGTTAGATCTAGAAGGGATTGAGCAAGCCTATGCAGACCCAAAGTCATGGTATATCCATTTCCAACAAGTTGGTCTCCTAAGGGAGGCAATCATCAAAAGTAAGAGTGAAAAGACTTTAGAAGTAGTATCAGAATCCCTAAAAAGATATGAAGGCAAAAGACGAGGGCGATGCAGTAATGCCCAGAGGATGCAAGAAGCAGGAGGAAAACTAGTGGAATTAGGGAAATATCCAACCATTGAGGATGCATTTCTTGCCATAGAAAAATCCATTGTATGAAAGTGCTATCCTCGAATGTAAGAGGCTGTAATAGCCAACAAAAAAGAAGAATGATAAAAAGGAAAATATAAGTGGATAAACCCTCAATCCTCTTTCTCCAGGAAACAAAATGCAGCAGCAAAGATCTAAAGAAGATAAGTAAACACATCTGGAAAGGCTCAGAGTTTATGGCGATCGACGCGAGAGGGGTGGCGGGTGGCCTTGGTATTCTGTGGAACCGTCGGTGCTAAGCCTCTCGGAATTTATGGCCACCCCATATTCTTTCTCTGCCCTCTTTCATGTCCTTGGCTCCACAGTCCGAGGGGTAATGACGAATGTCTATGTGCCTTTCCAAACAGCCTTGAAACCGACATTTTTAGATGGTTTACGGAACCTCAAGAGTTTGGTGGGGGACAAGCACTAGGTGATAGGGGGGACTTCAATTTGATTAGGAATCTGGGGGAGAAGAAAGGAGGTATCGGGATCCTTAGTAGTATAAGCGAGAGATTTAACGAAGTGATTAAGGATTTGAATTTTGTGGATGTGCAGACCACCAATAGCCTATATACCTGGCATAACAAAGGAGAAAGTTCATGGCACATAGCCTCTCGACTAGATTGGTTCCTTGTGTCAGAATCAAATATGAGGGAGGTGGAGATATTGGTGCCATTGTCCTCCCAGCAGCAGGGTTGGACCACTGGTTGATCTATCTAGAATGGCACAGGCTAGGGGAGAATCTAAAGTGGCCCTTTTGATTTGAAAAATTCTGGCATTCTCACCCCGATTTCCAGAGACCGATCAGGGAGTGGTGGGAGGGATTTGAGGCCCCCTCAAGCTCAAAAATGTAATTCCTTCAGCAGAAACTCAAATTCATAAAAGAAAGGCGAAGGGGATGGAATAAGGAATCCTTCGACAATATCCAAGGGGAGAAAAAGAAACTAGAAGGACAGATAGAAGATCTACAGAAATGGGTGGTGCACGGAGGTTATAGTAATGAGGAGAAGGAAACAGAATCCAAACTTGTCGTGGAAATTTCCTAGCAGGAAAAGTAGGAGGAGATCCTCTGGCAGTAGAAGTCTAGAAACCTTTGGGTTCAGGAGGGGGACAGGAAAACCAGGTTCTTCCATAGAGAAATGATACAAAACCATCAAGGAAACTGCATCGTCATACTAAAAATCACCAATGGAAAATATGTGGAAAATCAAGCAGATTTAGAGTTAAACCTAAAACTCTTCTTCTCTGAACTACTTCATGAGACTAAGGTAGATAGAGGTCTGGAATTAGATAAGATAACTGCCAATATATCACGCCTGGTTTCAGTGGATAATAACAAGATTTTTATGCAGAAAATAGAAATGGCTTAGGTGGAAGAAGTGGTCAAAGAGATGGAAGGAGGGAAAGTGTCAGGCTCCGATGGGTTTACGACTAACTTCTTTTAAAACTGCTGGGATATAGTGAAGGAGGACCTATGGGACATTGTAGAATACTCTCAGAAAACGGGAAGGATTCTAAAGGCCTTCAACTCCGCCTTCCTCAGCCTTATCCCTAAAGAAAAATGAGCGGAAGAAGCCAAAAAGTTCAAGCCAATTGCGTTATGTAATTTCATCTACAAAATCATCATGAAAGTAATGGAAAATAGATTAAAACCCTTGGTACCAGAGCTTATTTCTCTAGACCAAGATGGCTTCTTAGAGGGAAGACAGATCCTAGATGGCATCATCCTCACCCACGAGGTGATCCATTCCCTGAAGAACTCTAGGAAACCAGGAACGATGATAAAATTATATATGGAAAAACCCTATGATAAATTGAGCTGGAAATATATGAGGCAGATGCTCAAATATTACAAGTTCTACCATGATTAGTAAAATGGGTCCTGAATCTGATATCATCAGCTTTTTACTCTATCCTGGTTAATGGTTCTCATTATGATACTTTCCAGGCTACGAGGGGCATAAGACAAGGGGATCCTTTTTCACTTTTTCTCTTCATTTTTATGGCAGAGGCTCTGGGAAAAGCGTTTAAGGCTAATCAAGAGGTCGAGAGAATGTAAGGTATTGGGTTCCAAGAGGGAGAAACCCAACACACTCATCAACAGTTTGTGGATGACACGATGCTTATGGGCAAGGCTGACATGATGTTGATGGACCAGGAAGCAGTTAAAGAGGCCAAAAGCCTAAAAGATATTCTGGAAGTATTTAAAAGAGCGAGTGGACTAGAGGTCAATGAAGGGAAATCACAAATTTTCTTCTTCAACAATCTGAGGGTTACTAGACGAAACATCATCAGAATATTGGGCTTCTCAGAAGGCTCCCTCTCCTCTAAGTATTTGGGGGCTCCTCTGGTGGGCTCCAAGGTTGGCCAAAGTATTTAGAAATATCTCTTAGACAAGATGACATACAAATTGAATAATTGGACCCTTCGGGCGCTAAACCTTCATAGAAGACTAAAATTTATAAAATCAGTGCTTCAGGCCATGCCTATGTACCTCTTCTCGGTACTAGCGGCCCCCAAATTGGTCCTTGAGAAGATCAGGGCCCTCCAGAGAAATTTCCTCTGGGGCAGCACTGATAGTAAGCAAAAGTGGAACCTGGTGGACTGGAACACAATTTGTGTCCCTAAGGGAATGGGAGGGTTGGGGCTTAGAGATCCGAAAGTCAGTAATTGGGTGTTAGGATTGAAATTTTGGTGGTGATGTATTGCCAATAAGATGAAATCGTGGGTAGAACTCTGGATGAAAAAATACGCAAGAGGATGGAAAAGGAATAACCTAATCAGATTTAATGAAGATGCTCCTGGGTCTATAATATGGACGCCGGCTAATTCCAACTGCAATATAGTTAAAGAACATAGATTATGGGAAATAGGGGATGACAAGGATGAAGACTTCTTTAGGGATGCATAGCAGCAACTACTCTATCTCCAAGGGCAGGTAGAAATGTCAAGGCTCCAAGAACAACTGAAAAGGGAAGGCTTGACTAGAATCAAGGACTTTTTGGATACAAATGTTGAAGGAAATCCCTATCATTAGTGGAGGAAGGAGGAATAGTTTAAGATGCAATGTTCGGGAGAAGACATGAGTACTATAATATAGGAGTTAAGAGAAAGGAAGATAAAAAAAGTCAGCACCCTGATAAAATCAGATGGGGATATAAACCGGAAGGTCAATTTAACATTAAAGAAGCATCTAGAATAGATGGGAATCATTAGATATAGCCCTTTGAGAAAAAATACAGCAAAATTTTTAACTTAAGCCTTTGGCCTAAAATATCCACCTTCCTCTGGCTGCTCCTAAAGGCTAGAATGCTGGCATGGGAGAACCTGCACAAAATAGGGATGGAATGGCCTTCGGTCTGTGTATTATGTCTATCCGAAGAAGATATTATGAACCACTTGTTCGACGAATGTAGATGGACCTCTAAATTTTGGACGAAGGCAGAGAATATCTTTAAAAGGTCGAGAAGGGTCCCAGGATATCCGTCTGACATGATGATAAAATGGGAGGCAGACCCCTTCAAAAGAAAGCTATTAAACAGAATATGGGAGTTAGCCCCGGGGTTTCTACTATGGGATATCTGGAAATAAATAAAGCATCGCATCTTTGAAAGCAAGAAAATAATGGAAGAAGAGATATGGGCTCGCATCCAAGTTCATGTGCGTGAAACCTTGGGTCTTAGGATATGGGGAACTGATGACCTCAAAACCAGCAGGGAGGAACTTCAAATGCTTCATGAATGGAAGGTAATGGAATTATCGCAGTACATTGGGAAAATTGGTAAGTGACCGAATTTTACCACGAACGCCGACACCTGGGAACCCCCTAAAGAACAGATGTTCAAGCTCAATTTCGATGGGGACTCAAAATGCAACCCCAGAGCAGCGGGGTGTGGAAGAGTAATTTGGGACAGTCATGGGGAAATTCAAGGAATATCCTGGGGGTATCTAGGGGAAACCTCCAACAATGTAGCAAAGCCTGAGGGACTTCTAGCTGGGCTAGAATTGGCATTCCGATATCAATGGTTTCCTCTAACAATTGAGGGAGATTCCAAAATCATCATTGAACTAGCTCGCAGACTACTTAATGGGTCTTAGGTGAGTAAGATTACTTAGATTGGAAGATGGAAAACAACTTGAAATGTCTGAGTTCCCTCCTTAGGCTGCGATCGAAGATCAAGCTCAACCATGTGAGGTGAAAATAAAATGGTCTCGAAGGCCTGCTAGCCAACCATGGAGTCCAGGCAAGAGAGGAAATCAAGTTAAGAAAGTGGGGAGATTTGGCTGAATCAGACCTCAAGGAAAGGTGCAGGAAAATTATGTGGAAAGACCAGGGGCACCTCAGATGTGGGTGATTATTCCACACGAAAGGTAGGAGGTGGGCCACATGCTAGCCATGAGGGAGAGCACGCAGTGGAGGTATGACAATGGTGACATGGCAGCAGCCATGCATGTGGAGGACAGGTTAGGAGGGGGAAGGACGATGGGGGTAATCAGCAATAAGAAAGCCAAAGAAATGGAGGTGGAGGCAATTGGAGCGCGGGATCCCGAGGAGGGAAGGCATCACCTCTGTCCCAGTCCACGCCTTAGTGTAGGAATTATTGTAGGAAGGTGGAAGAATGAAAATTCAGAAGAGTGGGGAAAACAGGAAGGATTATATGGTTGCACAGAGGTAGGGGTGACATTGGTGAAGTTTTTTGTAGTGGGGCACTCTTCCAGAAAGAAGGAAGAGTGGCGCTGGGGGCGATGGAGGAGATTATTCACGGCTTGCTTCAGGAAGAAAGGAAGGAGGTTTGCCCATTGTTGGGCCACCACAGAGTGAGTCGGAAAAGCAGGAGTGGGAGAGAAGAGGATACCAAGGATGGAACGAACACACAATCTTCTCAACCAGTGAAATGGGGAGGTAGACTTGATTGGGATGCTTTGTTCTTCACGGAGAACAATGATGAGGATGCCTACGCCATTTCAAAAATGGAGGCAGACCGGGTCAAGTCTCTATGCAGAGAGTATGGGAGGGGTGTCGAGGTGCACCCAGTCTGGGTGTCAAGGATTTTCTTGAGCTATTTGATCCGAGAGAGGCGACACATCGGTAAGGCTATCAGGGAAAATATCAGTAGCTTCAAGGAAGAAATGGTCACAAGCCTTGGTAAGCTGCAGGATACTAGGCACATAGTTAGCTACCTTGACATTATGAGGCCTGAAAATGCGAGCCCAATGGAAGACGACAGAGAAAGGGAAGAAGAAGTAGAGGAGGCCATGAAAGAGGTGAACAAGCCAAGGGAGGAGGTCCAGGACTGGAAATGGCAAGGTGCCTCGGCCTCCCCTTTGTAAATAACTTCCATTTTTATTTTTCTTGCTTTGTAATAATTATCGTCCAAAGTCTTAGTAAGTTTACAGTTTTAAGTCTTAGTAGGTTTATCTGGTTACAAGTAGAGGTACTGGCCCTATTACCTGTGCTAGGGGTCATCAGACTAGACCTTCCTCTAGTTTCCTGGTATGGGAGGATATTTTTTTTTCAATTTTGGACACTTGGACTAGTTTCCGGAGTTCCGACAGATCACTGTATGTAAAAATCTAAATATATAGTTAAGAAGAAGGCCCATATTCACTGACAAAAAAAAAAGTCTCACTATCATAACTGGTTGAGGATGGGTCTCGTCACCAAGGCGAACTAGGATCAAAGGTCATGGGGGTGGTTTTTCCATGTTCTAGGGGGAGGAGATATGCTAAAAAATCCAGTGAGCTTAGGGGTGGTGTGGCCTAAGCCGGGTGCGATCCCTGAGTGAATTTAACAGCTTATATGCCCCTAGGCCGTGGCTCCTCAAGCCACAGGTCAAGCCTATAGGGTCACCAACAACTTACAAAAAAAATTACTCATATAAATTAAATCACATCCATTAAACTTTGATATACTTAAAAATGTATATGCATACATACATATAGCCTAGCCATCATTTAATAGAGGAAGCTATCATAGATATATATTGTAATTACTGTCATAACAAATTTTTAATTTAGTTGATAATTAGCACTTTCTTGTTTAAGTGTTTGTTATTGTTTTGTGGGTTTTAGAGTGACTCAATTCTCACAAAATTCATCATATATATTTCTATATAAGAAGTAATAGAATTTTTCTTAGTAGGGAACTGGATCACACACAACTATATATATATATATATATAATTACATCACTAAAGTTTGATACACTTAAAAATGTATATGCATACATAAATATAGCCTAACCATCATTCAATAGAAAAAAAAATTATAGATATACGTTGTAATTACTATCATTTATTTGATAATTAACACTTGGGTTTACTAGTTTTAACATTTTAAGGCTAAAAATTATCTTGAATTATGAATTAAAAATGGCTTCATGATTGAATAACATGGGTAATTATGAATTTGGCTAATATTTTAGTTTTAATAAATTTTAGAATAAATAAATTTATATTATTAAATATTAAAATTCAATTTTTAAGATATTAAGAAAAAACATAAATATTATAAATTAAAATTAATCTTAGTAATTTTTTTTTGTAAGCTTAGGTAGATCCTTCCCATTTTCCTTTAATTATAAACCAGGCAACAAAGATACAAAAATTAAACCTCAACCTGCCCGAAGGAAACCAGGTTTGTTGGCCATCTAAATGCAATGTATGTCAACCAAAACATAAACAACCTTAATAACCTGTACAGAGTTTGACGATACTTAATATCTAAGTCTGTAAGTTCTAACATTTACATAAAATAAAACTAGCCGCTAAAAAAGAGGAACTGATAAGACTAGTCATCTTATGACTCCACAGGGGCAGGATCTTTAGCACTGGAACCAGGAATTTCAACCTAGTATAATGCTTTTATATCCTTCTCCATCTTGCCTAGTCTAGCATACTAATGCAGCTGACAGAGATTGATTTCCTGAATATTTTTGTTGATATCTTCCATAGTTGACCCTAACTTCGACTTTGGTATCTCCTGAGTCGACATAACAGCTTTTTCTAGCAAACATTTTATTAGCCAATAAATTCATATTGAATGTTGGAACAGAGAAATACGTCCACGGGTATGCCCTGGATCAACAACGGCATTATGCAGATATTCAATGCCATATCATCCTCTTCATCCATATTGTTTAAAACCTCTGTTTCCCATCCATAAATGCAAGATTTAACAGAACAGGGAATTTCTGCTGCAAAGGTTTGAATTATCAGTTCCATAAGTTTCTTTGTTGACTTCCTACCTCTTTTTGTAGGCTAAGGAGAGATGGGCTTCTTGCCTTTATCTCCATTTGGCTTCCTGCCTCTATTTTTCTTTACCATCTTATGAAAAATAGTAAGAGGCTCTTCTGATACCAACAACCAAGAAACATTTCCACAATAGATACATATCAGAGAACTAACAAGAAATTATTTTTTTAAGCTGATAGAGAGACCATTTCCTTTAACCTACCTACCAATAGCACCGACTATCATTACCGGAAGTGAAACCCTTAAAAAAAACAAAGAAACCCAGATATATAAGTACGCATCCCTAGAACAACCCAGATGTTCAATCCACAAATAATCCTCTGCCATTCAGAACCCCTACAAACCAAAAGCCAAACAATTAACTCGCTCACAGTTATCCAGAGCCAAAATCCAAAACAGCCAACCCATGAAACAAGTAAACCATTAAAGGAATAGCAATAGAAGGCCCTAAGAAAAGGAATACTACGATAAACAATCGCAATCACAAGGAAATGTGAAATAGTTTTATCATTATCCGTCAATATCTTCTTGAATTAATTCAACATTCTTCCCAAATTCCGAACAGAGTGAAACAAAATTACTGGCAAGCTCAAGACAGAAACAGATTGAAGAGTATCCGACCACATTCCCATACTTACAGTTTTCCAATAGCAACATCCTTCCTAGAACAGAACATAACAACTTTTATACAAAAAGTCCAAAAACACCATGACTCTTTTCTGCATGCAACAAAGTTTTGAAACTTTCGGCATTTGCACAGACCAAGACCGAAAAAGCCACCATTTATCCAAAAAATCTAAAAATACCATGACTATTTTCTGCATACGACGGAATTCTGAGACCTTCCGCAATTGCACAGAGAGGATACAGGATAATACATACCAAGTATCCACCCGCACAATCACCGTACGTCTTCGGTTCTGTCTTCTGATGTACGCGTAACCAACTTTACCGAAAAACCAAACTACTAAACAAATTTCCTTTCCACTTGTATTAACCTTCCTCCAGCACTTTCCCGAAAGATCGTTCGACATCCTCGCTGGATTAACTAGCCGGTAATCGCAAAATGTGAAAGACATTTATTACCGCTTAAGGGAGTTATCATATCAACTTGCCCGCTGACCCACCTTAGGCACCATCTGCATGTGATGACCATGTTGGCATCCTTTACTAATTATAATTGTGATTATCATTTTATTTATTGGAATTTCCTATACAAGATTATTTTATTTTACATACTTACAATCTTGATTCATTTTTTTTATAGGAATTTTACCAGTATCGAATAAAAGTTTAAAATTAAAACCTAGTTTTTCCAATTTCACTTACTATTTCATTTGTCATGCCTCTTTTATTGTACCCTTGACAATTATTCCTTTTTATTTTTCTTGACTATTATTTTATTTTTATTTTTATTTTTTTCTCTTTTATCTCTCTCCACTATTATCATTGTTTTCTTTATTATATATTAGGATGAGAGATTAATTTTGAGAGGAATTTATAATTATTTTTCTTATTCAATCATTAAATATTTATTATTTTAAAATCTACACATTCATTATAATATTTATTTAAATTTTCAAAGCATAATTTAGATGGGTAATTTAAAAATTTACATGTATCCATGTGTATGTGTGTTTGTATAAAATAATTTCCAAATAAAATTACATAAGTGAGTGTCCTTGGTGGCTATGATTCCAATATAAAAACATTGGGTCTTTTGACTTATTAAAAAATAAGACTATTAGGTCTTTTGACCACTCTAATATAAGAACATTGGGTCTTTTGGGTCCTTTGGCTTATTAAAAAATAAGAATATTAGGTCTTTTGACTTATTAAAAAAAACTATTATTTGACTTCATAGACTTTGCAATTCTACATTGTAGACACTTAGGCATAAAACATAAACACTGAAAAAATTACAAGTTGAGACTCACATGACATGCCTACTCTTTTGGATGAGACTCTAAGATAAGAAAAATGGGTCTTTCTACTTATTTGAAAAATGTCATCTCTATCTTCACTAAAACCTTGCAATATTGCATTGTAGACACTTAAGCCCAAAATCTGAATAACCTAAAAGTTGAAGATCACTTGACATGTTCACACCCATGGGCCATTGACATTCTATATAAAACACTAACTGAATTTTTCATTAGTTTGAGTGAAAAAGTGATTTTCCATTTTATTTTGAGAGTTTTCTATAGTTTCTTTAGTGTTGGTACACTAGTGATAGATCTTGGTTTTTATAATGGGTCTATTTATTAGTTTGATTAGAAAAGAAAGCTATTTTGTGGTTGGATATGGAAATCCCAAATGTGTGGTTACAAAAGATATGATGCATTTTATACATTCATACTTGCATCTAAACACAATTTCTTTTGGAATTTTTACCTGTTTGCTTTCTTGTTGGAATGCTCGATTCTTCTTATTTGTGAGAAGGTTATGAATTTCTTCAAAATGCATGCCCCCTATATTATTATTGCTTGACATGGAAAAAACCTCTGAAATTCTTATTTAAAAGTGTGTGCAAACTTGTCTTATTATTTGTAAGGTCATCCTTAGTCCAATTCATCATATTAAATGGTAATATCCATCATTCATCTTAAAAATACATTATAATCAATGGGTTCAACCATCATAGTTGAAATGTTTTCTAAAATGGTTTGGCATAATTTGTAAAAACATTCCCCGATGGGGGTGTGATCTATCAACAAATGGAAAATATTTTGGAGGTTCTTCCCTCAATACATCTGTCAACCTCCAGACATGGTGTGGCACGGGAATGGGTGGTGGACTTGGGCTTAACACCCAATGTCTATTCACTATAAATGAAAGGTATTATTCATGGGGTAGTGGAAGCTCATTCATGAAAGCAGTGGAGGTGAGGTGTAATCCTCACCCTCGTGCTGCATGTCTTAGTTTGTAAGAAGGTTTGTTAAATCTTGTTTGATTGTTCCTCCAATGGGGTTCTATTATACAAAGGTCTCTTTCTGTTTGACGCTTTCAACATGGGAGAACAGTTGGGGTCAATGTTCTTCATCCTATACCTTCACATCATAGATCACGATCATGTCTTTGAATTGATGGTGGTTTACTCCAATTTTACTATTTTGGAAAGCAAATTTTCAAGCATATCTTACCCTTTGTACGGTTTTGGTCTGCAGTTATTTGTATCGTGGTCAATTCTCTACATGGTTCTAGATTGGGGGTATTTTGGTTGTCTTATTTGTGTTGCACATTGTAATTTGGGTTCTCTCAAGCTTTTATTTGCTCAACACTAGTATGCTCCTTGCTCTGGTGAATTGGTTCATTGCGCTCTTGAGTTCTCTTTTTATCCTAGTTAAAATTTGGGTTTCCAAGCCTAGAATAAAAATGTTTTTGGTGACTTTTATCCTTTAGGTGGGTTTTGTGTTGGTGACCGATCTAGGTATTACCTGCTTTGGGTGGTCCAATGGTGCTATGATTTTCTATGTTCTATTTCTCTGGAATGTCGTGAGTTCCAATCCTTCCTTGAATTTGATCATTTACTATGGAATTTTTGGGATGACTTAATAGTTTTTCTGTTAGGTGTTAAAAGAGGAATGATTTTTCCTTTTGCCTCCTTTATTGGTCGTTGGTCTCTGTTTGGTTTTTTACAATGTTCTCTTCTCCTAGCCTCCATGCCAGCTTGAAAAAGAATGGCGAGTAACAGGGGAGCCGCCAATAATGTTAGTCTCAAACATCAATGACCTTTTGACTTTGATTTTATAGCCACCTTCTTTTATTCAACTCCCCTTCAGGTCTATGGGTAAAGTATGACATTAGAACCTCAAGAGTCTGAAGATCATCTCTACCATTGACTTTGAAATTTTGTAAAATGGCCCACAATGGGTACCTATATTAGGATGAGCTCAAAAGAAGAGATTACATTTTGTGCAACGGACCCGCTTGGCAATCCTAGAGATCCTCCAATTGAGAGCACATGTGATCCTATCATAATCTCTTCAGAGGAAGATCATCCTTGGTTATCCTAGTTTTGGTTCAATTTTGTTCTATTATTTTCATGATGTTGTTGGTTGTGTTTCTTTCATCTACTGGCATTTGGAGATGTACAAGAAATTTTGGTCATGCAGTAGTTTTTGGTGTGATCGGGGTTCTACAATATATTTTTTTTGGAGTTTATGTCTGCTCACAAGTAAAGTCTTTTGTGACCATTGTCAAACTCATGATTTCTATTGTGTTGTCCATATGCGGATCTTTAACAATGATGTTGTTGTTCCTTGGCGTGTTACGATGCACACTTGTTGGATAAGTCTTCATTGTTTCATTTGGCATATAGCTATCTTATAGTACGGTTTGTTGCTTGTTTTGGTTGTTGTGGCGCCTCATGTCTAGGTTCTATAAATATATTTGAGTATGCCTTGGTTTTTGGAATTTTTTTATCTTAGTTGTACTTATAGGGAGAGTCTCACTATCTCAGTATGTAGAGGCCTCTTCTATTTTCTCATATTTTGAACTTGCACTCCAGATAGCTCTCTATATAAATAAATAATTTATAAACTTCTTTCAAAATAATATACACAACTTTAATTTAAAAAAATAATAAAAAAAACTTTAAAATTACATAAATAATGACTACATATAATTATATCAAAATTATAAAAAAGTAAAGACGGTTAAATATATTTGAACTTTCTAAAATAACATAAAATAGGGCTAAAACATATTTTATGATAAAATCAGAATTAAAAAAGATACAAAATACAAAATTTATGTTAAAAAAACACATTTATATTTATTAAAAAAAACTACCTGATCAATATTTCACCTATCCCGCAAACTCCTCCTAAGTGTCATAAAATGGTGACCTGCATGGGACACCTCTCTGCCCTTCTCTGCCTCCACAAGCTCAACTAAAGTGCCCTCCAAATTTACATGTTGTGCTTGACATTCCAAGTCTTTTTCCTTCACCCAAGCTGTGTTGCACCTGTTTCTATTTTTTGGGTTTCATTTCCCACCTCGTTAAAGAACATTCTGCGAAATCAATTTGAGCGTTCATGGTTGTGGGTATCGATCTGATCTGTGCCTAATTCATCCAGAGAACATAAGATTACCGTACCATGAGGCTGTCACAGGCCACCACCCAGGAGGCAAGGTAGGTGGTTTGACCGTCAGGTTCGAATTAGGGAGTAAAAAGAATAACTATCTAATAAGAGGTTTCCTTCTCACACTTTACCGTGCAACCTGACAGGGATGGAGAGATTTATGTCGATACAACGGTTTTGAGGTTGACCTGGGGACAATTTGTGGTCAATGGGCTTAGATCAATCCATGGAGAATCTCTTTCATAATCTCTGTCATGAGTGTGTCATGAGTGGGTGGTATATACGTGATCTTCGAGTACGTTAATCTCTGTCATGAGCGGGTTAGGTCATCACCAGCCAAATCTTTTAGATTTTCCATCAGTTTTATCTCCATGAAGGATTTTGTTCCAAATCAGGTTGTACTAAATTTAATACTTTTATATTCACAATTTTATATTTTTATTAGGTTTACAATTTTATATTTTAAAAATGTGATATAATTTAATAATGAATAAATATTTTTTATTTATTTAAATTATAATTTAAAAATAATTTGAATTAGACACCTAGAGACACTTAGGGATAGAGTTATTACTTAAGGGATAGAGTTAAATTTAAGTAATAAGGTGGTTAAGTTGTTAATTTTTTATTTTTATTTTTTTAATTGTAAATACCTAAAAATAAAATGATTTTGGTTATTTTGTAAATAAAATATTTTTATGGAAATATTATATAAAAATATTATAATTTTGTAATTATAAAATAATTTTATTTGTATTTTATTAAGTATATGGTACATTTAAATTTATAGAGATTTCAATTCAGGAAGGTGCAAATATGAGAATTGATGTGAAATAAATTTTAGGGTATTTCAATGTAATCAAAAGAGTATGTCATAAAACCTTTTAAATAGACTTATTTATTCTAATCTAAATGGTTTTTAATTTTGATAAAGCTTTTCACAATTTTGGTAATAACATTTTAATCTCTTTATAGATCGTTCTTCAACTAAATTAAAAAATAACCTCTTAAATATTCATATCCAAATTAAAAAAAAAAAGAAAATTGATGAGTTTTTTTAAAATTATAGTGTTAGTTTAAAAATTTGGTTCAACATTTTGAAAAAAAAAAAAAATCTAAAATATGCGTTAATAAGTTAACCTATCAAAGTTATGATTCCAACAATCTTGTGGCAATTCCAACAATTTTAGAAAAAAATGAAACAAATTTAAGCCCACTTACATACATATATCCTCTAATATGCAAAGTTACCCATTTAACCCATCAAAGTAATGACTCCAATAATTTCTGGCAATTTGGACAACTTCTGTGTAACATCCATAGGCCCACGTTTTTACCTTTTTACAAACTTAGGTTTTGACATTTACAAACCACTATGGAAGTTATTCCTATTGAGGGAAACATTTTTTTACTTAATCAAGAACATTTGATGAGGGGGGTGATCCTTACCAAGGTTAGTTCACCAAAGTCGTTGGACTTCCAACTCCATGGCGTTGGCAGTGAATAATTGCTCGGATTGAAATTGTCTCTATCTCTGAGATTTTGGACAGCTAGCGGTTTTATGTAAATGAATAGAAAGTTGTTATTTCCAGTATTCTAGGGATATCTACTCCTGTATGTAGTTGGTGAAAGAAAACAACTGTAGTGAGACATTGTGAGACTGCAGATTGAGTCGTTGGACTTCCAACTCCATGGCGTTGGTAGTGAATAATTGCTCGGATTGAAATTGTCTCTATCTTTGAGATTTTGGATGGCGAGCTGTTTTATGTAAATGAATAGAAATTTGTTATTTTCAATGTTTGAGGGACATTTCTTGCAGCAGCGGGGGCCTAACCTCACAAGGTGTCGGTTTACGGTACCTGTAAATAAAAACAATCAAGTGAGACGGTCAACCATCTCACCTGTCTCCTGGGTGATTTTGAGGGACATTTACTCCCGTATGTAGTTGGTGAAAGACAACAACTGTTGTGAGATGTTGTGAGCAGCCACCATTATGCATAAAAAAAAAAACTAAGTGTTACTGTTAATGGTGAACAGTCACCAACTCAGAATCATGGCATCTTTATTTAATAAAGAGAATCTAGTAGGAAAGGCTTATCCAGTATCGAGATAAGTAACTATGCCTTTTTCTTTGGAGAAAGAAGCATATGAATGGCTTGCCTCTTTAAAAAAAATAGTAGTTTGCTTTTGAATCTTTACCCCATTTTCTGGAAAGAAAATAAAAGATTTCACATGAATTGTTATACGAAGTATACTATGGTAAAATACAGTGCTAGTTTTTCTGAAAGTAATAAATATTGCTATTATGTTAATCTTTTAGAAAGATATTGTTTTTAGTGATATACCATGGTAAAGACATAATCCATGAGATTGGTATTATGTTAATCTTTTAGAAAGATATTGTTCTTAGAGATATATAACATGGTAAAAGGCAAACTTACTATGCTAGTTTTTCGGAAAAACACCGGGACAATATTCTTTTAAGGGGGGAGTATGTAACATCCATAGAACCACAGGTTTAGTTACCTTTTCGTTAGGAAAATTAGATTATTCATTGTGATTATTTTTCAAGAATTATTTAGGTTTCAACAATTACAAACCTAGGTTTTGACAGTTACAAACTACAATGGAAGTCGTTCCAATTGAGGGAATTATTTTTTTACTTAATCAAGAACATTCAGCTTGATGAGGGGGGTGATACTTACAAGGGAGTCATTGGACTTCCAAATCCATGGCATTGTTAGTGAATAATTGCTCAGATTGAAAATGTCTCTATCTTTGAGATTTTGGATGGCTAGTTGTTTTATGTAAATGAATAGAATGAGATCTAGAGGGTTTCAGTCCATTCTTTGGCCACAGGAAAGAAAGTCGTTATTTTCAGCGTTTGAGGGACATTTACTTCTGTATGTAGTTGGTGAAAGACAACAACTGTTATGAGACGTTGTGATACATTCCCCTTATAGCGACCATTATGCAGAAAAACATAAACGAAGTGTTACTGTTAATGGTGAAAAGTCACCAACTCAGAATCATGGCCTCTCTATTTAATAAAGAAGTTCAAGTAAAGAAAATAAAAGATTTCATATGAATTGTTATACGAAAAATAGGCATGTTTGTTTTTAGAGATATACTATTGTAAAATATGGTGCTAGTTTTTCGGAAAGTAATAAAGATTTCTATTATGTTAATCTTTTAGAAAGATATTGTTTTTAGTGATATACCATGGTAAAAGACATAATCCATGAGATTGATATTATGTTAATATTTTAGAAAGATATTGTTCTTAGAGATATACCATGGTAAAAGGAAAACATACTGTGCTATTTTTTCAGAAAAGAATCCATGTAAGTTCTTGAAAAGATTGCTATTATGTTAATCTTTTAGAAATATATTGTTCTTATAGATATACCATGGTAAAATACAAACTTACTTTGCGAGTTTTTCCGAAAAGAAAACCATGTGAGTTCTTGCAAAGATTGCTATTATGTATCTTGAAAGATGTCTGTAGTAGTAAAAAATAATATAAGTAATTTTTCTTGTCTTTATATATGCATCTTATGTAAGAAAAATGAGATGCTCCTTTTTGTAGAAAAAAGGGGGTTTTGTACATGTGTATGAAATGATAAGTACATCCAAATTATTTCTTGAAAATGAATATAGATTAAAGAGGGTAATTCTTGAATATGTTTCATGGGTTGGGAGATAAGTTAATGAGTTTTTCTTGGAAAAGAAGTCATGAAGAACCCATGTTAGTTTCTTGTATATGTTGTTCTTACTTAAAAAGTGGGAGATAAGTTAATGAGTTTTTCTTGGAAAAGAAGTCATGAAGAACCCATGTTAGTTTTTCGTATATGTTTTCCTTACTTGAAAAGAATAACCTCTTGAAAAGATTACATGGCTAGATGAATTATGTCAACTTCTTGATTTAGGTGTATTAAAGGTTAAGTTAACCTTGTTAGTGTTGCCTAGTTTTTATGCATAAAAGAGGTTATATATGGTAATTTCTTGGAAGCCAAGCATGAGCAACTTGCATGTAGAATTATAGAGAAACAAGGTTCTTTGCATGGATAGAAGATCTATTGAGCTATATTTATTTCAAAAAATTTACATGTGATTACTTTATGCTATCATAATTATTATGTTAGTTTCTTTTGAAACAAGATCATGTATATGCATGAGAGATTTGTATTACCTTTCATTGGAAAGAATATACATTTGTAAGCTGGAAATGATAACATGTTTAGTTAGCCTACATTGGGAAATATTCTTTGGAAAAGAAGACGGATTACATGCATAAAACCCATATTAATGTGTTGGTTTCCTTGGAATATATATATGGGTAATGTTAGTGTAATATTTGAAAAAGAAGAAATGTATTTGTATGCTTTACTGTAAACATGTGTTTGGATACTATGTTGTGCTAAACATTCCTTTGGGAAAACTCTTTTGGAAACTATATACATTAGCATGCATAGGAACAACATTTTCTGTGTTAGTTTTCTTTACATGCACCAAGTAATAGCTTAAGGGTTAGTTATTTGCATTAAACTTATGTAAATCGCACGCACGAAGATCCTAATTGATGTATCAGTTTCTTCTAAAGAAATTCCTGGCAGATGTAGTTATTGTCTTGCATGAATGTGTGCTTATGCGAGGGAAATATTAGTAAATGTGATTTCTTATAACTAGCACATATGCAGCATGGTTAAAGGGAGAATGTCAAGATATTTTACTTGCATGTCATGAATGTACATGAGTAGATGGATAAGCATCACTAGTATAGATTTATGAATGGGTTGTTTAATACTTTATGAATCTTGACATCAATGTATGTTGAAGACAACATTAGAAAGAAATGATTATAACTTGTACAAAGTAAATATTATGCTTAACATGGTGGCAGGTAAATGATTAATGGTTCATGAAGATGAGTGCGAGCTGTAGGATGGTCCATTGTCGGTACATCCATGCCACCAAGATAAGAATATATGAATATTAGTGGGTAAATTATATCATAATTATTGTAATGGCTTTAAGCTAGATCTTTTTATATTTTCTTGTAAGATTTATAACAATGATTAAGGGATGGTCTCCCTTATAATCCATTGAGTGAGGGGTGAACACGCTCACAAGTTTTTAATAATAAAATTAACCATTTGCTGGTTTTCACCCTACGGGGTTTCCAGGATATATTGGTGTTCAATGATGTGATTGATTATTGTGTCAGATTGACAATGTTGATTCATTTCTTGTTGTGATGTTAATAATGTCAAGTATGTGATGACTACATGAATAATGAAATGAATGCAAGGTTACATCATATAGTTTTATGTTAATTTACTACAATAGTGGTTGTTAATGGTTAACAACTTACTATTATTATACTAAGGTTACACTATGAACTGGTGAAAATTCTATCTAATGATTAGTGAGGAATATTTAATAGTGATTTGGATAGTTACCTGTGGGTAATTTGTGTAAAAAAATTTAACTCCTTACATTGCCATGTGAGGTTATCGGTGTATGTTACAAGTGGTATCAGAGCTAAAGGTTGCAGCACTGGCGCATTTGGGATTTGTTAAGCGAAAATAAATTGAGGTATTCTACTAATGAACATCAATTAAGGTATGATTCTAGCAATCTACATATTGATTGATATATTTAGTAGTATACTTTTGACATGATATGTGCGATTCATGTTTATAACTACATTGAAGAGAAATAAGTAATAAATTCTACTGCAAGACAGTTTTCATAACATTGGAAACTTGTTGAGGATAAAAGACAACAAAACCTTTGTTGTACTTATGAGCAACCTAAGTACTCACTAGTGAAAGTGAAAGTTGACTATTAACATTTGGGTATATGACATATTACTCATACATTTAATGAACATAACTAAAGTTACCATGCACTACTTGAAAAAGATGAATGTGTATAGTGATGGAGTGTGAAACTAATGCGTAAATGAAAAAGATGGGGAAATTCCTTGAAGAGGATGATATAGTGTTTTAAAATGAAATTGAATGAACCATTTTAGATATTAAAAATACACAATGGCTCATGTAGTGAGACTTGACTAAAATGACTAGTTGTTGAATAACTAGTTTTTGAATGAATCATGTCATGGATGCATTAATATTATTAGTGGGATTTATTAGTTAGTGTTATATGACCAACTAATAAAACCTATATGCATGAATTGGTTTTAATTAAAGATTATTACAATTTGTGAAGAAGTAGTTACTTCACGTGTCAGACTGTTGGTAACAGTACAATATTGGAATTGGAAATGTTGGACTGTTACCCGTGGGACAGTTACCCTAAGCGTTATTGATATATACGCATTAATGAATATTTGTATGTAATTGTATGAATGAAAAAATTGTATGCATGAAACTAAAATTATTTTAAAAGTGATTTTTTTTTTTAGCAATGCATATTTATGATTAATATCGTTGATGAGATTAAGCATGGTTAGCTTAATGGAAACAAGAAAACCTCTGAAAGAAAAATGTTGCAGTGAAAATTGCAATGGTAATTGATAAAGCATCATGTTATAATGTGCATGATTGTGTTATTTGGGAAATAATAATGTATAACACATGTATGTTATTCATGTTCCATGTTAATGTAGATATCATTGGATCCATATTGAGGGCCAAGTATGATGTATGATGTACATAAAGTTTCTTTTCCCTTATGTATAAAGTGCATATGGTTCATTATGTAATATAATGTGGGAAAGAATTCTAAAAAAGAAATTTAACATGCCAGACAGTTGTGAACAATTATGAAAGGCTAGAAGGCCTTGGGTTGATGGTGGTTGCCTGCTCGGAAGGGTTGATGACGCTTGTCTCCCCAGATTTCCTCTCCCTAGAGACATATGATCTCAGTAAGGGAAACGAGTTGGCCAAGATGGTGAAAAGAGAAAAACCTTAGGCAACTCTATTGATTTTGGAGCCTGTTGGAGGAGATCCAAAATTCCTCATAGATGGGACGCTATCAGAGGAATAGGCATGATGTTTCCAAGAGGAATCCTATACTAGACCTTGAGTGGCCATTGGAATTCTCAAGCTGGTTCGCCAGTGGAATTCCATACTAGACCTGGAATGGTTTTTTTTCAAATAACTATCTGGATGTGAAAATGACTCGATTTGGTTGTGGAAACCAACTCCCATGGTTGGGAGGAGCATTTTGTTTACCATTGTGGTTCTCATAGCGGAACAAGTTAAGTAATCAGTTATATGTTATATTAAATTAAATTTTTATATGATTATGTAAATATCTTATGTAGATATTGAGAGGAAATGATCCTAGTGCTTGAAAATGAATTACTGTAACTATAAGTTTCTTTATTTTATTACTATTCTTTTGAATGTCTTAGGAAGGGTTAGGAAAATATGCACATGGTGCATTTATGGACCATTTGTACGATTAGAGAGTTAGGTGCTCTCTAAGTACTTTTAGAAGTACTGTGTGGATGTCTTTAGCAGGAGCTAAGACAATGTGCATGTGGTGCATTGATTAGAGGGTTGGTGCTCTCTGAGTACTTCTGGAAGTACTCTGACTAAAACATCTATTAATATTGGATGAATGTTTTATAGTTGCAAGTATTTCATTTCATTGAAATTATGTGACTAATGTGATTGCATTTGTTAGTTTTACATTATAGGATACTTTTCATGGACCCTTATCATGGAGCATTGATGGCTTAACCATCCATTCTCATAGTGCTTTTGTAAAATTCATCATTAATTTCAAGAGTACTTGAAAGGAATTATAAATTGGTATAAGAAATTATGATTTTATTTTATGAAATTGAATAATGACTAAGTGATTGGAAGTAGAAAATTATTATTTGGTAAATATAAAAGCTTATGTTGATTAATAAAAATTGTTGATCTTACTTATTGAACATAAAAATTCCTAATTTTGAATGGGAAGGATCCCCTTTTGGGTTGTTTAGAATGTTATTCTTAGTAAGGGATGAACACCGAAAACAGTATTCTCTTAAGGGGGGGTGTATGTAACATCCATAGACCCATCTTTTTACCTTTTTCGTTAGGGAAAAATATTATTAAATTAATGGAATTATTTTTTAAGAATTATTTAGGTTTCAACAGTTACAAACTTAGGTTTTCACAGTTACAAACCACCGTGGAAGTCATTCCAATCAAGGAATTTTTTTTTTACTTAATCAAGAACATTTAGCTTGATGAGGGGGGTAATCCTTACAAGGGTTAGTTCGGCAGATTGAGTCGTTGGACTTCCAACTCCATGGCTTTGTTAGTGAATAATTGCTCGGATTGAAATTGTCTCTATCTTTGAGATTTTGGACGGCTAGTTGTTTTATGTAAATGAATAGAATGAGATCGAGAGGGTTTTAGTCCATTCTTTGGCCACAAGAAATAAAGTCATTATTTTCAGCGTTCAAGGGACATTTACTCCTGTATGTAGTTGGTGAAAGACAACAACTATTGTGAGACATTGTGAGACATTCCCCTTATAGCGAACATTATGCAGAAAAACATAAACGAAGTGTTACTGTTAATGGTGAACATTCACCACTCATAATCGTGGCCTCTCTATTTAATAAAGAGAAGTTCAAGTAGGGAGGGCTTATCGACTATTGAGATAAGTAACTATGCTTTTCTCTTTGGAGAAAGAAGCATATGAATGGTTTGTCTCTTTAAAAAAAATAGTAGTTTTCTTTTGAATATTTTACCCATTTTCTGGAAAGAAAATAAAATATTTCATATGAATTGTTATATGAAAAATAGCCATGTTTGTTTTTAGAGATATACTATGGTAAAATATGGTGCTAGTTGTTGTTTTTAGTGATATACCATGGTAAAAGACATAATCCATGAGATTGGTATTATGTTAATCTTTTAGAAAGATATTGTTCTTAGAGATATACCATGGTAAAAGGAAAACATACTGTGCTAGTTTTTTAGAAAAGAATCCATGTAAGTTCTTGAAAATATTGTTATTCGGTTAATCTTTTAGAAATATATTGTTCTTAGAGATATACCATGGTAAAAGAAAAACTTACTCTACAAATTTTTCCAAAAAGAAAACCATGTGAGTTCTTGCAAAGATTTCTATTATGTATCTTAAAAGATGTTGCAGAAGTAAAAAATAATATAAGTAATTTTACTTGTCTTTATATATATGCATCTTATGTAAGAAAAATGAGATGCTCATTATTTTTGTAAAAAAAAGGGGGTTTCATACATGTTATATATATATATATATATGCATCTTATGTAAGAAAAATGAGATGCTCCTTCTTTTTGTAAAAAAAAGGGGTTTTCGTACATGTGTATGAAATGATAAGGACATCTAAGTTATTTCTTGAAAACAAATATTGATTAAAGAGAATAATTCTTGAAGATATTTCATGATTTGAGAGATGACAGAGATGATCATCCATCATATAGATTGAATGGTGATATAAGAAAAACAATGGCAGAGATGTGTAATTCTTGAAGGGCCTTTTTCTCGGTCCTCTGAGCATCCATCATACAGATTGAATGGTGATATAAGAAAAGTAATGGCAGAGATGTGTCATCTATCACCTGTCCATCAATAAATAGACATCATGCTAGAGCATTGCATAGTTGTACCATTTATCGTCCGACTCCTGTATCTCAGAACAGGGTAATTAATAATTCTCAAGGTTTTATCGAAGTTTGTATGCAAGCAATGAGTTAATAGTACAAGGTGTAGTATTTTTTTTATTCCCTGTGAATAGTGAAAGCTTTTATAAACCCTGTACAATCAAAGAAATGATAAGAGAAGTATTAAATTTATGTAATTAAAAATATATTTTGAATACAGGAGTTTACAGTAGAATAGGGATAGGCCCTGGACTATGTCATAAAACCATAGTTATTAAATTCGAATTTGAATATGGTAGGATAAAAATTCAAATGAAAAATTTTGATAGTATATATTTTAATTAACAATAATATATTTTATTTATTTTTGTCCTAATTTATTTTAAGATTTGAATAATTTCTAATAACTTTATATCATATAACAACTTTCTAAATACAATTCACTCCAAAAAAAATAAAAAATAAAAAACTTACTCTTCTTTCCAAGCGAACTCTCAAAAATCTAACATATCTTTTTACTATCAAAAATTTATTTTTCTAAAGTTCTTATGTAATATATATATATATATATATATATATATATATATATATATATATATAAAGAAAATCACCATTCTAAATCTATTTATTTATGTAGACTCTATCAAAATAAAAATATATTTAGAAAATAAGTATTTCACTCATTCATTTTTTTCTTCTTTCTTGGCTTTCCAACCCTATAAAACATAAATGAAATTCCCAAAAAAAAAAAATCCAATTTCTCAATTGTTCTATTTCCTTTTTTTATTTTTTTAAATATACACAGTTTTCAATATGTTGAGACTTATTATGTAATCCTCAACCATCTTTTTGAAATTCATTTTTTTTTTCCAATTTCTCATTCGTTTCTATTTTCCTTAATTTTTTTAAATGCAAGTAGATTTCAATATGTTGAAACTTAATCTGTAATCCTCAGTGATCCTTTTGAAATTATATATATATAATAAAAAAATAAAAAAAATCCAATTTCTCAATTGTTTCTATTTTCCTTATTTTCCTTTTTAAATACACCTATTTCAATAATCCCTTCATCTTAGAAAACATGAATGTTAAAGTATTCTCTCAAGTTAAAATGGTTTTATTTAAGGACAGGCTCAAAATGAGAAACTCGCTCAAAGGAAGAAAATCGAACCGAATTTCAACTAACTATTAACTGATCAAATTGAATGGATGAATTTTTATAATTTTTATCTTGATTCAGACGAATTTAGGAACTATGACTAAAACTGTTTTTTCTTGGTTAAGAGCTCGTCTTACTTGGAGGTAAGGAAACAAGTTAATAACCTAAGTCTCAAAGGCATCTGATTGGAGCAAATGCCAGTCTGGGTTATTCCAAGTGGCCTGATTTTCTTTGAATAACGGTGATGAGTCACCCTGCATTGGCCAATAATAGACACATATGATTGTCTTTACCACTAGTTTGAAAAATGAACTATAATAATTTTCTCACCTGATGAAACAAAAAATAGAAAAAAAATTAATTTAAAAAAAAAAAAACTCTTCAATTTTAAAATTTTAAACTCTCAATCAAACAATAAAATAAAATTATATATATATATATATATATATATTAATGATAAAAAATAAAATTATATATATATATATATATATATATATATATATATATATATATATATATATATATATATATATATATATATATATTAAAGATTACAATCAGATATTAATGATAAAAAATAAAATAATTAGAAAATAGTTTCAAAAAGTAATATATCACTAGGATTTTCATTAGATAAATAATTATCTTTTGATAATAAATATTTTATAAGTTTTTTTTGGTCTGTTGTAATTCAATTATTCAAAGTTTTAAAGTTTTTTTCTAGTCTAATTGTTTTAAGCTTTGGTAGTTTGATAAATGTTTTAATCATATTTTTCATACTAATTTTGGAGAAATAGCCAATTTAATTGTTCTGAATTTTGAATTGATATTGTTTATATTATTTTAAAATTTATAATTTTCTTTATAATAAATTTGTTGGAAAAGTTTGGCATGGATCAGTGTAGGTCAGCAGCGACACCTTTGCAGCAGAATTTGAAGTTGTGCAGTGATGATGGCATTAAGGAGGTGGATGCCACGATGTACAGACAGCTGGTTGGGAGTTTGATATATCTCACAACAACCAGACCAAACTTGGCATACTCTGTTAGTGTGTTGAGCCAATTCATGTCAAAACCGCTTGAAAGTCACTGGGTAGCAGCAAAAAGCATGTTGAGGTATCTTTGTGGTACTGTTAATTATTGCATTTTATACACTGACACATCTGATGTTATTCTAGCAGGTTTTTCAGATTCAGACTGGGCAGATAACCTGGATGATCGAAGGTCTATCACAGGTTACGCATTCAGCATAGGATTCGAGGTCATAGCATGGAGCAGCAAGAAGCAAAGCACTGTAGCACTGTCTTCATGTGACGCTGAGTATCAAGCATTGTGTGCAGCAACGTGTGAAGCGATCTAGTTGAGAAGGCTTCTCAATGATGCAGGAGAAGAACAGAAGAACTCTACTTCCATCAAAAACAGCAACCAAAGCACTATTAAATTAGCATACAATCCAATGTTTCATAAAAACACCAAACATATAGACACTCAATTCCATTTTGTTAGAGAGAAACTACAGTCAAAAGAAATTATTGTTGAATATTGTAAAACTTGTGACAATGAAGCTGATATTTTTACTAAGCCTCTTGCACGTGTGAAGTTTGAATTGTTTAGAAGGATGCTAGGAGTTCAGGACAATCCTTTCTCCATTAAGGGGGGGAGTTGAAAATAATTGTATTATTTTGTATTAATGGAGAAAAGATTACACAAGTTGTAACGTAACTCCTTAGTTTAGGATTTGTTCCTAGAGTTTAGGGGTTTGGTTGCAACTTCCTAATTTCTAGTAATGTACTTAATGATGTAACCTTTCATTCATGTATGTAGAGTGTACGAGAGTGATCTCTCAGTTCTGAGTGTAGTCTCCAGGTGTACTCACCTATGAGCTACAACTCCTTTTCAATTATGTGCATATTTTATCTATATTTACCATTTAAACATTAAATTTTAATTTTGATAATATTTTTTTGAAATCACAATTTTGATATCTAAACTTATATACATTCCTAATATTCCAAAGATTTTCCAAAACGATAGATTCATATATATATATATATATATATATATATTAAATTATAATAAAAAACATTATATAATTAAAAATAATTTCACCAAATTCCAAAAAATCCAAAACATAAAATAGTTAAAAAGTCGCCATTCCTTTTAGATCGATGGTGAAGGTTTTCCTGGCTTGGGTGAGTACTTATCTGCATGCCTGAAATAATTGATCCATCATATAAGCGATAATGAAGTTTTACCAGTCAATAAGCCACACGAAATCTGTCGTTATCAAAGAACACAACAAATCAACTGAAAAATCCAGCGAACCGGGGTCTCAACCTATAATATCACCTTTAGCTATCGTGCCACCCCGCACTCTATCTTTAATATAAATTTATTGTTTTCAATGTTAAGTGGATTATTATTTAAGTGAATTAAAGTAAATAGGGCAAATACAATTATTAGTTTGGGGTATAATTTAATTGATAATCATATATAATAAGATTAAAGGTTCAAATCTTCATAAATATTTAAAAATAAATAAATAAAATTATTTAATAATTTAAAATTTTTATTTTAATATTTAAATATTGTAACTTTAATATTTAATTAAATTGTAAATATTTAATATTTAATTTTAATCATAATTAAAAAAAAAAAATTAATTCATAATCTTTTAATTTTTTAAAATTAATTAATGTATATTTCTAAACTTTATTACCTCATAAAATATCTTAATATTTTTTCATTCATTTTCTTTAATTTGAATTCATCGTTTTGAATTTTCCTTCATTGAATTTTAATAACAAGTGTCATGTCTTCCCTTCTTATTTCTTAATACTTAAATTTTGTTGTTAACTTAAAATTTTATATTAATTTTAATTTTTCTTTTAAATTTTTATTTAATTAACATTATATATATATTTTTTATTATTATTATTATATATTATTTGACTTGTTAAATTGAGAGTTTTATTGGATACCATTTTCTCTTTTAATTCCTACCAATTTCCCCATGGGCATAGTTGATAGCAAGCCAAGTGGGTGGATAAGCATTGAAAGCAAAAAGGGATTGATTTGAAATCCATGGATGAGTAGCCATAATATGTTGTCGTCACAAAATATGATACCAAATTTATTTTCTTGCCTAAGAATAAGATGTAAGAGGTGGTGGATGACAATTTGAAAAATGAAATATGGGAAGTGGAAAATGAAACTATACCTTAGGTAGACAAAATATAATGGCATTATCCCTTAGAATGGGGAGTTTCCCAAGACCTATGATGATTTCCATGCAAATAATAAAGATAAAGAAGAGGTTACAAGGATATTATTTCCTGGAGTAAAATATGGGTGTACCTGGTCATGTTGCTTCAATCTGAAATGAAAGAAGATCAGTGATGAAAATTCACCCCTGCCTCCCCTACCTCTTCAAGGCATAGACAACATCTAGCAATGGTCTTATCCCTGGCCTGTTCCATGTAGTTTCATAAAAAAAAAGGTGAGCCATGTCTCCTCCCTTCATGCAAGCAAGTTATCATTGTTTAAAGCTCGGTCTCTGAGTAAGGAAGCATATATGGAACACACAAATAGATCCATCCATGGAATAAATATATTATTAGGGCGTTAGAGGGAACTAGTATGCACCTCAAAGGGCTTGCATTCTTATATTTAATGTATTTTTCATCCGAGAAGGGTTTCAGGATTTAATGTAGTTTTCAGTTTTAGGTTTGAATTTTGTATCGAAAGTCAAGGAAAAGGGTGATATCACAATTGAGGAGTAATGATATGGGAAAGTTCACAATGGGAATTGGAAATATAAAGTTAGATCCATTCCAATCTTAGAAAAACCTTATTATGTCAAAACCCTATTATGTCGCTAGAGAGATAGAAAAAATGTCTTAAACTAATGTCTTAAAACACCTTTCCATGTAATAGTGACTCTTTTATGATTTATTGAGGGAAAACACAAACAAATATTTTTTCCGTGCGCCCATGTCTTTAGATGAAATATAAACTAAAAATGTATTAAATCGTGTTCATATTTTATAGAACAACATCCCCTGTAATAAAATGCCTTCTACTTAAACATGGAAGTTTTAAGACATTTTTAAAGGTAATTTAAGATAAAATATTGATATTTTCTTAATAAAATGTTTTAAAATGTCCTACTATGTAGTAGTGACAATTTCAGTGATGCAAAGTGTGCTAGTTGTCTTGTAGATTGAACACCAACTAATAAAGGAAACATATTCACTCTTTAGTGAAAAGTGATCAAGGAAATGGTTATAGTCAATTTGATGACAATAGGGAATAATCCAGTGCACCATAAATTCTAAATCATTTGATAAAACACGACAAAGAAATTCCATAAGCTTCTAGTGTGGACTCAACAAGAATATATTTAAGTTTTCACAATCCATATGTTATCCATAAACATATGGAGTAGAGCTTGAATCAAAGCTTGGTTCATTATGTGCACAATAATGGTGTGGGCTTAGCAAGAGTATATATTCAAATTTTGACAATCTATATGTTATGCATAAAAATATTGAGGAGAAATTGCATCAAATCTTGGTTCATTATGAAGACAATAAATATTTAAAGATGGGCGTTGATCATATCCAATTAATTAATACTAAATATTTTTTTAATTTTGGTTTTATGGAGGATTTTATGTATACTATATAGTAACTTGCAAAACTAAAAGATAATACTTATCTAATCATGAAAGAATAATCTTTTACAACTAAGTTTTATTTCATTTTCAAGAAATTGTATCCATATCGTTGTCTTTTTAATGAATGAAGTATACAAAAACCAAAATTTTCTACTAATAAAAGAGTATTTTACAATGTAGTTTTCTTTTATTTTCAAAAATTTCTATATATATCATTTTCTTTTGAATACATGCATTATACACCAACCACATTTTTTAATATAGTTCATGATATCCTTGATTTTCAAATTCATACTGTGACATCATTATCCTGAAGTATACAAGAACCAAATTTTCCTACTAATGAAAGAATATTTTACAGTATAGTTTTCTTTTATTATCAAAAAATTCTATATATGTCATTTCCTTTTGAATAAATAGATTATACACCAACCACATTTTTAATATAGTTTATGATATCCCTGATTTTCAAATTCATACTATGACATCATTATCCTTATATAAATTAACCTCATTCCTATCCATCCCATTCTAAAATATCGATCTAATCTGTGCCTAATTCAGCCAGATGACATATGTAATATTATTCTACCATCAAGATGTCAAAAGCCACCCAGGAGTCAAGGTAGGTGATTTGACTATTAGGTTCGATTAAGGGAGTGAAAAGCATCACTATTTGCTAAGAGGATTCCTACTTGCACTTTAAATTTCTATCAGAATATCATTAATGGTGGCAACCCGACATGGATGAAGAGAGCTAGGTGCATACGACAGTTTTGAGGGGGACAATTTGTGGTCAGTGGGCTTAGGTCAATCCATATAGAATGTATGTACGTGATACGTGATGTTCGAGTATGTTAATCTTTGATTTTTTTTTTTTCTAGTCATGAGAGGGTTAGGTCATCACCAGTGTGACAAATGGCTTAAGTGCCAAGTAATGGTTATGTTATTTTATATTAAGAAACTAAAAAATTTATCTATTTCTTGAGAAATATTACTTGATGAATATAATTTTTTTTTTTATTATTAAATAAAATTTAGTTATGGAAATTGGTTCCATAAAAAGTAAAAGACTAATGGTAAAATTATTCCAAGAACTGAGAAGTGGCTGAATAGAAAATAGTTCAGACAGTTACCATTTCCTCTGAGGATAAAGGTACATCCCAGTGAGAAATAGAGGTTATGTTCGATAGCTGGGGGGAGGAGAGGAAATAGAGTGGTGAAATCCTGAGCTGGTGGTGACCAGTGGAATTACTCATATTCCTAAAATTCCTGGAATAGAGGACTGGACCTGTAGTCCCGAGGTCTCTTCCAGAACCTCTGTCAACTCACTTAACTCAGGTGTGGAGCACGGGGGAGATATGAGGACGTAATTACCGCTCTCAAGGTAGGGTGGACAACATTAGCAGTATCCAAAAAACAAATAAGTAAACCAAATTATTAGAAAATAGAGTTTTGGGTTGTGATTGAGAAATTAGTTGTATTTTATTTGTCTACAGTTGTTACTATATTTTACTTATGAAATGAGGAACCCTCAACATTGAGTCTTGGATAGTTATTTTATCTATGTTTTTCTTTAAGTAAACAGGAAAGCTAGACAAATCTTTAAATATTCATAGCATGTGGGAAATAAAGGTAAGTTTGGCTTAAGCATTTACAGATAAAAAAATGATAGCTATAAACTATCACTTTTAGCAACTAAAAATAGAGAACTGTTAACGTAGAGCTTTCGAGTCGAAACTCCCAGCTCCGAGTTGGTCATTCTCTGCATTCTATGATAAACAAGGACAGAATGGTCCGAACATTCATCTAAAACTGAAGGAAAAGTAAAATAAGTGCCATAATCAAAAGGAAAAGTAGAATCTAACTGTAGGCAACGGGTTAACATGATAAACTCATACACTGAAGACAAGGTAAAAGATTTCATGAAATGAGCATCGTACAGAGACTATTATAATAGGAATAGTGATGTGTGAAAAGGCACATGTAACCCCAAAACTGAAACAACCACTATTACTATTCTTGAATTTGCATAAATGTATATGTAAATAGAATACTGGAAAGAAAACTTGTATTACTATTCTAGAAATTGCATAATGTATATGTAATAGAATACTGGAAAAAGAAACTATGTTACCAATCCTGAATTGCAGAAATATATATATATATATATATATATATATATATATATATATATATATATATAATATTGGAAAGAAACTATGTTTTCCATTCTTGAGAAAGATAGAAGCAGTAACCATAACATACGATAGGTTCGTCTCACCCATTAAGAGGTAGAGCCGAAGCAAGAGAATAAATATAAAATATAAAAATCACGATGATTCAAAACTAAATTCCCAGAAGACCGAAAATAAATTATATAGGATTAAATTACAAGTTACAACTGTTATAAATGTCCATGGTATTCACAAGCTGGGAAAATCCCAAGTTATTCAAATAAGCAGTAAAAATGAAAACAGTATAGTGGCATGAAGCCTTAGAGAAAAAACCTACTCTTCGAGGTTGAAGTAGGGGACCCTGTAACCGGGAAAATTTAACTAACCCTACGGCAGATAAGCATACCTGGTGGGGCAGGTAGACCGAGTTAGAGAAGAATCGGTAACAAACATTGCAGAGGAAATCAATCCCAGCGTTAGGCCAAGAAATTTACCTGTGCAGGAAGGCGAGATAAGAAACCCGTCAGTAGCTGGAAGTGAGACCATGAAAATAAATAAATGTACAGAGCATAAGAAATAATGAAAAAGCAAAGTAACATTTATCTTTGTAATTTACTCCACAAAATTCGAAGATTTAACCTACAATTAAGCCCACAAAGAAGGGTCAATACTCTGCAATCGAATGGTAGCGTGAAACAAAAATCAAAACTTTAGCACTTGCTTCAAATACTCACAACTTAACTAGAACTGCCATTACTGACACATCAAGTAATCGACCTTTAGATGAAAACAGTGAATAAAAAAAGAGAAAATATGAAGAGATACTAGCATAGAATCTGTATATCATCTGGTGGAAGAACTATAGCTAAGTAACTTAGAAACAAAAACCATCCAACAAAAATACATCAAGGAAATACGGTGGGTGAGGCAAACTGGGTTAACTTACTCACCTGACTACAATGAATCCTAGAACAAAATTGAGAAGAGCCAAGTTAGAAGCCTGTCGGCAAAGCCAAGCCGAGGCATAGTAGCAGAGCTCTGTGACGGATACCCACGAATGAATTGAAACAGTTGGATCTCGAACCTATTACTGTGGATCTCGAACCTATGCAAATCAATGACGAAATGATCTCACAACTATCCTCTGGTTTGAGTGCTTTCCAGTTGTATGGAGATATTAATTCGATCACCATTGCAGAGATTTCCCATAGTTGATAGTTAAACCAAGAAATGTATTTTTAACCAAAGGAATAAAGGGCGCCAATGAATACATAGTCCTTGACAATTTAACATAAGGTCCTTTTGTAATAAAGAGTTAGGACAGATAATCGACTAAATCCGATGCCACACATGTTGACAGGTTATCACCTTGAAAACTTGTGAAGCATGCAAAGAACCTTTATATGGCAGTGATGTATGAGAACTGAAATATATATGAGCACATGTGTGAAAAAGAATATACATTTTGATTTAAATCTATAGTATTGTACAACCATATATGTGATTATTGAATGTCTAATAACATAGGTAATAGGTAGATCGGTAATGTAAAGTGGTTAATTTAAATAGAGGTCAATAGAAAATTAATTTTTTTTTATATGGATATGGATGTATGTTACAAGTCGTATCAGAGTAGTGTTCGCACGCTGGGACCCTAGGGGTCACCTAATATGACAAATTGTGTGTAAATGATGCAGAACAAAGAAAAATAATAATAGGAGACGATATGAGGAGGGGGTCAACGTAGAAAATACCCCAGCACACAGGGGAACCTACATTCCAACCATGCTCAGAAATGAATCCTGAGATGTGGATTTAGCTGAGTGTAGATCAGCACCAACAGACTAGTAGACTGCTGGAGGAACATCAGCACCAAACCAGTATTCTGATAAACACAGTGCAGTATCTACAGGAAGAAATGGTCTAGGTCAGGAGTGATAATGAGCGCTTAATGCAAGAGAAAGAAAGGATACTCAAGAGTCTTCCTCACAAACAAAATCAGGGAGTGGTACAACCCAATCCTGATAGAGACATGCAGGAAGGAAATGAATGACAAGAAACAGATGAAACCACTGACAGAATGGAAAGAAGTCATTCACAACAAAGTAATGAAAATAGAAATTACAATGAGGTTGAATCTGGTAATGTGTCGAAACAACAAGAAATTAAGAAACAGAAAGTGGAACTACAAGGTGAGTTCTGAAATATAAAACCACCTACATTTGATGGAGAAGCGAAGGAAGTGGCTGAAGCATGTTTGATAAATATGAACAAGTACTTTCAAGTCTACGAGTATAGCAAAAATCTTAAAGCCAGGTTAGCCATCTATCAGTGGAGGGAGAAGGCCACACTATGGTGGGAGGAGGTTAAGAATGTCCACAGCATAGAAGATCAGGACGTGACATGGGATACATTCTAGCAATATTTTAAAGATAAGTACCTAATTGAACGCTTATGAAGAAAATTCTATAGAATTTCATGATTTAAAATTGGGTCAAATGATGATGGATGAATAAATAACTAAGTTCACTTCCTTACTCCGCTATGTTCCTTATCTAAGGGATGAAAAGGCTAAGGCTCAATGGTTCCTAAGTAGTTTTCCATCTCACATGAAGGAACGAATTGAGTTTGTGAATCCAAGGACCCTGGACGAGGCAATTTGAAAGGCAAGAATGTGTTATCAGCAATCTAAGGCAAAACGAGAATTGGGTAAAAATTGGCAATCAAGAAAAGAGCATAAAAGCAGCGCAAATTTCAAAAAATGTAGAGACAATAATTTTAAGAATGTTGCGAGGAGCTCAGTGTTACACAGTAATTTGTCACCGTCCCTACCATTCCCCGTCCTGCATAATGGAGGACCCATGTTGTGACCTGTGAACATTGTCATGCCTTGAAAACATCATCAATGCATTCCTCTAAGCATGAGCTTCAATTGCCCTAAAGACATATCCTTGCAAAAAATCATGAAAAACATCTCTTTTTGCATTGGCGCGGGCAGACAGTTCAGCACTCGCGCCAATGGGGAAAATCCTGCAAAGAGGCCACGCCAACTGGCGCTCTGTCCCAGAGCAGTAGTCGTGCCAGCCAATTTAAGGAGTGTTTTTTTAATAAAGATGGCGGAAGTTGAGTTTCAACAAACTCAGAAACCATTGCCTATCTTGAGTTGGGAGGTTTGGCTGCGAGGGTTCTATGGAAGGGAAGTGGTTTTGCCACCTCCCATGGAACCTTCCTTGTTGATAGGGCCAATCCCACAATAATAGGGATCCCAACTCCCTCCTTCCCCATCTATAAAAGCCTACTCAATTCCATGGCAAGCTAGTCTTGAAGTGCCTAAGCTTTGAATCTCCAAATTCCCAAGAGCCTTTCTGCTGTAAGAGCCCTCTTTCCTCCCTTAAGGCCGACTCAAGTAAGGAGACTATTGTCGAGAGACTCAGGAGAGGTTTTCCCTTTCCCTGGCGAGCTTTGCGAGACGTGAACGACTGGAGACCCATCCGAAGGAGACCACGACGTCAGAACTTTGGTTGTAATCTCTTTCGATTGATATTTAATGAATGATTATGATTATGGTTCCACTCTGTTTTCAATGATGTTAATATGAGTAATATCCTTTCTGACTGATATTTAGTTACGTATGTCAGATTTTATGCTTGTATCTATTTGTTTCTTGCACGTGCAGGTATCCATCCATGGAGATCGTAGAGGATCGTGATCTGCCGAGGCTGAGGAACGGGAACGCTTTCTTCTTCAGATCGTAGCATTGGATTCCAGGTAGGCTTCCATCTTTAGTCATTTCATTCGTAACTAGGAACTTGCGTCGTAACATTTTTTATTGTTGCTAGACCCCCGCTGGGCTAGTAGGGATCGCCTTTGTCCGCAGAGGGGATTTACCTCCTCAGCAATTTGGCGACTCCGCTGGGGATCGTTTGGATTTCACTGTCTCGTTTGTGTTGTCTCGTTTTGATTATCTTATTTTTTTCCTTGCTTGATGAGCCTTCTGGGTTGGGTTCTTTTGCTGTTTTTTACTTCTTGGTTTGCTTAGTATACATTGATCTTCTTCTGGAGTAGTTCTTTTTTGTTTTTGGCTGAGAAAATCAACTGGCGCGATTTTTAGCTCGACAGTCGCGCCAATTGGCGCATGTTGCTTTTGTTTAGCCCGCACCAATTTCTTTCTAGCGCCAGTTTCAGCCTTACAGTCGCGCCACTCCTGTAAGGTTTTTGAGTTTCCTCATTTTTGAGCTCTCTGGGTTTGGTCAGTGTTTTTCTTCTTGATTTTCCGACTGCCTGAGTGTGTTGGAGTCCTATTTAACTGGGAATTCACCTCTGTCCTTTGGTTGTTTGCTTTTATCTATCGATTTCACGTTTTGAGCCCTAGGGCATCTAGTGGCTTAGTGTATCGAGCCCTCCTTGGGAGTTTTGGTGTTTCGTTTGTCCGATCGACTTCCTGATTGATTCTCCACATCCTCTTAGTAGTTGTTCATTATTTTGTTGCAATTTTTGGGTGATTGCTCATTCCTTCATTCAAATTTCGTTTGGTCTTGCATTGGGCCTAGATCACACAGCCCATTGGAGCCTTTGAGTCTTTTCTTGGTTTTGAGAGACTTTGGTCGATTTGGGATCTGATTGCTTGTGTTTTTGAGTGAAATTTGTTTGTTTTTCTCTCTCAATATCGTTTCTCAAGTTGTTCTGTTTGTTTTCAAGTTTGTTTAGTGCATATTAGCTATCAAATGTTGAAAATTACAAAAAAAATCTCTTGTGCTTTTGGTTGAATTAGTGCAAATTGTAATCTTTTCAATTTTGCTAGTAATTAGTGATTTGAATGAAAAGTTTTCAATTTCATTAGTTGCATTAGAGATCTCATTGTTTGTCTTCCGATCATTTCGTTTGTGTAAAAGCTCTCAACTCTTCTGTAACTAGTTTTCATTGAACGAAATGTTGGACTGTGGCATGTAGCTTTGCATTTAGGAGTCTTTTAAGACACTACATACGATAGGGCCTGAAAATTGAAACTTAATCAAAGATCAAATGTAAAATTTATTCAATTAACCTAAGGCAGCATTGAAATTTAACGAAACATTTTTAGAGGTCTAGGCTAGAGACGTGTTCCGGCGTCTTTAAACCTAGCAGCTGTCGTTCGCCTTTTGGCTTTAGACAGCGCTAGTACGGACTTGTGCTCCCCGTACCGTCGCGTATATAAAGGGAGAACCCTCTAGGTTTTCAATCCTTTATCCACAGGAAGCCGAGTCTGCCGCCCTATACCCGTGATACACCGAACACAGCATTCGGGGAGACTACCTGCACGTACGGAAAGTCCTTGGTCGATTTCTGTTTCATTATTGAAACCAAGGTGTATATTGCAGTTCACGGATATTTGGTACACCCTTTGTGCCTAGTATTTCCTGAGCAGTCATTTGGTCTTTTCTGACTCCCTAAACTTGAAAAGATCGTCAAGCGCTTGTCCTTTCACGCTTGTGTCAACTCTGAAAGAGATAGAGTCATCTTTTTATCGTTTCTCGACTCTTGAAACATGAAACGGTAGAACTTCTTATTTTCCAATGTGGTAAAATTAATCACCCACGATTACACGCCTGCTTAGATATTGCTTGTTGACCGTTTGATCGTGTGCCCTTAACTCGTTTTCAGCCCGTGTGTGTGTTTGTTTCTTTTTCTCTGGTCTTTTGCCACAGTGGCGGAACCTTCGGTTTCGTCTACTGGTAGTCCTTACACGGACGATTCTTCAGAGGCTTCTCAATCCTCTGTCGAACCACAGCAGCCTGTTGTTTCCTAGTTTCCTGACGGGGGACCGGTTCTCGCTAAGCAACCCTTTGGAGGACCAGTTGAGTTCAATTGGCCCTTTTCAAACCCTGTGTCTGAATTGAGATTAGGAGTTGATTTCCTTTCTCTTACATCGGGTTCGCCTTTTGTTGCTGTTGTTTTTCCTCCTAGTCCTCGCCGTCTCTTGTGTGATTTAACAGTAGGATCAACCATGAGTGATTCTGGTGAGGAAATCCCAACGTCCGGTGAAGACTATCAACTCTTCCCGCGTAGATTGTTTGAGGGAGACAACTCTGAGCTGGCTAACATGTCAACAGCCAGTCCTTCTTTACCACAGGGATATAGATCTCTGGGTCAGATCATTTCAGCTGTAGCCTCTATGGGAATATCATCTCCTGCTTCGAGGCCAGCTGCTACTACACCCGGGGTGTCTCCTCAGACGCCCGTCACTTCTGTTCCCATCCGGCCCACTGTCTGTGTGGCCGCCTCTTCTCATGTTGTCTCAGCATCTGCTACTAGGGCTGGGCCAACTCCTGAAGATGTCTATCTAGCCACTGCTATATCGGAGAACATCTCTCTGGAGGAGTATCAATTGTCTTTGAAATAGCCGAACCCCGAGGTTGGACCGTCCTCCCAAGATCCCTACCGATCTTACTTTTCGCACTATGCACAGGATGGTACTCCTGTGTATGCTTTCCCAGGTCAGTATGATGAGCACGGGAAGATTTTGCGTCTACCCGCTCCTGAGGCTTATCTTTATGCTCAAGGGTTACCGTACAACCAGGCTTATAACCCGTAGGGACAGCCTTTCAAGGCCAACCTGTAGGCCAACCTAGCTATCTTTATGATCCACAGGGGTAGCCCATCCAGGGCTACCCTGCGGGCTAGCAAGGGCCATCGTACAGTCTGCAAGGACAGTATTACAGCCCTTCTGGTCAACCTATCCAACCTCAGCCGGGGTACCAACCGGGACCGGTCTATGGTCCTGGGGGGAAAATCTAGCCTTCTTTACCGATGCAACCACAGTATGCTATTGTTTCTAACGTTGCATATCAGCCAGGACCATCCTATGGTTCTGCTTCAGGTCAAACCGGTTTCCAGCAAGTACCTGGTCCTGTTCCACCACCAGGCCAACCGGCTCATCCGGTACAACCCGGTGTTCCGCCTCTAGGCCAACCAGGCCATCCGGTGCAACCTGGGGCTCACTTACAACCAGGGCAACCTGCGCAACCGGCATCACCTATCTATCCGAGTCAACCTGGTCATTCAGGTCAGCCCTCTCAGTTGGATCAACCTGTTCATTCAGGGAAGCCCGCTCATTCCATTAACCCTGCACAGCAGCCAGTTCATTCAATGCCGCAGCCAAATCAACAGCTGCGCCCTACGTATCAGGATCCACAAGGTTCCACTTTTCAACAGCCTACTCATCCTCAGGGTGGTTATTATCCTCATGGTCAGTCTCAATCGAACTATAACCACCCCAGAGGCTCTCAGTATTATCCTCCTCCACCCGGTTCTACCTACACTCAGCAGCCAAATCCAAACGCTGCTTATACAGGGCGGACGCATAACCAGGGTCCGTACCCTGGTTATCAAGCCCCACACTATGGTTACCAGCATCCAAATTAGTCTAGTTATATGACCTACGCCCCCTACGGTCAGAATCCTGCGGGACAGAACCCGTGGGGGCAAGGATATTCACAACCATCGTGGAGTATGGGTACCGGACCTCATCCTGGGCCTGGCATGGCAGTTAACCCTCCATTGCCGTTCCTGGCTACCTTGGAACTGCCGGATGTTTCAAAGTTGACCAATGATCCGATTTTACATAATCCGTATTGGCCTCCAGTTCCTACCAAGATACCAGGTGACTGTCCCAAGTTTGAGGGAAAAGCTGGGGAGGACCCCCAAGTGCATGTGATGACATATCACCTTTGGTGTTCATCTAACTCTTGGGTCGACGATTCGATTCACCTGCGCCTCTTCCAGCGTACTTTAACTGGAGCTACTGCTAAGTGGTACATAGAGTTATCCCGTGGCATTTTTCAAGATTTCAACTCTTTAGCCATGGCTTTCCTCACGCATTTTCAGTTACCGGTTCAGTATGAAGCCGAGACGCACCTCCTGACTTCCCTGAAGCAGGATAAAGCCACTCACATCTCATATCACATTCATGAGTGGCGACGCCGTTGTAGACTGATCAAGTTTCACATACCTGATCAGATATTGACTCACTGGTTCACCACCTCCTTTGTGAATAAAATCGCTCAGGATATCACGATGGGAGCGTGCGTGACAGAGGAACAAGCCATCGCGCATGCCCAGTACCTGGATCTTGTCTATTCACAGTCTGGCACGCTTTATGACATCTTGACTGATGCTCCATGGCCCGGAACCACTAAGGCTCCGCCCACACCTGCGGTGGATGGTGTCATTGGTTCTGTCTCTCAGAATTTGAAGAAATATTCAAATGGGAAGCAGAAGGCTAATTCTTCCAACAATACCTCTGCCAATCCTACCTCATCTGATTCTGGTAAAACCGCGAAGGTGAATGCCGTTCAGGCCAATCCTGCAGACAAATCCTCCAAGGGGAAGAAGAAGGGCAAAGGCAAATCTAAATCTGATGCCCTGAAACCAGAATCTAAGTCTCGTACTGAGGATGGCTCCCAGCATAAACCGAAGTACCCTTGCCTCATCTGTGAAGGGGACCATTATACTAAGGATTGTCCACGACGATCCGAGGTTAGTCAACTTCTTAAAGGCCCTAAAGGGACTCTGTCTGTTTTGAAAGAGCCATTTCCATCTCAGTAGACCCAGATGGTCGAACAGGCATCACCATCTACATTGTTTGGGTCTCAGGTTTTCATGGTGAAGAGTGTTGCACCTATCTCTGTCGCTACGCGGTCGAAGGATTACAATGAATCGCGGCAGGCACTCGGGAAGGCAGTTGCGGATGGGCCGCCTCCCCCACCTGTCTCCGGTCCATTGGAAATCGAGAAGCCTTCTCTGGAAGCCATTGTGAAGCCACCCCCCAAAAGTGTCCTTCGAAGATCTTCTTATAATCCAAATGCTCGTGCCGCTCAACATTACAATATTTTTGAGGATCTGGCACAGGCGCCATGTGCTATGTCTGCACTTGAGGTTCTTCAAAGTTGTCCTTCACAACGGAAGGCTTTACTTTCTGTGATCGGGGGCATTGATCCCGCTGACTCGAGCCTTCTCACCTTCGATCTAGAGAATTTTACTCCCCGACTTCCACATCAAATCGCTTTGGTCATTCAAGTCGGGATTAACGGTCTGAACATTCATAGGGCCGTTGTAGATGAGGGTGCATCTACCTGCGTTATGTCCTCCGCTTGCTGGAAGGCCATCGACTCTCCAGCCTTGTCGTCATCTCCCAATGCCCTTGAGGCATTTGATGGTCAGGAATCTAAACCCCTAGGCGTTCTCGAGAGTCTCGCGATCACACTATAGGGAAAAACTGTCAACGTAGAAGTGGAAGTGGTTGACGCTAAACTCAACTAAAATATACTTCTTGGCCGCAGCTGGACCCATGCCATGCTCTGCGTGCCATCCACCGTCTTTCGATTCATTAAGTTCCCTCACGAGGGCAATATTGTCACAGTGGATCAGTTGCCATTTTTCACCTCTAACTCTGAGAACAACGTGCCATACGTGGATCAAATTATGAATCCCCCGGACAGTGTAGGACCTGGTCTCTTCAAAGACCCAGTCCTCATGGGTATCTTTCCTGCACCACCACCGCATACCGCTCAAGTCAACATCTTATCAAGGTCTGATGACCCCTGGCTCATTCCTACACCTGAGAAGGTATATGAGTTTGGAGAATCCATGCCTTTAACGCTAGTAGAGATCAGCTACTGTGAGATTGTTGCTGCATCGGATCCTCCGCCTCCTCAGTATGCTCCTTTGAGCATGGCTCTCGACGTCTACTCCCAATCCCCCTGGCTTGGTCAAGCTGATTCACCTAATCCTCTCAGAGAGACTTTTCCTTCCGATGAGGCTATCATTGAAACTATCTCTCTTGAGGAGCTGCCTTGGGGCGATGGACATCATCGCTCCTCGTTTATGCTTATCTTGGGGGCAATGACTGATTTTCTGGAGCATTATGCTACTCAGGTTCCTTCCCCTCCTCTTCAAACACCAATCTTGATGCACGAGGTTTTTTCGGAGGGTAATCTGAGTAACATTACTCAAACTGTTCCAATCAACATCTCCGTTAAACCGGGGATTGTTGAGAATATTCATGTGGGTGTGACTTGTTCTCCCGATGAGATTCAAGTCTATACTGAGCTTTTCAAAGAATTCAGAGATGTTTTCACATGGTCTTACGAGAAAATTTCGGGGATTGACCATAGTATTGTAGTGCACGAGATTCCAACCTATCCAGGTGTGAAACTCGTGCGCCAACGCTTACGTCCCATGCATCCTCAGAAAGCCGCCGCTATCAAGGCAGAAGTTGAAAAAATTCTGAACGCGAGTTTTATTTATCCCATCCCCCTTACAAAATGGGTGTCCAACATTGTCCCTGTCGATAAAAAGCAGGGTACAATTCGAGTCTGTGTGGATTATCGTGACATCAATCGCGCCTGTCCAAAGGATAATTATCCCACTCCGTTTATCGACCAGATCAACGACGAATGTGCCGGGAGTGAGATCTATTCCTTAATGGACGGTTTCTCAAGATATAACCAAATCAATATTGCACCTAAGGATCAACACAAGACCACATTCATCTGTCCGTGGGGCACTTTCGCGTATAAAAAACTCTCGTTCGGCTTAAAGAACGCTGGAGCCACTTTTCAGCGTGCGATGTCCTATGCTTTTCATGACATTCGCCATATCGTTTAGCCTTATCTGGACGACTTGCCAGCCCATTTGGGTAAGCGAGAGGACCATCCTGAGCATCTCCACCAGATCTTTCTTCGTTGCAGACGCTACAATATCAGGCTCAATCCTCATAAATGCGTCTTCTGCATTGATTCTGGCCATCTTTTAGGATTCATAGTCTCGAAAGACGGAATTCACCTTGACCCTTTAAAGGTTGAGGCCATCGTAAATCTCCCATCACCCTCCTCCCCATATCAGTTACAGAGTCTACAAGGGAAAGTGAATTTTCTTCGGCGCTTTATCCCGAATTATGCCGAGGTGGCCAAAGGATTCACTTGTTTGTTAAAGCAGAACGTTCCCTTTCACTAGGACGAAATTTCTCAGGAATCCTTTGAGAAGCTGAAGACGTTGCTTGTCAATGCTCCGTTGCTTCGTCCTCCGGACCACCACCGCGACTTCACTTTATATCTAGCCGCCGCATTTAGCACCATAGCCATGGTCTTGGTGCAGGATGACGATCACGGTGATGAACATGTTGTTTATTACCTGTCTCAGAACCTTCTTGACCCGGAAACGCTTTATGCACATGTCGAGAAGTTGGCATTAGCAGCAGTACACACTGTACAACGCTTTCGCCATTACATCCTTTTGCGCACGATAACAGTGGTTTCAGACTGCAACCCTATGACGTATATTTTTTCTAGACAATTACTGGGGGGCAAGTACTCCAAATGGATTGTGATCCTACAGGAGTTTGACTTGGAGTTCACTATCACATTCACTTCAGAATCACCTGCCCTAAGGATTTGGATATGTGCTCCCTACGCATCCACTCTTTACACTTAGAGACCATATACCGGACGAAACGCTTTTCCTAATCAGTACTCGTGATCCTTGGTACGGTGACATAATAGTGTATCTTCAGACCGCAACATTTCGGTCTGAGTTGGATAAAGCTGCCCGCCGTCGGATTCGGCACCAGTCCCAACCCTACCGTATAGTAGGAGATACCTTATATCGTATTGGAGTAGATTCGGTGCTTCGACGATGCCTTACCTTGAAGAGGCTGAGAAGGTCCTAAATGACTACCACAGTGGCGCCTGTGGCAGACATATGTCCGGGTATGCTACTGCCCAGAAGATGCTGCGAGCAGGTTATTTCTGGCCTTCCATATTCAAGGACTGTATCATTGCAGTCTGTAAATGTCATCCATGCCAGATTTTTCAGCGCAAGATGCGCACACCGCCTTTGCCATTTCATCCCGTTATTACCGTCGGCCCTTTTGTGAAATGGGGCGTGGATTTTATGACGTGTAACCCCCACTCGGCCGGGGGGCATGAGTATATCATTGCTCATCATCATCTCATAAGTGTGCATTTAGCTACTTGTAGAATCAGGCCGCCGATGGGAAAACGATCGGCCACTTATATTCAACCACGTTATCACACGCTCAGGTTCCTCAAGCCATCGTCACGATCATGGTACTCATTCAGATTACATGATACGGAGCCGACTTCAAAGTTGGGCTTGCGTCATGACAGCTCAACACCATACTACCCTCAAGCGAATGGTCAGGTTGAAGCAGTGAACAAGGTTTTGGTCACTATGCTTCAGCGAATAGTTGGTATTCATAAATCCAATTGGCATCTCCAACTGTTCTTAGCTCTTTGGGCATACCGAACATCTGCTAAGAGTGCAACTGGATTCACACCATTTCAATTGGTGTACGGTCTGGAAGCTACTCTGCCAGTTGAATGCAGGATTCCTTCATTGAAATTAGCTGTGGAGCTTCTACCTGGTACTTCTGCTGAGGAAGAACGTCTTCTGTATCTGGAACGGTTAGATGAAACCCGTTGTCTGGCTGCTTTGGTTATCGAAGCACAAAAGAAGAGGGTCAAATCTCATTTTGATCTATCTGTTTCTCCCCGTTCTTTTATCGAAGGAGACCTCGTCCTCCTGTATGATCAAGCACATGATAAGCTTGGAGCCGGTAAGTTCCAGCCTATGTGGCACGGGTCCTATATAGTAAAGCGCATTTTGAAAAATGGGGCCTACGAGCTTATAGATTATGAAGGGGTTCCGCTGGCGCAGCCCAGAAATGGGTTGTACCTTAAAAAGTACTATGCCTGAAGTAATTTCTTGGTGTGGTGTGTGTACATAGGTGTGTGTTTTTCATTTGTGTGCATGTATTGTGTGGTGTTTGAACATCTTTCGCCGATCGGGTCTTCTCCTACAGCAAGATGTCTTTCACCCATTCGTTGGTTGAACATGTTGGTGCCTCCCGCCAGCATCAGTGAATTGCCTTCGCAGCCTGGCAATTCATGATCCTCGTCAGGAGTCGATTAACGGCTAAGGAGGCAGTTCAGGACGCACCATGAACAACATCGCTAGAATATAGTGTCAGGTTAGAATTACCGACCGGAGGCAAACCTTGGTATCCGTGAATCGCCGTGTGTCTATCTGCAACTGTAGTGCTACAACCTGAATGGACACTGACTGCAGCAAACCCGTCCATCTTATGTCTGTATCTGCGTATTCGATTACTGGAAAGGAATTTTGACTACATTACATATCATCATATACCCAGGCATTTGAATACACTAACAAATGCAGTAGCAAATTTGGTATTAGACAGAAATTTGTGCAATTTATAAATCATCATCACATGTAAAGAAAGATCCATCCAGAAATAGATATGCATATATATAGATATCGAAATGTTTACATAGAGTGTGTCACATAAAAGTCAAAAATATACATAGTCGTCTTAAATACATCCGGAGACGATACGTCTCTCAAAAAATAGGTGTGGTATAAATCCTAAGAGCTAATTCGCATGGTGGTCATGATAGCACGTGACTGCATGCACTAAGCATCTCAGGATTCGGTGGATCCGACTCGGAACTCCCACCGTGTGGCGCTGGTATGCCATCGGTATGTCTGCCAGCCAAGCATAGTCTGGGATCCCGTGGGCAATGCCCTCGAGATTCTAGATCAACTCCTCTCCTTCGGTGCCCTCTCCCTGAGGATCAGGGGCGAGTTGTGTCCTCCAGGAGATTGGAGACATCCTAGCTGGTCTCTCAGGTCCCACATCTACATGCATATATAAAATGTGTTAGGACGAATGTGTATTAACAAAAAAACATAAAAATATAAAATAAAAAAACATGAGGTCTTACCCAACTCCTCGTCCCAGTCATCTCCTTCTGGTAGTGGGAGATCTCTTGGCTCTACATAGTCAGCTCCTCGCACAGGCCTACTTCCATCGTAATCACTGCGCCCAGAACCACCAAAGAATTCACTTCTAGGACATCCGTTGGTCAGCCTAGCCTGGCATCACTACCTGCCACAGCCATTCTTGGTTTCGTGGTATCTAGATCACATCGCACTCCTTGGCTCTTTAGAAGATTGGTAAGCGTTCCAGAATGAACGATACCAGGATGGAACCATAACCGAACTATTTCAGTTTACCCTGTTTGCATTTTGTGAGCTTCCTTTTCATATTGATTGTTACTGCTGTTGCCCAATCGAACAGTAGGGGACTCATGCATTCTGAGGCCAGCAGGAGTTGGGCCTTTGTGGCCTCGTGCGGGGCCTGCGACCCTGCAGCCCGCGTGATGGTATGTAGGACCACTCTCAATGCTAGATCAGGGATAGTGTGGATATCCACCTTCTTGCTGCCTGATCCCATTTGTGCTCCTTGGCACACTCGTGCCATCACTTCTTCCATCTTTTCCGCAGATGGTCTGCTTCCAGTCAATACAGGGATCGGACCTCTGCGGGACAATCCAGTGATAAAATAAACATCGGAAACCTCCAGCTCTAATACCTGGTCTCGTAACCTGAACACCTGTTCGTTTTCGTCCCAGATACTGATTAAATACTGGAGGAGCTCGGGCTGAGCTCGTAGACATGGTGTGAGGAAGAACTTTTTCAGTCCACAGTTTCTAAGTGCATTCATGCAAGTTTGAATTTGCATGGCTTGTTCATCCTCTTCTCCATGCTCTCGTTCTTTCCATTCAATCGCCATTTTTCTTGATTACCTGCATTCATATGGTCATGAACCCTTAGTTAGATCTTTGATGAGCCTCAAATTCCATGCAATTTGGTCTAAATGTCGAAATCTTAGGCGGATTTTTAGGTTCGGCCGCTGGCGCGGCTGTTTTGTGAACAGTCTCGCCACGTGGCGTGGGCCCTTTGTATAAAAGAGCCCATTGGCGCGGGTCCGTGCCCGATACCCGTGCCAATGAGCGCGGCCCTAAATTTTCAAAAATGGCTCTAGAGAACTGATTTACAGGGTAAAACTATTAAAAATTGGATGAAAATGAAGAGCAAGGGAGCGCCTCTTACCTGTAGCAGACAAGAAGCTGAATGGTAAACTGGATTGGTCGCAATCACCGTCAGAATTTTCTGCTCCAAATGGACCACTGTTGCTTTTTACCAAGGTAAATAGTAAATGTAATTTTGTTTTTACCAATTTGACATATTTATAACTTTTTGACATGAAATGAGTTGTAAAAAGTCATTTTATCGAATATTTTTATATGTTATGTCGAAAAATGGATTTTACGCTTGCTTGGTATGTGCAGCAGCGGGTTTTTGCGACTTTAACGATGGAAACGAGTTGTATTTTATACTTTTTCGGACTCGGTAAATACACGAAAAAGTCACTTTGGAGTCATCTTTCATTTTTCCGACTCTCTAAACATGAAAAGATTGGACGAGGCCCTCAACAAGTTTAATCTCGTTAAACCGGGACACGACCTACACCATCCAAGATAGTCACAATGAACCTTTTTCTGGCCGGGACTAGATTATTTACGAAAAAGAAATACCCTAGCCTATTGCGACTAGGATGTTTTCTCATACAAATTTTTCTACCTTTTCGGGTCTAAGAAACTATTTACGAAAAGGGACCGTTGGAGTTTACTTTTCCACTATCTTTTCAAACTCTTTAAACATGAAAATACGCCGAGTTCTCCTTTTTTTAGACTCATTAAACCCTAATGACATTGGAATCAATCATAATGACGGTATCCGAGTTCCTCCTTCCAGAGCTCAAATGCATTAGATGGATTCGCCTGGCAAGAACTGATATTATAAGCATATGCTATCCTCCGCATATTACTGCAAGAACTGTACTCACAGAATGGTGGGGGAAAAAATTGAAGTATCGCCGTTGTCTACAAAGATACCGCTTCAATGATAAAGTGATCATTCATCATGCCAGACATCTCATCTCGTTTTTTCACTTTGCCTCCGTGGGTTTGGACAATCCTTTTTGACCTCTCATCTGCTCATTGCCTCGTCACCATGACCTCTGATCCATTGATGTCAAATACTACCAAGTCCACTGTCGTGCCATTTATATGTTCAAGAGAAGTTGGCCTCTGCAAATATCAACCTTCCTCTGATTCTCATACGATCCTGATTCACAACAAAACATCATGTTCCTCTGTCTCGTGTCGATGATGTGGGAAACATTATGGCCCACCTTCGATCAAGGTCACTTCCTGTCGACTTCAGCTCATTATCTAGGAAGCTGATCTAGAGACTCCTTTATGGTACCTTGGAGCCCGCATGCCTCAATGGCAGGTTCGTCGCATTCGACGTGAGGTTTTCATCATTGGCCTCCGATCGAGTGATTCTACGGGTGTTCGACGTCAACTCATTTATTCGCACGCTGTAGATTGCACCTTATTACCTTGAGGACCATTGTCATTATTGGTGGTTTCTCTCGCGTCTGTTAACAACTTTCATCATTGGCTGGTAATCAGACGATGTTCTTGCATGTTCGACATCAGCTCACACATTCACATGCTCGAACTTGTACTTGTTTGGGTCGAGATGGAGCGCAAGACCCTGGATTGTGTCTGTTGTAATCCAGGCTGCGATTGTGGATTATTATCATTATGTACATGACTCACTGATTGGATGGCTGCGACCATACCTGAGTCTATTTATTTGATCTTGGTTGGATGGCTGTCTGTTTCGATACCATGGATCCGTGATGATAGTGGTACTTGCTGATGGTTGCTCACACTGCACACATACCACATGTAATGAGACACACATTTTCGATAGTGTTTTTTGATCACGTGCCTTCATTGAACATATTCAGAAGAATTTCACCCCCTCTCTCTCTCTCTAGCCTGCTAATTTTAAAGTATCCGCTACGCAATTCTTGTTAATGCCCTGACTATTCCCGTCCCGCACAATGGAGGACCCATTTTGTGACCTGTGAACATTGTCATGCCTTGAAAACATCATCAATGCATTCCTCTAAGCATGAGCTTCAATTGCCCTAAAGACATCTCCTTGCAAAAATCATGAAAAACATCTCCTTTTGCATTGGCGCGGGTAGACAGTTCAGCACTCGCGCCAATGGGGAAAATCCTACAAAGAGGCCGCGCCAACTGGCGCTCTGTCCCAGAGCAGTAGTCGCGCTAGCCAATTTAAGGAGTGTTTTTTAAATAAAAATGGCGGAAGTTGAGTTTCAAAAAACTCAGAAACCATTGCATATCTTGAGTTGGGAGGTTTGGCTGCGGGGGTTCTATGGAAGGGAAGTGGTTTTGCCACCTCCCATGGAACCTTCCTTGTTGATAGGACCAATCCCACAATAATAGGGATCCCAACTCCCTCCTTCCCCATCTATAAAAGCCTACTCAATTCCATGGCAAGCTAGTCTTGAAGTGCCTAAGCTTTGAATCTCCAAATTCCCAAAAGCCTTTCTGTTGTAAGAGCCCTCTTTCCTCCCTTAAGGCCGACTCAAGTAAGGAGACTATTGTCGAGAGACTCAGGAGAGGTTTTCCCTTTCCCTGGCGAGCTTTACGAGACGTGAACGACTGGAGACCCATCCGAAGGAGACCACGACATCAGAAATTTGGTTGTAATATCTTTCGATTGATATTTAATGAATGATTATGATTATGGTTCCACTCTGTTTTCAATGATGTTAATATGAGTAATATCCTTTCTGACTGATATTTAGTTACGTATGACGGATTTTATGCTTGTATCTGTTTGTTTCTTGCACGTGCAGGTATCCATCCACGGAGATCGTAGAGGATCGTGATCTGCCGAGGCTGAGGAACGGGAACGCTCTCTTCTTCAGATCGTAGCATTGGATTCCAGGTAGGCTTCCATCTTTAGTCATTTCATTCGTAACTAGGAACTTGCGTCGTAACATTTTTGATTGTTGCTAGACCCCTGTTGGGCTAGTAGGGATCGCCTCTGTCCGCAGAGGGGATTTACCTCCTCAACACTCAGTAAGTAAAAATTTTGGCAGGAACCATCAAAGAACTCAGTGGCCTATGGAAGATAAGCCCACAGAGGCTTCTAGCAAGCCAAAGCAAGCGTAAAACCAGAAGCCACCCCTATAGTGTTGGGGGTGTGGTGAGGCTCAATATTATAGGAAATTTCCGCAATGGGGGAGGATCGAAACGACTGCTAATCTGCAAGAAGCTTCTACAGTGGGAGATGTAGCCCAAAATATACCCAGAATTAACGCAACATTGGAATATCGTCAGGCATGATTACCAACCAACGATGATAGAGTTGGAAGGTAAGCTACTCTCACAACCTGTTTCTATTTTGGTTGACCCAGGTGCAAGTTTAAGCTAACTATATCCCAAATTAGTAGAAATATGTAAATTACAAAGTCAACAATTCAAAAATCCATGGTTGGTACAACTAGCCACTGTAGCAAAGAGAAAATTTTGTGCCAAAATACCAAACTGTAGACTGGAAATTAGCGAACAACAGCTAACTGTGGATCTGAATATATTACCATAGGGATCCTACAATGTGCTATTGGGAATAGATTGGTTGGAGAAACACTAGAAATTGGTGGATTGTAAAGAAAAGATTTTATATTATAGAATGAAAGATGGAACTCGTAAGGAGATACAAGGAATAAAGAAACCCATACAGTTGTGTCTTATTACAGCCTCTCAAATGAGTAAGTGTATGAGGAAGGGATGTCAGATATACGCTGTTCAAGTGGGTTTTACTAATTCCAAAGAAAAGACTCTAATGATGGAAAACATACCGGTAGTACAAAATTTTATGGACGTGTTTTGAGAGGATGTACCAAGTTTTTCACCAAGAAGGGACATTGATTTTACTATCGAGTTGATGCCACGAGCATCAGCGATTTCAAGGGCACCTTACTGAATGAATGTAACAGAGTTGATCGAACTGAAGATGCGGTTGCAATAATTGTTGTATAAGGGGTATATCTGACCAAGTGTGTCCCCTTAGGGAGCACCAGTGATGTTTGTAAAGAAGAAGGATGGAACCATGGGAATGTGCATGGACTATTGACAACTCAATAAGTTGACCATAAAAAATAAGTACCCTCTACCACGGATTGATGATCTATTTGATGAGGTGAAGGGGGGCACTGTATTTTTAAAGATAGACTTAAGATCAGGATACAACTAGATCTGTATAAAATATGAATACATCTACAAAATTGTTTTTTGTACCAGGTATGGGCATTACGAATTTGTGGTATTACCTTTTGGAATGACTAATGCACCAAAAACATTTATGAGGCTGATGCATGGTATATTTCACCCTTTTCTGGATAGTTTTTTATTGATAGTTATTGATGATATCTTAATTTATTCAAAGAATGTGGAAGAGCACAAGGAGAACAAGGAGATTTTATGAAAACATCGGGTGTATGCTAAGTTCAGAAAATGTTATTTATTTAAGGAAGAAATTCAGTACCTAGGCCATGTCATTTCTGGTGAGGGAATAACAGTTGATCCAGAGAAAATTAAGACAATTATGGAATGGCGAGTGCGCCAAAATGTGGCAGACATCCAATCCTTTATGGGATTGGTCAGATATTATCGACGTTTCATTGAAGGATTCTCAAATATTTCTTTTCCAATTACTTCCTTACAAAGGAAGGGAAAAGTATTTAAATGGACTAGTGAGTGTCAAAATAGTTTTGAAAGGTTAAAATTTATGTTTACCACTGCCCTGGTGTTGAGAGTAGCTGATCCCACTAAATAATTTGAAGTTTGTATGGATGTGTGTAAAGAAGGAGTTGGGGAAATCTTGTCGCAAGCAGGAAGAGTAGTTGCTTATGAATCATGGAAGTTAAAAGAGCATGAACAACGATACACAACTTATGATCTGGATCTAACAACAGTAATGCATGCGCTCAGAGTATGGAGGCCCTACTTGCTTGGAAAGATATTTGTACTAAAAAATGACCATAGCAGCCTAACTAGTTACTTTAAGCAAGTTGATCTTACTTCTCGCCAAGAAAGATGGAATGCCTTCCTAAGCGAGTTTGACATTGATATGAAGCATATGAAGGGTAAGGAAAATAGGGTGGTAGATGCTTTGAGTAGAAAGTTGCATGGTGTTTATGAATTGTACTACAACTAGATTGAATGCAAGTTTCTATATCAAATAAAAAGAGAAGCCGAGAAGGATCCTGAATACCAATTTATCTAGCAGCAAGAAGAGGAGGCTAGAAGGCAAGAAAAATATTTTAATTATGGATTTAGCAAATATCAGTTACTAACCTTTAAGGAAAATATATATGTTCCAAATCAAACAGAATTGAAGGAGTTGATCTTGAACGAATACCACCGAAGTAACTATTCGAGACACCTAGGGTATTAGAAAATGTTAACGACAATTAGAAAGAACTATTTCTAGCCAGGTATGTGAATAAATATTGCAGAATATTTGAACAAATGTCTAGAGTGCCAACGGGTGAAGGTAGAGCACCAACATCTAGCCGGATTGATGCAGCCTATACCGGTGCTTGAGTGGAAGTGGGAGGTTATATCCTTAAAATTTATTACTGGTTTACCAAAATCAAAGAAGCACAACGATTCCATTATGGTGGTGGTTTATTGGCTAAGCAAGGCAGCACATTTCATACCAGTACAGTCTACTTATAAAACGGTGCAAATATCAGACATATTTATGAGAGAGATCTTTAGATTGCATGGTATTCTAAAGACTGTCATATCAAGCAGGGACGTGAAGTTTACTTCATCATTCTGGAAAACATTATTTACAGGTTTGGGGACCCAAATAAATTTCAACAATGCTTACCACCCATAGATAGATGGACAAACTGAGCGGGTGAATCAAATCTTGGAGAATATGTTACACATGTACGTAATGCAGTAGCCAACGAGATGGGAGGAATATATGCACTTAGTTGATTTTGCGTATAACAATGGTTATCAAGAATCTCTTATGATGAGTCCTTTCGAAGCATTATATGAATGACAATGTCATACACCCACTAATTGGAGTAGCCTTGAAACCAAGTTGATGCTTGGACCAGAAATGTTAGCTGAGATGGAATCAGAAGTAAGAAAGATCAGGAAAAATATGAAGGCAGCTAAAGATCGACTATATGCAGATAAGAAAAGGAATTATCGTGAATTTGAAGTGGGTGATCATGTGTATGGAAGGATTAAACCAAAGAAAAGAAGACTAAGGTGGGCCTTCTGTGCCAAGTCGGCTACCAGTTTTTGTTGACCTTTCCAAATATTGGAAAGGGTGGGATCTGTGGCGTATCGATTATCCTTAACCAGGCATATTTAGGTGCACAATGTGTTTCTTGTATCCTTACTAAAGCGATAGGTACATGACCCAAAGCATGTAATCCACTGGAAAAGCATTCAGGTAGGTTAAGAATAAAAATCCTATCTTGAAATACTAAAATTTATGAGAAATTAACTCAGAGTTTGTTGACTACAGGTCGAGCCGGACGACAAGTTTCTGGTGAAGCCTCAGTGTATAATCGATCGGAGAGAAATCATGCTCCAAAGGCGAGCCATCAGCCAGGTTAAAGTGCAGTGGAAGCACTTTAGCTCGGATGAGGCTACCTGGGAAGATGAAGGATTTGTTCAGGAAGCTTACCCAGAACTGTTTGTTGAACAAGAATGAAACATCGAGGATGGTGTTTACTTCCAAGGGCGAAGTTGTGACAACTAGCTTAAGTGCCAACTAATGGTTATGTTATTTTATGTTAAGAAACTAAAACATTTATTTCTTTCTTGATAAATATTACTTGATGAATAGAAAATTAATTTTTCTTGATTAAATAAAATTTAGTTATGGAAATTGGTTCTATAAAAAGTAAAAAACTGATGGTAAAAGTATTCCAAGAACTGAGAAGTGGTTGAACAGAAAACAATTTAGACAATTACCCTTTCCTCTGAGGATAAAGGTACATCCGAGTGAGGAAGAGGGGTTCTGTTCGGTAGCTGAGGGGAGGAGAGGAAATAGAGTGATGAATTCCTGAGTTGGTGGTGACCAATGGAATCACTCAGATTCCTAAAATTCCTGGAATAGAGGTCTAGACCTGGGGTCCCAAGGTCTCTTCTATAACCTCTATCAACTCACTTAACTCAGGTGTGGAGCACGGGGGAGAGATGAGGAAATAAAAGCAAGTTTGGTTTAAGAATTTAAATATAAAAAAATAAAGCTATAAACTATCACTTTTAGCAACTAAAAACAAATAACTATTAATGTAGAGCTTTCGAGTCGAAACTCCCAGCTCCAAGTTGGTCGTTCTCTGCATCTATGATAAACATGGATAGAATGGTCCGGACATTCATCTAAAACTGAAGGAAAAGTAAACTCAGTGCCATAACCAAAAGGAAAAGAAGAATGTAACTGTAGACAATGGGTTAACATGCTAAAATCATACACTAAAGACCAGGTAAAAGATTGCCTGAAACATGCATCATACAGAGACTATTATCATAGGAATAGTGATGTGTGAAAAGACACATGTAACCCCAAAATTGAAAGAACTGCTATGAATATTATTGAATTTTCATAAATGTATATGTAAATAGAATACTGGAAAGAAAATATTATTACTATTCTTGAATTTTCATAAATTTATATGTAAATAGAATACTAGAAAGAAAAGTTGTATTACTATTCTTGAAATTTCATAATGTATATGTAATAGAATACTGGAAAAGAAACTATGTTACCAATCCTGAATTGCAGAAATATATATATAAACAAAATATTGGAAAATAAACTATGTTTTCCATTCTTGAGAAAGACAGGAGCAGTAACCATAACATAAGATAGGTTCGCCTCACCTAGTAAGAGGTAGAGCCGAATTAAGAGAATAAAATATAAAATATAAAAATCGCGGTGATTCAGAACTAAATTCCCAGAACACCGAAAATGAATTATATAGGATTATATTGCAAGTTAGAACTTTTATAAATGTCCACAGTATTCACAAGTTGGGCAAAGCCCGAGTTATTCAAATGAGTAAAAATTAAAATAGTATTGTGGCCTGAAGCCTTATAGCAAAAACTCGATCTTAGAGGTTGAAGTAGGGGACCTTGCAACTGGGAAACTTTAACAAACCCTACGGCAGAGAAGGATACCTGGTGGAGCAAGTAGACCAAGTTAGAGAAGAACCGGTAAAAAACATTCTAGAGTAAATCAATCCCAGCATCAGGCCAAGAAAGTTACCTGTGCAAGAAGGCGAGATAAGAAGCCCGTCAATAGTTGGAAGTGAGACCATGCCAATGAATAAATGTAAAGAGCATAAGAAAGAAAGAGAAAACATAGTAACCTTTACCTGTGTAATTTACTCCGTGGAATTCGAAGATCTAACCTAAAAGTAAGCCCACGAAGAAGGGTCAATACTCTACAATCGAATGGTAGCATGAAACGCAAACTAAAACTTCAACACCCGCTTCAAATACTCACAGCTTACCTACGAGCTTCATATGAGGTAGCGGCAGAGAGGATGTTGTGCTTAACCTTGAGGGATGAACCAGAACAACCATTACTCACACAGCAAGTAAACAACCTTTAGAGGAAAACAATGAATAAAAATAGAGAAACTATGAATAGATACTAGCATAGAATCTGTATATTGTCTGGTGAAAGAACTATAGCTGAGTAACTAAAAAAAAAAACCATCCAACAGCAATACATCAAGGAAATATGGTGGGTGAGGAAAACTGGGTTAACTTACTCACCCGACTGCAATTAATCCCAGAACGGAATCGAGAAGAGCCAAGTTAGAATCCTGTCAGCAGAGGCAATCCGAGGCATAGTTGTAAAGCTCTGCGGCAGAGACCCACGAATTAATTGAAATGGTAAGGGTTAGGATAATTCATTACCCTAATCAAAAATCTCAAAACAAGCTATGATCGTGGATCTCGAACCTATGCAAATCAACGGCGAAAGGAGCTCACATCCATCCTTTGATTTGAGTGGTTGCCAGCTGTATGGAGATATTAATTCGATCACCATTGCAGATATTTCCCATAGTTGATAGTTAAACCAATAAATGCATTTTTAACCAAAGACATAAAGGGTGCCATTGAACATATAGTCATTGACAATTTAACATAAGGTCCTTTCGTAATAAAGAGTTCAGACAGACAATCGACTAAATCCAATGCCACACATGTTGACAAGTTATCACCTTGAAAACTTGGGAAGCATTCAAAGAACCTTTATATGGCAGTGATGTATGAGAACTGAAATAGATATAAGCGCATGTGTGAAAAATAATATACATTTTTATTTAAATCCATAGTACTGTACAACCACATATGTGAATATGGAATGTCTAATAGCATAGGTAATAGGTAGATCGATAATGTAAAGTGGTTAATTTAAATAGTGGTTAATACAAAAGTTAATTTTTTTTATATGGACATGGATGTATGTTACAACCAGCCAAATCTATTAGATTTTTTATTAATCTTAAGTATTTTTCTCCAAATCAGGTTTGTTATAGCATCATTTTCCACCTTCATGTGCTTGATGATTGACGCTTTGTCCTTGGGCACCCTTTCCCCTCAGAGTTGACCACCTTCACAAAAATAGTATCTTAAAACCCATAAGCAACTCTGCCCAGACTTTCCCGCGTATATACGCGAGTCCACTCATAGATATCCACGTATACATTTTAAATCATTAAAAAATATATATTATTCCCTATTTTCGAGGTAGGGTTGATGGTTATTCCTGTAATTCAACCACCCCAACCCATGGCCTAACTGTTTCCAACTGCAGAAACTAATTTGAGGGAGTATAAAATCCCCTCATGTGCATGGCCTAAGGGAGGGAGAAAAATATAGATATTATACTCTGTTGGAGCCCTATTTCAAGTCTGATATTCCTGTGCCTCCTGCACTTCCCAGGTATATTCAAGAAACCCTTGTTTCCTTGAGATGCTCATCATCCTATATGACCTCTAGTGTGCACACAACTTGGAAGAATTCTTGCGAGGCTAGGGCTGGACGGATCCAGAGGACGGTATGCTCGAAGGCCGTGGAAGGATTCAGGAGATCTCTCCACATTTCTATTACTGTACATGCCATTTATAATAAGAAGAACCATCTTGTTCCCTATATTCATGTGTTTGTATCTCTTTATGTATGTGTAATGATCATTAATTGAATATTTAATATTGTTTTATGATATTATACATGACTTACACTAACATCTAGGAACTATATATGTTGTACAACTATAGTTTCGTGTTTGTTATTTCTTTATTTTTAGGTTATGAAGCACAAAGGGTTGCTGGGGGTTTGCACCTCACGGGATCTACATCAAACGTGGGACTTTCGGGTAAGTTCCGCAACTTGCTATATCTAGTTTTCAGTATAAAAGATAGGTTAATTGAGTCCTTCTTGAACGGTATGCCCCTGATCTGTGAAGGTTACTGACCCAAAAACCTTTAGGGTATTATATCCCAAAACAGAAATGGTGACTCGGCTAGGGAACACATTTTTGTGATTTCCCGTTTGGGTTTTTTTATTTTTCTTGTAGGTTCCCAACAGTTTCTATCACTTTTTCGAGTTCAGTAAATCTTTTTCCATTCAGACTGAAGACCTGGTCTCTTGATCAGGCTTGACCTTTTTTGTTTTTCTTTATTTACATTTCTATACGCAGTTTTTCTTCTGCACAGTCGCATATAGACGCTATTTTTTGCAAAGGGACCCGCGTATATGCGAGTTTCCTTTGTCACAGTCACATATACACGCTTGTTGCTAAACTGCAAAAGCGCGTATTCCTGGGTAAAATTTGAAATTTTTGGTTTTAAGCCTTTATGGTCTTGTCTGCAATTGGTGACCTGTTCCTGTAGTGTCTTTGAGGTCTCTAGACTATGTCTAAAGTGGTTTTATGTCTATTTCTCTCTTATTTGTGTGAAGACCCACTCATTTGGTGAAATATTTGTTTGTTGTGTTTTCAATTCTAGCTTGAGCACCAAGGTATTTTCCTAAAGATTCTTGGTTGTTCTGAGTATTTAGGACATTGAGCTTCTGCTCATTTACTCTTTCCTAACCTTATGTTTTGCTTCACATTTTGATTTTCGCCTATTTGGTGTGTTTGGTTTTCTTGATTTCATAGATTGGTTTTGTTGCAATTTTCGAAGGGTCTCTTATTGATTCTTTGGAGTTTTTATTCGTTGCACGTTTATGCTATTGTGCCGCGCTGAATTGTTAAGTTTCTTGTCTTCCTTTTGCTCATATAAGTCCCGCTGTGAGAGTAGCATGGTTGGCTTTGGGCATTTTTTTGAGGCTTTCGCTCGAAATTCAAGTTTGCTTGACTTAGTTACTAGATTGTTCCATTAGTATTCTTGAAATCTCCTTTTCCTATAAACTCAAAAGCCCAAAAAACATTTTGTTTTTCGTTGCTTTTGTTTTCATTTTGTTTGACGGTTTCTTTTCATCTTTTGAAGCTTTGTTGAGTGTCTAGTCTTCGGTTCTTGACTTGATTAGGAGGGGAGTCTTCTTTTGATTTCTTTCTCTTATTTCAAGTATTTTTGGGCGTTTTTATTCATAGGAGTTCTCATTTGGAATTGGCTCTATTGACTGCCAAAAAGTGATTGAACCTTGGTGTTTTTAGAGACTTCTTTTTGCTTTTTCAGATTTAGCATCTTAGGATTTCCATGCCATTGGTAGTTTGCATTAGGTGCACATAAGAATTTTTAGTCTTTTTCATAAGTTTTGAGTTGTGTGAAGTATGAGCATCCAAAAAGAAAATAAAGTGTAGTCTCATAGAACCTGTGTAGAAATCACTTTTCATTGAAAGGAAATCAGTACATTTGCATGTATTTTGGTTTTCATTGGTTTCTTCTGTATCATACAAACACCATCAGTTTCAATTCCACACGCCCTTGACATAAAATAACATCTAATTAAAATAAGCGCTATAAATAAAAACAACTAGAAATTTTTTGTATTATTCTCATACACCAACTAGCGAGGTTATAGGGCCTTGGATTAGGTGAGTGGAGAGTTAACTCTCCAAGGCCACTCAAATTTTGAAACAGAGAATTTTATTAATGAGTGAAATCCAACACCGTTAAGTGGACTATGAAATCTTTCTTCCAGAGAGTCAAGCACAAGGGAAAGTGTAGGCAGAGAAGAGAGATACCCCCTCTCCTATTTGCTGAATCTTGACCTAAGACCATTCTGCCCGGCTGTCGATACGGATTGGTGCCCATAGTTTCCAATCCTAGGGACCACACAGGTGACTGCAGGGGGGAATACCCGTGGTACCTGAGGCAGATGTTGCATCACTTCCATCAGTGCTTCTGGAGGGTGCCCTTGCGAAGCTTGGAGACTTGCACCGGAAAAGGCTGTTGTTAGGAGGTCAATGTAACTATTTTTGTTACCTTCGCTAGTAGGCCTGGGTCATAATTACCCCAGACTACTTTCGAGAGGTCATATTTTTCACTTCCTTGTATTTTGGTGTTTGGTCCTCATCACCCGAAGCAGAAATACCTAAGAGCTACTTGTATGGTTGTATCTTAGGGAATTTGTAGAGTGTGCACTTTTCTCCTAGATTGTTTAGCTTCATATATTTTTTGAGTCTAATAAATCTCTTAAAGTGGCTGATCGATCACCTCGTCGATTGAGGAGGCTCCATGGGTTGTCTCCCGTGAGTGCTGAACCTTCTTCAAGAAGGCGTAGGAGTAATTTGGAGGGTGACTTTCACCCGGTGTTTTCAGACGCAGCAGAGAGAGATCCTCCATTAGTTCTAGTAGTTTTTGTAGCTGGTTCTGGTGTTGGTGTTAGTGCCGAGAGGAGTGCTTCACTCATCTTGAGAGTTTTATTTCCGGAAAAAGAAGTAGAAGTACAGGAAGTCCCTTAGCCTACTGAGTTTCTTCCATCTCCTCTTCCTGCTAGTTATCCGTTTATCATCGAGTACATCAGACCTGAGTCTTAGAGACCAAAGAGTCCTTATCCATCATATTCTCACCTTTCGATGGCCATGACTGGGAACACAGCTTCGACTGTGAGTGCTGCAAGTATCCAAACTCCTTCTTCTATTGAAGGAGGAGGCACTATTACCATATCTATTATTGCTTCTAGTAATGTTGTGTTTGGCTCTGGTCAAACCCTAGCGCATGCTTCTCAATCGGGTCCCTTTTTTTTTTGAATTCCCACTAGTGGGATTCCTTTTTTTTCCTTTTCTGCTGCTGCAGTTGTATCTACACCCATATCCTCTATGGCTAGTGGATCAGCTTCTTTTCAAGGGTTCCCCTTTGGAAGTGGGCATATCCCTTATTCAACCCCTTCCTTAGGATCATTTCCTTTCACTTCCAAGACTCAAAGTTTCAATCCATGGTCTGGAGGTCAAATTTCTACTACCTTTATAGGTTTGAACCCTATTTTTACAGCATTAGGAGCTGAAAATCAGTTTCTCGCTGGTCACCAAGGGAATGTTCCTTTCCCTTCGTTGAGTGCTTATCAGGCTTTTTCTCCTTTTCAAATGCTTGGAACCCATACCAATGGGTTTCTTCTTCATTCACTACCTCAATGGGGGGAAATGGTCTTGTTTATAGTAACTCCATGTTGGGAGGGAGTCCTTCTTCGAATGTTGGGTCACAAGGATTTTCCTATGGCCCAAAATTTTCTACGAACATTATCTAGCAACCTGGTGCCTCATCAAATACAGGTTATTATTTTCATAATGTGGGGAATCCATCCTATGGGGGATGGAACTGCCAGGCTCCTCCTCGATTACCATTTCTGGAAACGTTAAACTTTCTAGATTTTTTGAAATTGACTAATGACCCTATCTGATATAGTCCAGGGTGGCCTCCGGTCCCCACCAAACTACCCTTGGACATCCCAAAGTTTGAAGGGAAGAATGGAGAGGATCCGGCAGATCATATCACCACTTTCTATTTATGGTGTTCATCAAACTCCCTGATTGATGATTCGATTAGGTTGAGGTTATTTCAATGCACCTTAACTATAAATGCAACCAAGTGGTATATTGAGTTAACTGGGCGAATTTTCTCCACTTTTTGAGATCTGGCTACCATGTTTCTAAATCATTTTTAGTTTCCTATCTGTTACGACGTCGGGACTGAACTCCTGGCTAATTTTAAGTAGGACAAGGCAACTCACATTTCTGATCATATTCAGGAATGGAGAATAAGGAAGAGGCTCATTAAAGCCTATATTCCTAATGAATTCCTTCTAGAATGGTTTTTGAAATACTTGTAGCCAGATATTTCTAAGGACGTATCCCTGTCAGGGGTATTTTCCGAAGAGCGGGCTATTTTTAAGGCTCAACAATTAGAACTGATTTATTCTCTGTCTAGAGTCCTCAACAAAAAATGTCTTGATGCTCCTCACTCCAAATTGGACTTGTCAAAAACTAAACTTGGTCCTCATGGTGATGGACTTATTGGTTCGATCAATAGTGGTGCAACTAACTTGCTTAGTCAATTGCAGCAGTTGTCCATATAATCTACTTCTTGTAGTCAGGCTGTGCCTTCAATGTCAACTCCTTCCCAGTGTTTGTCAATAAAATTTTTCTAGACTTCTAACCCCTAAGGAAATCAACAATCCGAAGGAAAGAAGAAGGGACAAAATAATAAAAAGAAGGGCAAATATGGAAAGGGGAATGCAAATAAATCCAACGAGCATGTTGGTGAGGGTCAAAAGGATAAAAAGAAAGTGAAGTTTCCATGCAAGTTATGCATTGGAGACCATCTTACTCACCTTTGCCATAAAATTCAGGATGCGCAGTGCTTGTTAGCTCAACAGGGTTCTTCCAGTTCCCAGGCTGTGTTAACAAACCCTTTTCCCCAAGGCAACAATTAGTTGTTGGCGCGAATAAAAATATTGGGGCTCCCTCTGGGGGCACCCAGGAAGGGGAAAACACATCAAAAATATATATGATGAGTGCTCACACAAATATCGCTACGAGATCTTGTGATTATGGCGAAGCCGATTCTTCAAAAGCCAAGGGTACCCCTGATAGTGCTGAGCCACTTCATATTACGAGGCCCACTATTGAGGCTATACCTCGGATGCCAAAAACATCTACAAAGGGTACGACGATTAATCCAAATGCCAAGGCCACCCAGAACTAATCTATTGTAGAAGATTTGGCACAGAGTCCTTGTGCCATGTCTACTCTCGAGGTGCTCCAGTCTTGTCCAGCTCAGCGAAGTGCTCTCCTCACTGTTATTGGGGCTATTGATCCGAAGAACTCTCTTATGATTACATTTGATATGTCTAATTTTAAAAAGAGACTCCCTCATCATATGGCTTTCCATATTAGATCGCTTTATCGAAAATTAAATATATTTCAAACGGTCATAGAAGAGGGTGCTTCCACATGTGTGATGTCTCTCGCATGCTGGAAAGGCATCGGATCTCCCACAGTTGTTCCTTCAGCCACTCTTCTGACTACGTTTGATGGTCATTCTCACAGGCTGCATGGTATTGTCCCAGCTTTGCCCATCTGTGCTGGGGGCAAAAATGTTAACATCGAGGTTGAGATAGTCGATGCAAGCTTAGATTATAACCTTCTGTTGGGGCGAAATTAGATTTATGAGATGGATGCTATTGCATCCTCCTTATTTTGCATTATGTTTTTCCCTCACAAAGGGAGGATTGTCACAGTTGACCAACTGGATTGTTCTCCTATAGACCCGAATGCATCTACTGACTCAACTATTCCTTTGGTGGATAATACAAAACCACCTGTTGAGAATCTAGGGGTTGGAATGTATTCTTCTTTGATGGGTACTTTTGATTTTCCACCTCCTTCTTTTCATATAAATGAAATTTCATCCTCCAAGGCTTCTATTCGAAGAGATTTCTTTAGAACTCACTATTTTTCGGACCCTTGGACCTTACCTTCCTCTACCTCCACATTAGCGGAAGGTCAAGTAGGTGGAATGACATTTCCTATGTCTGAAGCTAAGATTGCTTATAGCTGTATTGTTGACTCTGCAGAAACCACCCCAGTTTCTCTTTCATCGAAGGAATTGGATGGATATGTGGCCTCAACTTAGACTCTTAGTTATTCTTCCGCCTAGGATTTCCTTGATACCACTCTTCCATCTGAAGAGGCTATCCTAGAAGTTATGACTCGTATAGACAGACTGCGGGATGATTTGCATCATTGCTCTTACTTTTTACCATATTTGAGCAAAGTTGAATCAATTTTTCCTAGTCCTCAGTATTTTGGTCCTGTTCACCTGGTCCTGAACCCTTTAGCACCAGCATAGGTATTTGCTGAAGGGAACATGGCTGTGATTTCTCCTACTATCCCGGTGAACATTTCCCGAAATCCCAACACTATCTAGAATGTTTTCATCGGAGTTGAATATTCCCCTGAAGAGATTAAAATTTACACCAATCTCTTTCGAGAGTTTAGGGATGTGTTCGCTTGGTCTTATGAGGAAATTCCTGGTATAGATCCATCTATTGTCCAACATGAGATCAACTTATATGAAAATTCTAAGCCTGTCAGGCAAAAGCTTCATCCGGTCAACCCTAGGAAGGCAGCAACTATCAAAGCTAAGGTGGAGAAGTTGCTCAAGGCAGGATTCATTTTCCTTGTTCCTTTGACAGAGTGGGTTTCGAATCCAGTCCTAGTGGACAAGAAACAAGGAACAATTCGATTTGCATTGATTTCAAAGACCTAAATAAAGAATGTCCTAAAGATAATTACCCCACACCATTCATAGATTAGATTATCAATGAGTGTGCGGGCAATGAGATTTTCTCCTTCATGGACGGTTTTCCTAGATATAATCAAATTACTATGCATCCTGAAGATCAGCATAAGACTGCATTTATTTGTCCCTGGGGTACCTATGCTTACAAGAAGATGCCTTTTGGCCTTAAAAATTTTGGAGCTACTTTTTAGCAGGCCATGTCATATGCCTTCCACGACATCAAACATATTATCGAGGCATAATTGGATGATTTAGCTTCTCGTTCTCGCAAGAGAATCGATCATCCTTCTCACCTCCGTCAAGTATTTCAAAGATGTCGATATTACAAGATCTGGTTGAATCCGAACAAGTGTGTTTTCACGGTCACATCTGGTCAATTGTTGGGATTTATTATGTCTACGAAAGGGATTCGGGTAGATCCCTTCAAGGTTGAGGCAATACTTCTGTTGCCTCCCCCATCCTCTATTCGTCAACTTCAAAGTATATAAGGAAAAGCTATTTTCGGAGGAGATTTATCGTAAATTATGTCGAGATTACAAAAGGATTTATGAGATTATTGAATAAGGGAGTTCCATTTTTATGGGCTGACTTTTATCAACGCTCATTCAATGCTTTGAAAAAAGCATTGACCTCTGCTCCTATACTGATTCCACCTGATTATAGCAGGGATTTCCTCTTGTATCTTGCAGCAGTAAAATCTACCATTGGTATGGTTCTCGTTCAAGAGGATGATGCTCTTTCAGAGCATGTTATATACTACCTTATTCGAGGCTTGGTAGGACCTGAACTCCGATGTTCTTCGATAGAGAAGATTACTTTAGCAGCTATTCATGCTATACAACGGCTCAGACATTATATTCTTCTTCGAAAAAATTATGTTTTGGCAATAGTCAATCCATTTTAATTTGTTCTCAGCGGGCGAGTGATTCGGGGCAAATACAATAGATGGATTGTGATTTTGTAGGAATTTAATCTTGATTTTATGTCTACCAAGTCCAAAAAATCATTAGTTTTTGCGAAATTAATTTCTGAGTTGCCCTGTGGAGAAGAGATAGTTTATGATGAATCCTTTCCAGATGAACATATTTTTCTCATTTCTTCACAGGATCCTTAGTACAGGGATCTCATAGTATATCTTCAAACTGCAAAGTTTCCCTCGAATTTTTCAAAAGATGAGTGCTGTAAGTTACGTCACCTAGATAAAAATTACTTAATCATTGGTGACACTTTATACCATCGCGGGGTTGATTCGATCCTTAGACGATCCTTAACTCTCGAAGAAGCTGAGTTTGTGTTGAATGATTGCCACAGTGGAGCTTGTGGTGGTCATTTATCTGGCTTGCTACAGCCCAAAAAATCTTATGTGCAGGATACTTTTGGCCTTCAATTTTCAAAGATTGCATGGAGTCGGTCAAATGGTGGCATCCGTGTCAACTGGATACCCAAAAGATGTGCGCTCATCCAGCTCTACTCTTCCTTGTCGTCACTATCGATCCCTTTACAAAGTGGGGTATTGATTATACTACATGTAACCCGCCTTCGGTTAAAGGTCATAAGTACGTTATTGTAGCAGTATAATACTTCACGAAGTGGGTCGAGGCTATGCCCACTTTTGGGAATGATGGTGAGACAACAACTCTTTTTCTCTTCAATCAAGTCATTTCTCGTTCTGGTATTCCCAAAGAGATTTTCACTGATCATGGAATTCACTTTCAGAACAACATGATGGATGAATTGGCTCTAAAATTAGGTTTCCGGCAGGAGCATTCATCTCCATACTATCCTCAGGCCAATGGGCAAGTGGAAGCCATGAAAAAATCCTTGAAGACAATTCTTCAACGGAAAATTGATAAAGCTCAATCTAATTGGCACATTATGTTGTATCCTGCACTTTGGGCACACCGGATGTCAGTGAAAACTGCAACTGTTTTTACTCCGTTTCAACTAACTTATGGGTTGGAACCCACATTTCCTGTCAAGTGTGAAATTCCTTCTCTTAAGTTAGTTGTAGAGCTTCTTCTTGACACCTCTAGTCTCGAAGAACGTATCCTTCATCTGGAACATCTCGATGAGTAGCATCGAGACGCCGCCATGATGAACGAGGCACATAAGAAGTAGGTGAAAGTTCAGCACGATAAAGTGGTCAAACCTAGGCTTTTCTCCTAAGGAGACCTTGTCTTGGTTTATGCCCAGGAGAAGGATGCCCTGGGGGCAGGTAAATTTAAGTCTATGTGGTATGGCCCCTTCATGGTTAAAAAGGTCTTCAAAAAAGGAGATTATGCCTTGGTTGATTTTTAGGGAAATGAGTTGGAGGAGCCCAGAAATGGGCTCTATCTGAAAAAGTATTATGCCTAGGCCTTGGCCTAGCGTATTTCTTTTTGTATATATTTTTGTTTGTTTTTTTACATATCTAAGTTTTTGGTTTTTGATGTGATGGTGATGTTTTTGATCTGCTTTTGCAGGTTGTGTTGGATGTCATGAGTCATTTTGGTTTCGCCAATGGTACTAGTAGACACACCCGAAACTTGGCTTCCGCGCCTTGGGTACTTCATTATCCATCCAGTCAGTTGTTAGTTTCAAGAAGTGTCTACATTGGTCCTGCTTCAAACAATGTAGCAGAATACACTGTAGTAATTTATCTACTCTTGAAGGCAATATATTTGGGTGTTGATTCATTGGTAGTTTTCTTGGACTCCCAGCTGGTGGTATCACAATTGAACAATACATATTGGGTTCGAGATCCATTTTTGCTCCGATTGTTTTTGATGGTACGTTTGTTACAAAGACCATTTCAATTTATAAAATTTATTCATATTCCTCGAGCTGACAATTTGATGGCAAACTTATTGGCTAATCAAGCAATTGATTGGCATATTCATCATTCAATACTTTAATCAAGTCATCAAATTCATCATACATTTTCATACATTTGATTCATCACATCATATAAATTACTATATATATACATAGTTAGAATGTTCAAAAAATTATACAAAACTCTGGACCGATAGGTCCTACAAAATTAGGGCTTATGTTCGATCATGTTCAGTATCAAAAATATAGTATCGTCATCCAATAAAATCTATATATCTAATCCTGTGGTCCCTGCCCAACATTCGTGTTCCTATAGAACACGATAGCAGTTGCTACACGGTGGAATAACCGCACCCAGTCTCATGGTACTCTGACTACTCGTCTCTGGATGGCCTTTGGTAGGTCCTCTACTGCAGACATAGGCACTTGGCGAGTTAAACTCTCCAAGTTTCTCTAAACGGCATGAAGGGTTCTGCCAGGGTCTTCAACATCGACTTCGCCTCTGTGGCGCTTATGCCTTGGGTATCCCTCAGGACGGACTGGTCCCATATCTGTATCATGGTCATCACATAATTTTGTAAGTCATTTGAATCCAATCAAAAAAAAAAAATTCTCATTGTTGCATATATTGAAAAAAATCAACCAAAAATCATATAATCAAAAATTGCAGTCTCACCGATTGCATCCCATGCTGCATCGGGTGGAAGGAATAAGTCTGGATCACCACGAAAATCCATCCCAGCATAGGTATATTCCTCCACAACGATAACTTGTTCCTCCCACCACTGGAATAACTCGTCATCCCAAGTGGTTCAGGTAATTTCACTTCCCCCCAATCTCTTCATCAAGTCAGCCTACTAGGCTATTCTTGGATCTCTGGGGCTGTTGATGGATGAGATCACTTTGGGTCGAAGCCTTGGAATCCTCTCAAATAATAATGTCAGTAATATGGTTCCATACCCAAAATGCTTTGTTTTTTCTTTCCGGATAGAGGTTAATTGTTTCTTAATGTTAGTCAGTAGTGTTGTACACCAGTCAAAGAGGTGAATCAAACATTCGACCACAATGATCATCTGTGTCCTTGAAGCCTGGTGTAAGGAAGCAGATCCTGCTACCCTGCCAATGGTGAAGAGGAGAATTTTCATATACATTTCTTTCAAATCTTTGATCACAATCTAAGTTTCTACTTTCTGAGACCCCTCTACGCAATAGACATGGGTATAGTCTTCTACTGTAAGCCCTCCCAAAGGCTTTCCGTGTAAATCTACTGGATCTCCTCTCCGAGAGAGTCTGGTAATGAAATAAATGTCTTCCACTTCTATACATATGGTCATTTGATCAATCATGAAGCAGTCTTCTTCTGGTTCCTAGTGATCCACCAACATTTGAAGCAACCAGACATTACTTTTCATATTTGGCATTTTAAAAAACTTGAGCAAACCATAATTTTGAAGGATATTGAGCAAAGTTTGATTCTCCATCACTTCATTATTGATGTGTTCACAATCCCTCCAAGAGATTGACATCCTGAAAAAATCCATTAAATTCTTCATTAGGTTCATCTTTTGCATTCACAGACTACGCATACGCGACTTCCTTTGTGTACAGTTGCGTATCATATGCAGGTTCGTCTACACGAACCCATGTATGCGCAGAGGGTTTAAATATGAACGAAATTGATGGCAAATATGGATTTAGAGCTTACCTGGCTGATTCGGCGCAATTTGACAGCTGATTTCTCTTGTTTTGAGGAAAGGGGTTTTTCCTCCAGAGCTCCTTTTTCCACCCCTGCAATGTTACAATGAACCAAAGATAAGGTAAAATGAGTATTTATACCCAGAAATTGATTTTTTTTTGCAAAATTCTGTTATGTTTATTTTTCAAATCTGTTTGAAGTTGTATAACCGCGTTGCTTGTAAGTGTTGGGAAAGGTTTTTTTTTTCAGGTACATTTACTGAAGTTGAGATTTTTTCTGGTTTTTCGAATCCATGACCACTGACCTCTCATGGCAGGTATATAATTCCAAATTGACATATAAGTTAGAGAATCCACTTTCCATTGCATTATGCATGCTAGCCTCCATTTTTCATCACTTGCCATAGGGTCGATCCCATCATGTCATGAGTACTAACCCATTTCACTCGTCGATCTTTAACCATGACTTGATGGTAGAGCCTTCCTTTACATGGGCTTCCTAGTTAGTTCCTCGCTAGCACTTGTCACCCATGCTACACTTTAAGTAGGCTCAGGAGTCCTCTTTAGTCCCGCCATGAATTATGCGTTGAAGCTTCATTCTTCTTCTTCTGCGCTATGATTTTTCTAGCTATTACCCTAGAGGATTCCTTGTGTTGTCAAGTTGTATCACTACATTGCATATTGGCTACTTGTTTATCTTGGCCTTCAGCCGGCTTCATTTAGAATCGATGTTTAAGCCATATTTTGACCATGACCCTCTGTACAAGTTGACCATGCAAGCACTTAGTTATCGTGACTTGACACCTTTTTACCCATGAATGGAACGCTCCTTTGATTATCACTTACCAGTTTCTGCCACCTTGCATTGAGCATAGGATTGTTCCTATCCCAGGAACTAGTGCATCTGTTTCCTGATACTCATTCTATTCGTTGTACTATAACATTCTTTTATTCTTTTTCAGGCTTACTATATGAAAAAGACAAAAAAAATTAAATATATAAAAAGGAGCGAGAATGAGATATTACTTCATATTTGATGGCAGTTACAGTGTCAGTTTTTGTTGCCCTTGAACAAATCACACAGAGCTATGTCTTTCCTTCATGTGGATGGTTTTAGTTTTGACATAGGAGAAGCCATAACCTTGTTCCATAAGTCAATTCTCCCCCATGTGGTTATCTCTTCCAATCATATGAAGAGTTTGTTTTTTCCTCCTACATAGCAAACTTATACAGAGTTATCATTTTTTTCTATAGTCAACATGAGTCGTGTTTTTGTTCAAGGGAAGTTAAACCTGAGTCGACCTTTTTGTGGTGTCCCTTGACTTATTTTTCAGTTGGCCTTCCTAGTCTTGTCAGTATCTTATTCTATCACGTCAGATGTTTGGTCCTATGCTCGTGCTGGTTTGAGAAGGTCTGCATTTAACTTCTTGCCGGTCGGTTTGTCTCTTATCGACTACGACATATTGTTCTGAGAGCAAACCTAGAGCCGCACCCTGGCCCTATTTACATCATTGATAGGTGACCTTGTGCTCAGCATTTGATCATCATTATGGGTCTTTGACTATGTGGTTTCCCTTGTGTTCGACGTCGGCTTACATTATCACACTTGGGATTTGTGCAGTACCTTGATTTCCATTTGACCCTATCAGTGGATATCTCGCCTCTTTGGCAACTCTCATTATTGGTTGATTCAGAGGGCTTCTACCGTGTGCTAGCTTCATCTTGTGCATGTCAGAAATGTACTTCGGGTTGGTTCCTTCTCTCTACTTCATCCGATTCCTTCCAAATATTGGCCTGCGGGTTACACTCGGGCTGGACTGATGTAGGATGCCTTAATGCCTTCCTTCCAGTAGATCTTTTCCCATCGACTCCGATTCATTTCTCTGGGAATAAGGTCTAGAGTCTTTTTGTCAGTACCTTAGGGTTTGCAGTCATCAGTGGTAGACTCTTCACTGTCAACAGTGAGGATACATTATTGCCTCTTGATTGATAGATTTTTATAGGTGTTCAACTTCAACTCATTCATTCACACTTGCTAGATTGTACTAGGGCACCTTGACACTCATTATCATCATCGGTGGGTTGTCTCGCATTTGTTAACAATATACATTAATGATCGGTAATCAAACGATTTCTCACATGGTCGACTTCAGCCCATTGTGTAGAATTGTGCCATGGTGATCAGTGATGACCTCGGGTTTGCATCAGCATGATTCGGTTCACTTTGACAGTTCATCCAGTTTTCTGCCAGTGACATCGTCCACCCTTATATGTTGCAGTTTCAGTACAGCAGCATCTTATATGTTGGCTCCCAAGTTGCGTGATCGTACCATGTGTTCCACCCCTTATGATTTGGTACCTGGAGATTCAGTTCTTACATGTGTGATCATATATCTATTGTAGCATAATTGATCAATCTTCTATATGTGATACTTGGACTTGATTTTGACTTGTACTTCCGAGCAGTGATCAGATGATTCACTATGTACTTTACAGTTCAGCTATACTTGTATACATTTTGGATCCGCTCTGTACTTCATATGCAAGCATGCTTTTCTTTCACTGAGCATGGGTATGCCCACCTCAGACATGAGATATCTCTCTGATCTCTTCCATTGATTTTTTGGCAGGCTGAAATCTGGTGAAGTCCTCTCTCATCCTCGCAAGGTTCCTTCTACACACATAATATATTTCAGCCATCATGTACCCCTTCTGGCCTCATATATTAGGGGGCATCTGTTATAGCATCATTTTCCACCTTCATGTGCTTGATGATTAACACTTTGGCCATGGGCACCCTTTCCCCTTAGACTTGACCATCTTCACAAAAACAGTATCTCAAAACCCATACGCTACTCTGCCCAGAATTTTCTGCGTATATACGCGAGTCCATTCACAGATATTTGCGTATACATTTTTAATCATTAAAAATATATATATTATTCCCTATTTTCGAGGTAGGTTTGATGGTTATTCCCATAATTCAACCACCCCAACCCGTGGCATAACTGTTTCCAACTGTAGAAACTAATTTGAGGGAGTATAAAATACCCTCATGTGCATGGCCTAAGGGAGGGAGAAAAATATAGATATTATACTCTATTGGAGCCCAATTTCAAGTTTGATATTCCCGTGCCTCCTGCACTTCCCATGTATATTTAGGAAACCCTTGTTTCCTTGAGATGCTCATCATCCTATATGACATCTAGTGTGCACACAACTTGGAAGAATTCTTGCGAGGCTAGGGCTGGACAGATCCAGAGTACGGTATGCTCGAAGACCGTGGAAGGATTTAGGTGATCTATCCACGTTTCTATTATTTTATGTGCCATTTATAATAAGAATAACCATCTTGTTCCCGATATTCACATGTTTATATCTCTTTATATATGTGTAATGATCATTAATTGAATATTTAATATTGTTTTTATGATATTATGCATGAGTTACACTAACATATAGGAACTATATATGTTGTACAACTAGAGTTTCGTGTTTGTTCTTTCTTGATTTTGTTACGAAGCACGAAGGGTTGCTGGGGGTTTGCACCCCGCGGGATCTTCATCAAACGTGAGACTTTCGGGTAAGTTCCGCAACTTGTTATATCTAGTTTTTAGTATAAAAGATAGGTTAGGTGAGTCCTTCTTGAGTGGTATGACCCTGATCTGTGAAGGTTTCCGATCCAAAAACCTTTAAGATATTATATCCTGAAACAAGTTTATAATTTAATACTTTTATATTCACAATTTTATATTTTTATTAGGTTTACAATTTTATATTTCAAAAATGTGACATAATTTAATAATGAATCAATATTTTTTATTTATTAAAATTATAATCTAAGAATAGTTTGACATAGACATTTAGGATAGAATTAAATTTAAGTGGTAGAGTGATTAGGTTGTAAAATAAAATATTTAATTTTAATCGAAATATCTAATATTTAATTATTATGTAAATAAAATATTTTTACATAAATATTATATATAAAAGTATATATTTTGGTAATTACAAAATAATTTTATTTATATTTTATAAATGATATGATACATTTAAATTTATTGATATTTCAATTCACTTTCCACTTTGTGAAAATATGAGAATTGATATGAAATAGATTTTAGGATATATCATAAAACTTTTTAAATAAATTTTTTTATTTTCATTTCAATGGTGTTTCATTTTAATAGAGATTTTCACAATTTTGATAATAACATTATTTTTCCTTACAATAAATAGAGCAGCGAAAATTTAGACTCAACCTAACTACAAGGAAAATGAAAAAGAAAAAAGAAAAACTAAATGTTATTTTCTTAAATATTCATTTTTAAGATTAAACTAAAAATTTATATCTAATTTTTAAACTTATCAAACTTAAACTTTATTTTTACAATTACCACTTGTACATTTCTCTTCACCCACTTATATATGCTAGTTAAATTGAATTTAACCATGATTATCATAGACGAATTTAAACAATTTTTTAATGCTTCAAGGTTGGATACTGTAACACCTATCATATCATTAGATCTTTACCATAAAAAAAATTACTTTCTACTATATGATTGGAATAATTATAAACATTTTTATATGCTATGTTTAATAACACAAAACTTACACTCTCAGAGGAATACCTTATACACACTTAATTTGTTTGGGTTCGCATTTACTTAATATATTGGCGTACATGACTCCAATAATGAAGGTACCTTGGAATTTGCAAATAGTCAAATTTTTTAAACTATGGTTTTAACCCACAACTGTCATCGCATGTATTTCCAATCTTGAATTAAATCTTTGTACTATCTAATCTTGACAATTCAATTTCAGAATCGGTATTTAGATTTTGATGGGTTTCATGTTTGCATTTCCCAATGGCCACCTGCCCTTCTCCTCTCCGTCTGATTCCTTTGTGATCGACGGTGGATATTTTCGGCGAGAAGGGTCTAGGTGTAACCTAGAACCCTAACCGTTTCTCCCATTATTCTCCTCCGGCCACACGATGAACCGCTCTGCAACCCTCGAGGTTAGGTGCCGGACTTTGTCGCCTCCTTTCACAGTCACGGCAGTCTCATCAATGACGTTGCTTATCAAGTTTATTCCATCTTCTTTGAAGACCCGTGAATGGAAATTATCTTTGTGCCCTTTGCATTAGTTGAGTTTTGGGAAAAATCTATGTTTTGTTTTCATGATTGGGAATGGATTTTTGTTTGTGTAAATTCGGAAGTCTGGGAAAGTTCTTCTGGCCATTATGCTCACACAGATGTACCAGACTAATTCCAGTCCCCAACACATGTAAATTTCTCGGTTTAGACACATTGTGATTTCTCATTTGATTCACTATGTTTTCGACCCCAAATTTATATATATTATGTAATTGGTTTACAAATGTCTAACCCTCAACTTCTGTTAACAGGTTCCCACTCAACCAGCTCGGTGGTCGGAAACATCCGTTGGATTTTTTCATTACTTTCTAGGTATATATGGTTAAGTTTTACTCGTTTTTGGTTGCTTTTAAGTTTTATTCCTGGTTATATTTCATTTGCCTTCACTTATGGTTCCTGCCTTTTGGAATTGCAGGTACCCTCTCAACACCGTAGACATAGACTGTCTATCCACTTGGTTGCAGTGTCTCGGCTAACAGCTCCACCCTATTCCTCCAGGTACTCTTCCATCATATTCTCTTTTTCGGCAAGCTCGTCGGTATCTTTAGTTTAATTATAGTTAGGTTATTAGACTTAAAACTTCTAGATCCATTCCACATTCATTGTGGTTCTCGGTTAGCTCATAAGAGCCGAAGTTGGTGTTTTTCTTATGGTTTCTGTAACTATACACAGTTGTACATAATTTATTTCAGTTTTTTTTCTAGATGGGTTCCCTCCGAACCATTCTCTTTTGGTCTCGGTTGGAGTTTTCCCAACTTATTTTATGGATATTTATGTATATGAAGTTTTGAATATCTATGACTGTACTCTGCAAGATTTTCTAGTTTTTTTTAATATGATTTATATTTACTCAACGCAAATCTTGTTTATGTATAGTAACAACATTCTCATGGTTGTCCTATTAGATAAAATGTGTTATTTGTATATTTATGGTATTTCATCGAGCTTCTGATCGATTTGAGTAATTAAAATTTCTTTTGATACATATTTAAAAGAGTATGTTTTAAATAGAATTTGCATGTACAGTAGATGTTTTAATGGCATACAGTAAATTTCCGAAAATGACATTTCTTTATCTCTACATTGTTATTCTTTTAAAATTAAAATTACAGAGTTTTTTTATTTTTGGTTTTGGTGACCAGACCACCCCAGTACTTGTTTGTGTATAGTTTTAGGATGAGGAACGATGTGTTCTTGATTCGAGGTTATACCTTCTGTCCAATACCGACAGTTCTCTCCAAACAATTTTCATATCGTTACAGATTTTGATTTCTGCACTTTAGTTCTTCAAGCAGTCTTTACTATTTTCTAAAGTAAGATAACACCATTGTATTCATAATCACAGTAGCTTCTATACTTTATTTAACATAGTTACCTCTATGTTTACTTTTAAATATATCTCGCAGTTACTTGCTACTTTTACCCTAAGGTTGGATATATATTGTTCTTCCCTTAAAAGCATTTTCTTTTTATTTCCACAGCTATTGAACCCATAAAAACATTATAAGTTTCACATATAAATTAAAGATCATGTAATTAACTTGCTTAATCATAAAGGAATACAAAGTACCAGTCCCTTTCAAACAATTTTCTTTAATAAAATTGATGTCCTTGAATCTAACTAAGTACATATCTATAAACACACTTAATGAAATTGTTCTTGTTTTAATTTACTAGAATGCACAAATACTTATCTGAATGTTCAATTCGTTGCTGGTGTGCACCCAACCTTCAAGAGAGATTATTACGTCCTTCTCTTTCCCCCGTGCTTCACACCTGAGAGGTACAGGTTGACAGTATTTTCTGCTATGACCTCAGGACCACATGTCCAGTCAGTACCATAAAATTTCAGGAATGCTGAGTGGTTTCCACTAGTCTCTACCAGCTCGGGAAATTTCCTCACTCTCTTCCTCAATTTCGGAACAGAACCCCTATTCCTCACTGGGATAAGTCTCTTATCCTCAGAGGAGCAGGTAACTATTCAAATTTTCCAACTACCTTTCAGTTCTTGGCAAACTTTTACCATTAGCCTTTTTTATTTTTATGGAACTACTTTCCATAACCAATTTTATTTCCAAATAATAAAACAAATAAAAATTTCTAGAAATAATAATTGTTTTAGTCTTCTCTTTTAAAAATAATAATTAAAATGTCATATTACTAGTTAACAAATAGTTAATTCCAAACTTAGATGTTACAACTTCCCCCCCTAGAAGTAACACCGTCCTTGGTGTCTGACTCCAGCTCAAGAAATAGCTTTGCGTAAGCCTCATGTACAAATCCCTCGTATTCCAAGGTAGCCTCCTCCGGGTTGAAGTTCTTCCACTGCAATTTAACCTAAATGATGACTCGCTTCCGGAGCATGATTTCTCTCCTCTCGAGTATACGTTGAGGCTCGACCAGAAACTCGTCTGGCTCTACCTGGGAACAACAAAGTTTTGTCAAATTCACATTAAAAAAATCATGCTTCAAGTTATGATTTTTCTAATTCTATCCTACCTGATTATTCTGCCAATGGATTACATGTTTCGAATCATGTACATATCGCTTTAGCAGGGACACATGAAACACATTGTGCACCTGAATGTGGCTGGTTAAGGCCAACCGATATGCCACAGGTCCCACCCTTTCCAATATCTAGAAGGGTTCACAGAACCTAGGGGATAACTTCGCACAAGAGGCCCATATCAAGGTGCTCTTCTTTGGTTTGATCCTCACATACACATGGTCACCCACCTCGAATTCTCGATAAGTCCTTTTCTTATCTGCATATATCTTCTCTCTGTCTTGTGCAACTTTCAGGTTTTGCCTGATATTATTTACCTATGATTCCATTTCAACCAGCATCTTTGGTCCAAGAATTAGTCTCGTTTCGGGACTACTCCAAATTATGGGAGTGCGGCATTGCCTCCCATATAGAGCTTCGAAAGGACTCATCTTAAGGGACTCTTGATAACCATTGTTGTAAGAAAATTCAACTAGATGTAACGTTAGGGGAATTTTGAGGTCTAAAATGGGCCTCCTAAGAAAAATGTACAACAAAAATAAATTTTTTAAGAACCAATAGCATTCAAGATGATGATGTCAATCATGGGGAATGATTCACCATTTTTTAAGTAAAAGGGTAAAAAGATTAAAAAATAATAAAATAATAAAACTTCTTTTTCAACACGTATTTTCAACTTATCTCCCAAAGTTTTTACTAAATTTTTGAGTGGGAATACTCAATGGATGTAAAATTGAATTCCTCATCCAGGGAGTACCCATGTTTCATACTTTTAATGGACCCTACTACACGAAAAATGAGAAATACATAAAAAAACGTGATTTCAATCACATTTTTCATGTATTTCTCATTTTTCGTGTGGCAGGACCCATCAAAATTATGAAACATGGGTACTCCTTGGATGAGGAATTAAATTTTGCATCCAACGAGTACTCCTGCTCAAAATTTGAGTAAACACTACGGGAGATAAGTTGAAAATATGAGTTGAAAAAGTAGTTTTTTCTTTTTTCCCTCTAAACTTTGATGATGTAATAAAATCTTATTTTATTATTTCCACTATTATTTTATAATTTCTTTATGAGGCCCATTTTAGACCTCAAAATTGCCCTAATGATACTCATCCCATTTAGTTGGTTGTTGCATCACGTATATGTGCAACATGTCTTTAGAAACTTGATTTACCCGTTCTGTTTGACCATCCATCTGGGGATGATAAGCAGTGCTGAAGTTTATTTGGGTCCCCAGACCTGTAAACAAAGTTTTCCTGAATTATGAAGTAAACTTCACATCTTTGCCTGAAATAACGGTCTCTGAAATGGCGTGCGGTCTGAGAATTTCCCTCATAAAAATATATGCTATCTGTACAACCTTGTAAGTAGATTGTATAGGTATAAAATGTGCAGACTTACTCAACCTATCGATCACCACCATAATAGAGTCAGTGTGCCTCTTTTATCATGGTAAAATACTAATGAAGTCTAGGGATATGACCTCCCACTTCCATTCAGGTACTGGTATGGGCTGTAACAATCCTACCGGATGTCGATGCTCCACCTTGACCTGTTGACGCTCCAAAAAAAAAATTTAAGTATTAAAAAATGTTTCTTCTTATACCAAGCCAGAAATATATTTTTCTAATTACAGTTAACATTTTCTGGTATCCTGGGTATCCTTCATAATTAATTCGATGATATTCATTCATGATTAGCTCCTTTCGATCCATATGGTTTGGTATATGAATTTTTCCTCTAAAGGTTAGCATTTTCTCTTTACTAACTCCATACTCATAAGTGTTTCCTTGTTTTCTGGCCTCTTCCATTTTCTGCCATAAAAATTGGTATTATGGATCCTTCTGGGCTTCCTCTTTTACTTGGTCAAGAAAATTGCATTCAAGCTAGTTATATCACATCTCATAAACATAATGTACTTTCCTACTTAAGGGTATGTGTTATATTCTTTCCACGATTGGCCCCACGCGCTATATGTTGCGTCGGGCGTAGCTGGGGGGTCACGAGGGGCGAAGCAGTCCCCACCGTTAGGGTTCGGGGCAGCGCCCCGGCCAAAATTTGTTTTTGTGCAGACCCACTCATAGGCGGATTCACCCATGGTTTTGTGCATGGTTTTGGGGTTCGATGGTTTTCAGCCCCTGGTATGGTATTTTTGTAGATCCGGTCAAGGAACTATGGTTATGTTCTAATCCAGGGTTAATGGATTGGGGTTTATGTATGCTCCGGCATGTATATATATGTGTTGTAACACTAAAAGGAATATAATGAAAAATCAAGCTGGTCGTCCCGATTTGGGATCCAGGGGAAAATCTCTGTGTTTATCTATTTTATGTTTTATGCTCTTGCTATTGTTCATTTTCTGTTATAAGAATCGTGTGTAGATATTTTTGTTCAGGGTTAAAACCTACATTTGGTATCAGAGTTGTTTCGGCTTCAAGGGGACGCCTTTGTTGTTGAGGGTTTTTTGCTCGGGCCTGTGGTAGACCCTGTTCAGTGGGAGATCTGCGGGATCAATTCTTGCGGTGAAAGAAGATGGCGAGTGGCGGAAAGATAGAGATCGAGAAATTTAATGGTTAGAGTTTTGAGTTGTGGAAACTCAAGATGGAGGATCTGCTGGTGGATAAAGATTAGTGGATCGCGGTAGATCCAGGTACTAAACCAACGGCGATGTCAGATGAAGACTGGAAGAAACTGGATCGGAAGGCTAAGAGCACAATACGGTTGTGTGTCTCAGATTCAGTATTGTTGAATGTATCTGGGGAAGCTACGACAAAGAACTTGTGGGAAAAGCTAGGGACTTTGTACCAATCTAAGTCTCTAGTGAATAAATTGTTCCTACGGAAAAAGCTGTATAACCTGAGGATGAAGGATGGAGACTCGGTGACAGAGCATCTGAACACCTTCAATACTGTGGTAAGTCAGCTGTCATCTGTTGATATTAAAATCTCAGATGAAGATAAGTGCATCGGCTTGTTGTGTTCTCTACCAGATTCATGGGACAGTCTGGTTATTGCAATAGGTAGCAATACAACTACCTTGAATTTTGATGACATTGTCTCAGCCTTGCTGTCGGAGGAAATAAGACGGAGAAATATGGAGGGTCAGAATGGAGATGCCTTATCTGTACGAGGAAGGTCCCAGAACAGAAACAAGAATAAGGTTTCGAGTGGGAGATCTAAATCTAGAGGGAGATCTAAATCTTCTGGAAAGTTTGTAAAGGTGTGCTGGAAATGCGGAAAGGAAGGGCACTACAAAAAGGAATGCAGATCTAAAGCTCCTGAGAAAGGAAAGGGATATGATGAAGCTCCTTCTGCAGAGGAAAAAACCACCTCGGATGAAGGTGGGGATGTGTATTTGGCTTCTTCTTCAAATACACATGTAGATCATGAGTCATGGTTGATTGACTCAGGTGCATCCTTTCACTTCACTCCCCATAGGGAGTGGTTCTACGAGTATGAGAAATATGATGGTGATGTCTTCCTAAGGGATGATAGGAAGGCAAAAATCATCGGACGTGGAAAGGTCAAGCTGAAGTTGCAAGGTGGAAGGATTAGAACACTTCCTGGTGTTCTGCATATTCCTGCATTGGCCAGAAATCTGATTTCTGTAAGCAAGATGGATGATGCAGGTGTAAAAACAATGTTCGAGAAAGATGCCTGCAAGATGGTTCGGGGAGCACTGGTATTAATGCGGGGAGTTTGGACTGGAACTATGTACAAGCTACAAGGTAGCACTGTTATTGATGGGTGTAATAGTTATGTGGTTCCTGAAAGTGGAGCGGAAAGCCTAGCTGTCTCTGGAGAAAAGACCATGCTATGGCATCAAAGGCTTGGACATATTGGAGAGAAGAGCCTTCGGATACTACATAGAAATGGTATGGTAGAAGGTATGTCTAATTGCTCTCTGGATTTCGATTTCTGTGAACATTGTGTATATGGGAAGCAGAATCGGGTGAGTTTTCCTTCTGGTGCTAAGAGGGCAAACAAGATATTAGAACTTGTGCAAAGTGATGTGTTTGGGCCTGTGTCAGTTCCATCACTGGGAAAGTCTGTGTACTATGTTTCATTCATAGATGACTTCTCAAGGAATACATGGATATATTTCTTGAGGAAGAAATCTGAAGCTTTTTACAGATTTAAAGAATTTAAGGCTCTGGTGGAAAACCAGACAGAGAAGAAGATAAAGGCGCTAAGGACAGATAATGGTGGGCAGTTCTGCAAGAAGGAATTTGAAGAGTTTCGTAAGAAGTGTGATATAGCATGACCGAAGACTACTCCATACACACCTCAGCAAAATGGAGTTGCAGAAAGAATGAACAGAAAACTGATGGAAAAGGCAAGAAGCATGCTCAGTGGTACCGGGTTAGGACAAGAATTCTGGGCAGAGGCAGTGGAGACTGCATGTTACTTAGTTAACAGATCACCTTCATCAGCGTTGGAGGATAAGACCCCACATGAGGTATGGACTGGTAAGAATCCCTCTATTTCACATCTAAGGGTATTTGGATGTGATGCATATGTACACGTTCCAAAGGAGAAAAGGACCAAGTTGGATAATAAATCTGAAAGGTGCATCTTTATTGGGTATAAGGATGGTTTAAAGGGTTACAAGCTTTGGAACCCGAAAACAAGGAAGGTTGTGTACAGCCGAGATGTGGTGTTTAGAGAGGTGAAAGATGTTGTTAAACATGAATTCCTACCAAAGGAACCTGAGAAGATAGAGTTTGAGCTAAAGGAGGATGAATCAGACTCTACAACAGAAGAAGACTTAGAAGATGAAGAGCCACAAACTCTAGCTTTGAGAAGATCAGTTTGGGAAAGAAGGCAACCAAAAAGGTATAGTCCATCTGCTTTCTGTTCAGGTTTTGCCTTAACTATAACTGATGATGAACCCAGAACTGTCAGGGAGGCAGTAGATTCAGAGGATGGAAAACTCTGGAAGGAGGCCATGGATGATGAAATGGCATCCTTGCACAAAAACGATGCATGGGATCTGGTGGAGTTGTCGGCTGGAAGGAAGCCCATTGGGAGAAAATGGGTGTTTAAGAAGAAGATGAATGTAGAAGGCAAGGTGGAGAAATACAAAGCTCGGTTGGTAGCGAAAGGTTATTCCCAGGTGTTGGGAATTGATTTTGGTGATATTTTTTCTCCTGTTGCCAAAGTTACTTCTATTAGATTACTTTTATCTGTTGCTGCTGCATTTGATTTTGAGATAGAACAGATGGATGTGAAGACGACATTTCTTCACGGGGATCTAGAAGAGGAGATCTACATGAAGCAACCTGAAGGCTTTATGGTGAAGGGTAAGAAAGAACTAGTATGCAGGTTGAAGAAGTCTCTGTATGGGTTAAAACGGTCACCAAGGATGTGGTATCAGAAATTTGATACCTATATACGGGGACTTGGCTTCACCAGAAGAAAGGAGGATCACTGTGTTTATTTTAAATTAATTGGTGAGCGTGTTATTTATTTGGTCTTATATGTGGATGATATGTTGTTGATTGGAAATGACAAAGAAATTATCCAAGATTTGAAGACCCAACTGTTCTCCAAATTCGACATGAAGGATCTTGGTGCTGCAAACTATATTTTGGGCATGGAAATTAAGAGAGATCGGGCAAAGAGGAAGCTTTGGTTAAACCAGAGGGAGTATGTCGAGACTATATTGTAGAGTTTCAATAAGCAGGATAGTAAACCGGTGAATGTTCCTATTCCTGTAGGTGTAAATTTATCTACTAAACAGTGTACCAACACACGAGAAGAAGAGGAGGATATGTCTTGTATTCCATATGCAAGTGCAGTGGGTAGTCTGATGTATGCAATGGTCTGTACTAGACCAGACATTGCACATGCAGTGGGAGTATTGAGCAGGTTTATGTCAAACCCAGGGAAGGAGCATTGGACAGTAGTGAAACGGGTTTTAAGATATTTACGTGGCACTAGTGATTATGGCTTGTGCTACCAGGGAAGACCAGGATTGGAAAGAATTTTGGACATTCGTGGTTTTGTTGATGCAGACTGGGCTGGAGATCTGGACCAAAGAAGATCTACAAGTGGGTATGTGTTTAGCCTATTTGGAGGCGCAGTCAGTTGGATGAGTAAAAGAGAGTCTGTAGTGGCTCTTTCAACTACAGAGGCAGAATACATAGCAGCCACTCATGCAAGCAAGGAAGCAATTTGGTTGCAGAGATTGTGTTCAAGTATGGGGTTGGTACAGCAAGCTATAAGGATAGACTGTGATAGACAAAGTGCAATTTTCTTGGCTAAGAACCCTGCTTACCATTCAAAGACAAAGCACATTGATGTTCAATATCACTTTGTTAGAGATATGGTTGAGGCTAAAAGGGTGTTTCTGGTAAAGGTGGACACTTTGAAGAATGTTGCAGATGCATTGGCGAAGTACGCGAGGCACTCGAAGTTTTCTTTTTGTTGAGAAACAATGGGTGTTGAAGAATTGGGCCAATGACTAAGCTCTCTGTGGCCCCACTGTGGAAAGAAAACAACAAGTGGGAGAATGTTGGGTATGTGTTATGACATTCGATTACAGATTTACCGCGCTATATGTTCCTGTCGAGCGTAAATGAGAGATCCACGAGGCGAACGATCCCAGATTAGGAGTTGAGCGGCACCACGGCCAAAATTTGTTTTTAAGCGGACCCACTCATGGCGGATTTGCCCATGGTTTTGCACATGGTTTGGGGTACGATGGTTTTCGACCCCTGGTATTTTATAGATCCGGTCAAGGGAACTACGGTTATGTTCTAATCCAGGGTTAATGGATTGGGGTTTATGTATGCTTCGGCATGTATATATATGTGTTGTAACACTAAAAGGAATATAATGAAAAATCAAGCTTGTCGTCCCGATTTGGGATCCAGGGGAAAATCTCTGTGTTTATCTGTTTTATGTTTTATGCTCTTGCTATTGTTTATTTTCTGTTATAAGAATCATGTGTAGATATTTCTGTTCAGGGTTAAAACCTACAGTTATATCACATCTCATAAACATAATGTACTTTCCTACTTAAGGCATGCGGTACACAGTTTTCTTTCCCCTTCACGTGCCGAATTTCCATATCAAAATCACTTAGGAAGGCATTCCATCTTGCCTCTCGAGAGTTTAAATCAGCTTGCTTGAAGTAACTGGTCAAGCTACTATGATCATTTTTTAATACAAACTTATTTCCCAGCAGGTAGTGTTCCCATTCCCGGAGTGCATGTACCACTGTTGTTAACTCCAGATCATAGGTTGAATATCTTTGCTCATGCTCTTTTAGCTTCCTTGACTCATAGGCCACTACCTTTCCCTCCTGAGATAAAACTACCTCAACTCCCTCCTTACAAGCGTCTATAAAAACCTCAAATTATTTGTTGGGGTCAGCTACCCTCAACACTGGTGCAGTGGCCAATAGTTGCTTCAACCTCTCGAAATTATTTTGGCACTCATTAGTCCACTTAAATACTTTTTCCTTTCTCTACAAGGAGGTGATTGGAAAAGTAATTATGGAGAATCCTTCAATGAATCTTTGATAGTACCCAACCAATCCCATAAAGGATAGAATATCCTCCACATTTTGGGGAACTCGCCATTCCATGATTGTCTTAATTTTCTCTAGATCAACAACAATCCCTTCTGCTGAAATAACATGGCATGAGTACTGGATTTTTATTTTTAAGAAATCACATTTTCTGAATTTAGCGTAGAGCTAGTATTTTCTTAACATTTCCAGCACTATTCTTACATGTTCTCTATGTTCTTCCTGATTCTTAGAATATATTAAAATATCATGAATAAATATGAGTACAAAGTTATCCAGGAAGGGGTGAAATATACCATGCATTAACCTCATAAATTTCACTGGTGCATTTGTTAACCGAAAGGGTAGCACCACAAACTCATAATGCCCTTACCTAGTATAGAAAGCGGTCTTATTAATATCTTCATCCTTGATCCAGATCTAGTGGTATCGAGGCCTTAAATCTATTTTTGAGAATATTGTGGCCCCCTTCACCTGATTGAACAGATCGTCATTCTATGGTAAAGGATATTTATTTTTTACTGTTAACTTATTGAGTTGTTTATATTACATGCACATTCGTATGGTTTCATCCTTCTTCTTTACGAAAAACACTAGTGCTCCCCAAGGGGAAACACTCGAACGAATGTATCCTTTTTCTAGCAGCTCTTACAACTGCATTTTTAATTCAATTAATTCTAGAACACTCATTCTGTAAGGATCCCTTGACACAGGTGACGCTCCTCACATTAATTCAATGTTGAAATCAATATCTCTTCCTGGTGGTAATTTGGGTACATCTTCTGGAAATACATCCATGAAGTCTTGTACCACTAATATATTTTCCATCATAGGATATTTCTCCTTGGAATTGGCATATCCTACCTGGATAGCATAAATATGACATCCCTTCCTTATACACTTATTCATTTGAGATGCTGTAATAGGACGCAACTGTAATGGTTTCTTGATTCCCTAAATCTCCTTGCGTGTTCCATCTTGCATTTTGTAGTATATAATCTTTTCTTTACAGTCCACCAAAGTCTAATGTTTCTCTAGCCAATCCTTACCCAGCAAAACATCACAGGACCCTAATGGCAGTATGTTCAGGTCCACGTTTAACTGTTGGTCTGCAATTTCCAATGTGTAGTTTGGAATTTTGGCACTTACTTTTCTTTTTTCTCCTGTGGCTAGCTCTACCAGCCAAGGGTTTTTGAATTTCTTCTTTTTAATTTACATACTTCTACTATTTTGGGGTTTACATAACTTAAACTTTCACTTGGGTCCACCAAAATAGAAACAGACTGAGACAATAACTTACCTTCCAACTCAATCATTGTTGGCTGATAATCTGCCTAACAATATTCCAATGTTGCGTTGATTCGAGGTATGTTTCGAGCCACATCTCCCACAGTAGAAGCTTCCTGCAAATTAGCAACTATTTCACTTCTCTCATACTGTGGGAAATTCTTATAATAATGCGCCTCATCACACCCCCAACAATGCAGAGGTGGTTTGGATACTTGTCCTTGCTCAAGTTTGCTAGAAACCTCTGTAGGCCTCTCTTCAGTAGGCCACCTGGTTTTTTGATGATTTATGCCAAACTGTTTGCTTATTGAACTTCACACATACTTTTTAAAATTGTTACTTCTAGTACCCTTGAAGTTTGAATTGTCTTTCTGTCATTTTCTTGGCTACCAACTTTTGCCCACTTCCCCTTTTGCCTTGGACTGTTGGTTTCATATTCATGCCTTACGAATCGCTTTGTCCATGGTCTTAGGATTTAAAAACTCGATTCGTTCCTTCATGTGGGTTGGCAGACTGCTCAGGAATCTTTTAACCTTAGCCTTTTCATCCCTGAGGTAAGGGACATATCTTAACAGGGAAGTGAATTTGGTAATATACTCGTCCATAGTCATTTGACCCAGCTTCAATTCATGGAATTCCATGGATTTTTCATCATAAAAATGTTCTATCAAATACTTTTCTTTAAATTATTGCTGGAATGAATCCCATGTAACATCTTGATCTTCAATACTGTGAACATTCTTTACCTCCTCCCACCATAGGGTGGATTTTTCTCACAGTTGGTAAATGGCCAATCCGGCTTTAAGGTTGTTGTTGTAATCATACACTTGAAAGTACTTATTCATGTTTATCAACCAAGCCTCTGCCACCTCTTCAGCTTCTCCATTGAAGGTAGGTGGTTTTATTTTCCGAAACTCACCTTGAAGCTATACTTTTTGCTTCTTAATTTCTTGCTAATCGGACACATTTCCAGACTATGCTTCATTATAGTTATTTTTCTTGTCACTTCGCTGTGAAGGGCTCCTGCCCATTCTATCCATGGTTTGGTCCTTGGTTTTTCATTTTTTTTCTTCTTGCATACCCCTATCAGGACTAGGTTGAAACATCCCTTGATTATGCTTGTCGAAAAGGCTCTTAAGTATTCTTTCCTTCTCCTGCATCAAACATTCATTATCACTTCTCACACGAACCATCTCCTCCTGCAACTTCTGTACAATACTTAACAGTATGTTGGTATGGTGTTTTTGTTCCTCCAGCAGTCTACTAGTCTGCTAGTGCTGATCCACACTCAACTGAATCCACATTTCAGGATTCATCTCTAGTTGTGTTTGAGGTGTGGGTTCTGTTGATCATCTTAGCCCCTTACTAATTTTTGAAAAACAAACAGGGGGGTCACGCTGTCTTTGAGTTTTCAAGTAATGGTTTCCTTCTGGGAAAGACATCATCCTTGAGGCCTTTCATGATTCCCTGATCTTTAATCCCTTTCCCTCTACTGTTCTGGAGTCAATAAGCCTCACCGATTACTAAAAATACATGCTCCAAATGCCTTTATTCGCCCTTTGCATCCCTGCAGAATGTCCCTTTTTCCCCCTTTTTCCCCCCTTGTCAAATTCCTTCTTTACCCTCAAAATCATACCTAAAACCCTCTTTAATCTCCACATAAATCCTTTATTAGGAAATTTTCCCCTTTTTCCTCATGAAACCGAGCGCTAGGACCGAGCGCTGACCCTTAAGGCGCTAACCGTACCATCGCAATCGCAAATATAATTTGTATGCCCCGACGAGCCCATCGCGAATATTTGCGATGCGATCACATCACAAATCCTTTGATCGCACCATCGCAAGTTTCCCCCCAATCGCAAATCGCAACATTCATGTGTTGCCTCCCGATCGATCATCGCAAACATTTGTGATGCGATTAATCGCGTCGCATATCCACCTCCGATCACTACGACCTTCGATCCACCTAATCGTACCATCCCTCCCAATCGCTTTAATCGCAACTCCCCTCCGATCACCGTCCCTTGCGATTGATCGCATCGCACATTCCCCAATTTGCGATTACGATTAGTCCCCGTTCCCGATCTCTGATTGCGATTTGCGATTCCATATGGGTCCCATCTCATATACCCCATTTCGTTGCATTTCATAAATTTCATTTATATTTCCTCCATAGTCCAAATTTTCATATTTTGCATTAAAATGTAAATGTTTCATATGTATTCCGCCATGTCCATAAGTCACTCCGCTGACCAATCTCTGCCTTTGATCTACGCCTTTGGGTCATGATCTAACGGCCCACGATGCATTTCCCCACCAAACCCTATTATACACCGTATCATTGCATTTTTCACCTTTTTTACGCATAAAACATTGTTCCATCATCGTCGCGCTATCATTCCCTCTGCCCCCCATAGCCATTCCGCCTATGCATAGCTTTCATAACCAAGTTTGTCGATTTTTGCAGGGATACAGCGGCAGAAAATCGCCATAATTTCTTGCCTCCATTTCAGAAGCCGAGGGTGCAAGAAAGGACCGTTGCCCAGAAGCAAAATTTATGAAGAAAGTCCTGGGTAATTGCTGCGACATGACATTCATTAAAGAAGCAAGGTTGAAAATCTTCCAAACCCTCCAGAGTTATTAAAATACCCAGATTTTGCAGATGGAAACATTAATGGAGCAGATAGAGAATATCAACAAAAGATAGGGAATTAAAGACATATAATTGAAGATTTTGGGGCCTTGATCTAACCTTTTTAAGGTGCAGTACCAGATTGAAGATCCTACACTTCATTCGAAAGATTTATACATAGAAAACCATGCCCTCAAGGCTTTATTTCAACAGAGTTTTCTCTCTGGGAAAGGACGGGATGTCTATGTGGTTTTACTGCTTTGCCGTGTTCCTGGAGAGATTTCTACCCAGTGCATTTATTTCAGTTAGAAGGCCATAGAGTACATTGAGCACTACAGCACCGTCAAGCAGTATGGGCAGGCACTTTTTCACCATTTTTTTTTAATTATACAATTAAATGTTCATCACCTACTCCCTTAGCAAGCTTTCTTGTTCTCCTATAAAGCTCCCGAAGAAGAGTTAGTTTAGGGTTCCAGATTTTATCAGAAAACTATTCAGTGAAAGGTTTTTTATATACATTTTGTAAAGCTCTTTTATGAAGGCTTAGAGCCCATAGGGTCTCAGTGAGGAGGAGTTCTATCTGTTAAAGAGGATTCTGGTCTTTGGTATTTCACAGTGTGTAACCTTTTCTCTTATGTGTTATATTAATAGATCATTTCATTTCATCCATCTTTCTTGTATCATGTTTTGGAATGCGAGTGGGTCACTGATTTTTGGTATGGATTCATCCTAGTTGATGCCCATTCTCGAATCAGACAAGCGCTTTAAATATGACTCATGCATGATATTCTGTTCCATTACTCATCTAAACCGTATTTCTGCTATATTAGTTTCTTTGGGAGGGTGCTTTTAAAATGCTATTATCATGTATGGATTCTTAGATAGGTAAGCCCATGCATGGTGGTATTGTATATCTGGGTATCAGCTCAATGTTAACTAATATCTTCTAAATATTTCTTTCACTACATACACCTTCTGATAATTTATGTCTGTGAAGTATTTCTGAATCGGCTCGCTTTGCAGTAAACTGTCTCTGAATTGTCTGTCTTTTTTGTATCATAGTTTTACATCTTGCCTCTGCAGTATCTCTTTTCCTGTGTCAGTTTCTGAGAGTTTGGCCCCATTCTATTTTATTTCCCTGTTTACAAGAGATAGCATGTGAGCTGAAGCTGACAACTTCATAGATCATATTATATGCTCCTTGCTATGCTAAGATGTCCTAGACACTGGTCTATCACAACTCTAGGCTGTCTCTAGGAGTGAAAAAATATTTCTAGCACCGTTGTCGGGGAACGAATTTAAGAAAATCAGAATCCCTGGGCCTCGACAAAATTTATTTCACTCTTCAAGTAGGTGAGCATGGAGAGGTGAAGAGTTGTAGATCCCTCACCTTGGCGACTCCACATTCAATTATCAGAAGAATTTACTTGCAGTCCTGACTCCGCTGGGGAAGAGACAAATGGATTTGGTTTAGTAAATCACTGTGGTGGATAGTAAGATCTTAAACCATCCACCTGGCGACTTCACATTTCCTAAATGATTAAAATAATCCACTGGTGATCAGTAGGCCACTGATTATCTTGGTTTCACGAGACTCCACCGGGAGACCATGTCGCAGTACAGCATCAGCCACACTGGAGACCAAATGACTCCACTGGCAGAAGACTCTGAACTGGTTGAGAAGATCCAGTGACCATCTTTGCAGAAACATGGATCCAAACATGGATAGGGATACAAAGCTAGATGCTTTGCATGATCAATTAAATGAATTAATAGTAAGGTTTGATAAAGTGTAGGAGATGTATAGGGCTAATATGAATACAGATGATAATTACTTAGAACAGCCCATGCCTCTTCCAAAACAAGAACAAACTCAAGATGTGAATAATGAGAAAGACATGTATGATGCTTCAAAGCCCATGGAAGATGAGGAGGAAAGCGATCAGGGACTACCTGATTGCTTACCTATATCTTGTATTATGTTGATCAGAGAGTATCATGACCTAATAGCAAAAGCTAATAGGGAACACTGCCTTGAGGAAACAAGAGACCACATAGAAGAGGCAGAATCTGATGTGGAAGAAGAGGCTCAAGAGAACATCCCGCCTCCCAATCAGCTAACACAAGAGAAAGAGGACTATTGTTCTTCAGTCCATGATGAGAGGGAAACCCCTCTTTTGACTGAGGAGGATATTGATCAGATATTAAATCAGCAGTCCACCTCAGAAATCTCTTATAGAGCACACGCTCCTTCTCATTCATCTCCTGAGTTTGATGATACTGATCTAGAAAGCTCCTCTGAGAATCAGGATGAAGAAAGACTTGTTGAGCGTCTAGAATGGTTGACCTGGTCGAGTCAACCTATTTATGATACTGATGGGAAGAGCTACGACAGTATAATAGCATATGAAGATTCTTTGAATCTTCATTTTTCTTTACCATATATCATCAGTGAGACTAGAAACCAGCAACCTTCCTTTTTAGAGGATGAGGAAGAAATCAAAGAAGAGATTCTTGAGCAAGATGAAAATAACGAGCCTTCTCTTGAAAAAGAGGAAGTAATGGAGCAAGCCCCTGCTCAAGAATACATAGATCTTTTCACGGAGCTTAGCACATCAGAGCAGAACATATCAGAGCTCCAAGAGGATTCAGCTACAATATATGATGAGTCCTCTAGTTCAGAAGACGAAGGAGACACTCTTTCTCAAGAGATTTTTCTTCTCCATCCAGTGGAAGAAGAAGAGATCCTGGTGGAAGCCTGCCTACCAAATATTCATAACCAGGTATCATTTCATTATCCTTTTGTACATTTCCTGCAAACTTTTGAAGAAGGATCAAAGGTCTTGTTGAGCAGCATGTCGCGGACAGAAAGAAGATTTTTCGAAGCTGCTGATGAAGAACAGAAAGAGTGGGAGCAGCCTTGCCTATCCAGCCTGCTCAAGGAGCTAGCCAGAACAGACTAGTCATGGGATCACTTGATGGACTGGTTGCATTGGAAGACAATGTTTGTAAGATAAACTTGTAAATAGTCCAGTTAAAGTAGGGTAGGTAGGAAAATCTCAATAAATCTCAGTCTGTGAGCATGTAGTTAGTGTTTTAATTTCTTCAAAGTCCAGTAAGCCAGATAGTCAAATCCTGGCTTGGCTGTTTTCCAATTTCTGTTTTAGAATGTAGAGAGGAAATTTGCTAGATAGCTTAATCCTAGTAGATGTAGTTTAGGTAGAGAAAATGTGAGACCAACAGTTTAATCTGGCCTCGTGGAGTAATAAGAGTAGTAGTAGAATAGGTTTATTTCTCCCGTTTGTAAAAATTGATGAATCTCGAGGTGAAAAGCTGAAATGCTGAAGAACAGGGCCTACACATAATATGATCAGGTGGTCTGCGAGTTCTCGACATGCCCAAGGATGAACGTACCGTCCCCAGGTGGAGCCAATGTTGATCATCTCAGCCCCTTACTAATTTATGAAAAACAAACAGGGGGGTCACACTGTCTTTGAGTTTTAAAGTAATGGTTTCCTTCTGAGAAAGACATCATCCTTGAAGCCTTTCATGATTCCCTGCTCTTTAATCCCTTTCCCTCTGTTGTTCTGGAGTCAATAAGCCTCACTGATTACTAAAAATATGTGCTCCAAAGGCCTTTATTCACCCTTTTCATCCCTGCAGAATGTCCCTTTTTCCCCCTTTTTCCCCCCTTTTCAAAGTCCTCCTTTACCCTCAAAATCATACCCAAAACCCTCTTTAATCTCCACATACATCCTTTATTAGGACATTTTCCCATTTTTCCTCATGAAACCGAGCACTGACCCTTAAGGCACTAATCGCACCATCGCAATTGAAAATATCATTTGTATGCTTCGACAAGCCCATCGCGAATATTTGCGATGCGATCGCATCGCAAATCCTTTGATCGCACCATCGCAAGTTTTCCTTTGATCGCACCATCGCAAGTTTCCCCCCAATCGCAAATCGCAGCATTCATGTGTAGCCTCCCGATCGATCATCGCAGACATTTGCGATTCAATTGATCACATCGCATATCCACCTCCGATCGCTTCGACCTCCAATCCACCTAATCGCACCATTCCTCCCGATCGCTCTGATCGCAACTCCCCTCCGATCACCATCCCTTGCGATTGATCGCATCGCACATTCCCCAATTTGCGATTACGATTAGTCCCCGCTCCCGATCTCCGATTGCGATTTGCGATTCCATATGGGTCCCACCTCATATACCCCATTTCGTTGCATTTCATACATTTCATTTATATTTCCTCTATAGTCCAAATTTTTTTATTTTGCATTAAAATGTAAATGTTTCATATGTATTCCGCCATGTCCATAAGTCACTCCACTGACCAATCTCCTCCTTTGATCTACGCCTCTAGGTCATGATCTAACGGCCCACGATGCATTTCCCCACCAAACCCTATTATACAACGTATCATTGCATTTTTCACCGTTTTTACACATAAAACACTGTTCCATCATCTCCGTGCTATCATTCCCTCCGCCCCCCATAGCCATTCCGCCTATGCATAGCGTTCATAACCAAGTTTGTGGATTTTTGCAGGGATACAGCGGCAGAAAATCGCCATAATTTCCTGCCTCCATTTCAGAAGTCGAGGGTGCAAGAAAGGACCATTGCTCAGAAGAAAAATTTATGAAGAAAGTCCTGGGTAATTGTTGCGACATGACATTCATTAAAGAAGCAGGGTTGAAAATCTGCCAAACCCTCCAGAGTTATTAAAATACGCAGATTTTGCAGATGGAAACATTAATGGAGTAGATAGAGAATATCAGCAAAAGATAGGGAATTAAAGACATATAATTGAAGATTTTGGGGCCTTGATCTAACCTTTTGAAGGTGCAGTACTAGATTGAAGATCCTACACTTCATTCGAAATATTTATACACAAAAAACCATGTCCTCAAGGCTTTATTTCAACAGAGTTTTCTCTCCGGGAAAGGATGGGATGTCTATGTGGTTTTACTGCTTTGCCGTGTTCCTGGAGAGGTTTCTACCCAGTGCATTTATTTCAGTTAGCAGGCCACAGAGTATATTCAGCACTACAGCACCGTCAAGCAGTATGGGCGGGCACTTTTTCACCATTTTGTTTTAATGATACAATTAAATGTTCATCACCTACTCCCTTAGCGAGATTTATTGTTCTCCTATAAAGCTCCTGAAGAAGAGTTAGTTTAGGGTTCCAGATTTTATCAGAAAACTATGCAGTGAAAGGCTTTTTGTATACATTTTGTAAAGCTCTTGTATGAAGGCTCAGAGCCCATAGGGTCTCAGTGAGGAGGAGTTCTATCTGTTAAAGAGGATTTTGGTCTTTGGTATTTCACAGTGTGTAACCTTTTCTCTTATGTGTTATATTAATAGATCATTTCATTTCATCCATCTTTCTTGTATCATGTTTTGGAATGCGAGTGGGTCACTGATTTTTGGTATGGATTCATCCTAGTTGATACCCATGCTCGGATCATTCAAGCACTTTAAATATGGCTCATGCATGATATTCTGTTACATTACTCATCTAAACCGTATTTCTGCTATATTAGTTGCTTTGGGGGGGTGCTTTTAAAATGTTATTATCATGTACGGATTCTTAGATAGGTAAGCCCATGCATGGTGGTATTGTATATCTGGGTATCAGCTCAATTTTAACTAATATCTTCTCAATATTTCTTTCACTACATACACCTTCTGATAATTTATGTTTGTGAAGTATTTATGAATTGGCCCGCTTTGCAGTAAACTGTCTCTGAATTGTCTGTTGCTTTTGTATCAGAGTTTTATAGCTTGCCTCTACAGTATCTCTTTTCCTATGTCAGTTTCTGAGAGTTTGGTCCCATTCTAGTTTATTTCCCTGTTTACAGGAGATAGCATGTGAGCTGAAGCTGACAACTTCATACATCATATTATACGCTCCTTGCTATGCTAAGATGTCCTAGGCACTGGTCTATCACAACTCTAGGCTATCTCTAGGAGTGACAACAGGTTCCCTGCTATTCTGAGGTGTTTTTTGTGTCAATCCCCTTCGCATAATGTCCTTTGCAGTACTATTTATTTTCTGTGCATCATTATATACACATTTTAAAATGTTAGGTGACCTCTAGGGTCACAACGTGCAAATGTTGCTCTGATACCACTTGTAACACCTATCATATCATTCAATATTTACCATCAATTTTTTTTTTACCTTCTACTATATGATTGGAATAATTATAAACATTTTTATATGCTATGTTTAACAACACAAAACTTACACTGTCAATAGAATACCTTATCCACACTTAAGTTGTTTTGGTTCACATTTACTTAATATATTGGTGTACATGACTCCAATAATGAAGGTACCTTGGCATTTGCAAATAATAAAATTGTTTAAAATATGGTTTTAACCCACAATTGTCATCGCATGTATTTCCAATCTCGAATTAAATCTTTGTACTATCTAATCTTGACAAGTATAGACAAATTCAATTTCAAAATCGGTATTTAGTTTTTGATGGGTTTCATGTTTTCATTTCCCAATGGCCACCTACCCTTATCCTCTCTGTTCGATTCCGTTGTGATCGACGGTGAAGATTTTCGGCGGGAAGGGTCTAGGTATAACCCAGAACCCTAACCGTTTCTCCCATTATTCTCCTCTGGCCGCACGATGAACTGCTCTGCAACCCTCAAGGTTAGGTGCCAGACTTCGTCGCCTCCTTTCAAAGTCATGGAAGTTTGGTCAATGAGGTTGCTTATCAGGTTTATTCCATCTTATTTGAAGACCCATGAATGGAAATTATCTTTGTGCCCTTTTCATTAGTTGAGTTTTGGGAAAAATCTCTGCGTTTTTTTCATGATTGGGAATGGAGTTTTGTTTGTGCAAATTTAGAAGTCTGGGAAAGTTCTTTCGACCATTATGCTCGCACAAATGTACCAGACTAATTCTGGTCCCCAACACAGGTAAATTTATCGGTTTAGACACATTATGGTTTCTCATTCAATTCATTGTGTTTTTGACCCTCAATTTATATATATTCTACAATTAGTTTACAAATTTCTAACCCTCAACTCTTGTTAACGGGTTCCCACTCAACCAGTCCGGCGGTCAGCAACATCTGTTGGAGTTTTTCATTAATTTCTAGGTATATATATGGTTAAGTTTTACTCGCTCTTGGTTTCTTTCAAGTTTTATTCCTGGTTGGATTTCATTTTGCTTCACTTATGGTTCCTACCTTTTGGAATTGCAGGTACCCTCTCAACACCGTAGACATGGACTGTCTATCCACTTGGTTGCAGTGTCTCGGATAACATCTCCACCCTGTTCGTCCAGGTACTCTTTCGTTGAATTCGCTTTTCTGCAAGCTCACTGACATATTTAGTTTAATTATAGTTAGGTTATTAAACTTCAAACTTCTATATCCATTCCACATTCATTGTGGTTCTCGGCTAGGTCATAAGAGTAGGAGTCGTTGTTTTTCTTATGGTTTCTGTAACTATACACAGTTGTACTTAATTTTAATTTTAGTTATGTTTCCAGATGGGTTCCCTCCGAACCATTCTCTTTGAGTCTCAGTTGGAGTTTTCCCAACTTCTTTAATGGATATTTATGTATATGAAGCTTTGAATATCTATGACTGTACTCTGCAAGATTTTCTAGTTTTTGTTTAATATGATTTATATTTCTCAACGCAAATCTTGTTTATGTTTAGCAACAACATTCTCATGGTTATCCTATTAAATAAAATGTGTTATCTGTATATTTATGGTATTTCGCCAAGCTTCCAGCCGATTCGAGTAATTAACATTTCTTTTGATACATCTTTAAAAGATTCTATTTTAAATAGAATTTACATGTACAGTAGATGTTTTAATGGAATACTGTAAATTTCTGAAAATGACAATTATTTATCTTTGCATTTTTATTCTTTTAAAATTAACATTACAGTGTTTTATTTACTTTTGGTTTTGGTGACCAAACCACCCCAGTACTTGTCCATGTATGGTTTTAGCATGAGGAACAATGTGTTCTAGATTTTAGGTTCTACCTTGTGTCCAATACTGATAGTTCTCTCCAAAAAAATTTCATATCATTACAGATTTTTATTTCTGCATTTTAATTCTTCAAGCAGTCTTTACTGTTTTCTAAAGTAAGATAACACCACAGTATTCATAATCACAGTAGCTTATGTACTTTATTTAACAGAGTTACCTCTATGTTTACTTTTAAATATATCTCACTATTACTTTCTACTTTTACCCTATGGTTGGTTGTATATTGTTCTTCCCTTAAAAGCATTTCCTTTTTAGATCCACAGCTACCGAACCCAGAAACACATTATAAGTTTCACATATAAATTACAGTTCCTGTAGTTAATTTTCTTAATCATAAAGGAATACAAAGTACCAATCCCTTTCAAATAGTTGTCTTTAATAAAATTGATGTCCTTGAATCTAACTAAGTACATATATATAAACACACTTAATGAAATCGTTCCTGTTTTAATTTACTGGAATGAACAGATATTTATTTGAATGTGAAATCCATTACTGATTTCCACCCAAACTTCAAGAGAGGTGATTACGTCCTTATCTTTCCCCTGTGCTCCACACCTGAGAGGTACAGGTTGAAAGTATTTTCTTTTGTGACCTCAGGACCACAAGTTCAGTCAGTACCAAAAAAATTCAAGAATGCTGAGTGGTTTCCACTGGTCTCTACCAGCTCTGGAAATTTCCTCACTCTCTTCCTCAGTTTCTGAATAGAAACCCTATTCCTCACTGAGATAAGTCTCTTATCCTCAGAGGAGCAGGTAACTATTCAAACTATCCAACCAGATTTTCAGTTCTTGGAATACTTTTACCATTAGCCTTTTTAGTTTTTATGGAACAACTTTCCATAACCAATTTTATTTCCAAATAATAAAACAAATAAACTTTTCCAGAAATAATAATAGTTTTAATATTCTCTTTTAAAAATAATAACTAAAATGTCATATTACTAGTTAACAACTAGTTAATGCCAAATTTAGTTGTTACAACTTCCCTCCTGGAAGTAACACCATCCTCAGTGCTTCACTCTAGCTCAAGAAATAGCTTTGGGTAAGCCTCACATACAAATCCCTCATCTTCCCAAGTAGCTTCCTCCCGGTTGAAGTGCTTCCACTACACTTTAACCTGGGTGATGACTTGCTTCTGGAACATGAATTCTCTCCTGTCAAGTATACGTTGAGGCTCGACCAGAAACTCGTCGTCCGCTCTATCTGCAAATAGCAATGTTTTCAATCAAATTCACATAAAAAAATTCATGCTTCAACTTATAATTTTTCTAATTCTGTCCTACCTGAATATTCTGCCAATAGATTACATGTTTCGAATCATGTACATATCGCTTTAGCAAGGACACATGAAACACATTGTGCACCCGAATATGGCTAGGTAAGGCCAACCGATATGCCACGGGTCTCACCCTTTCCAATATCTGAAAGGGTTCACAGAACCTAGGGGCTAACTTGGCACAAGAGGCCCATCTCAAGGTGCTCTTCTTTGGTTTGATCCTCACATACACATGGTCACCCACCTCAAATTATTGATAAGTCCTTTTCTTATCTGCTTATATCTTCTGTCGATCTTGTGGAGCTTTCAGGTTTTGCCTAATATTCTTTACCTCTGATTCCATTTCAGCCAGCGTCTCTGGTCCAAGCATTAGTCTCGTTTTTGGGCTACTTCAATTTATGGGACTGCGGCATTGCCTCCCATATAGAGCTTCGAAAGGACTCATCTTAAGGGACTCCTGATAACCATTGTTTTAGGAAAATTCAACTAGATGTAAATACTCCTCCCATTTAGTTGGTTGCTACATCACGTACATGTACAAAATTTCTTCAGAAACTTGATTTCCCAGTTCTGTTTGACCATCCGTCTGGGGATGATAAGCAGTGCTAAATTTTATTTGGGTCCCCGAAATTGTAAACAATGTTTTCAAAAATGCTGAAGTAAACTTCACATCTCTGTCCGAAATAACAGTCTTTGGAATGTCATGTAGTCTAAAAATTTCCCTCATAAAAATATCTGCTATCTGTACAATCATGTAAGTAGACTGTACAAGTATAAAATGTGTAGAATTACTAAACCTATCGATCACCACCATAATAGAGCCATTCTGCCTCTTTGATCATCATAAACCTATGCGGAATTCAAGGGATATGGCCTCCCACTTCCATTCAGGTACTAGTATGGGTTGTAACAATCCTGCCAGATGTCGATGCTCCACCTTGACCTGTTGACACTCCAAACATTTTTTTAAGTATTCAGTAATGTTTCTTCTTGTACTAGGCCAGAAATATATTTTTCTGATTGTAGTTAACATTTTCTGGTATCCTGGGTGTCCTGCATAATTACTTTGATGATATTCATTCATGATTAGCTCCTTTAGATCCATAAAATTTTGTATATAATTTTTTCCTCTAGAGGTTAGCATTTGCTCTTTACTAACTCCATACTCATAAGTCTTTCCTTGTTTTCTAGCCTTTTCCATTTTCTACCATAAAAATTGGTATTCTGGATCCTTCCGTGCTTCCTATTTTACTTGGTCAAGAAATTTGATTTCAAGCTGGTTATAATACAACTCATAAACACAGTGTAGTTTCCTACTTAAGGCATCCGCTACACAGTTTTCTTTTCCCTTCACGTGCTGAATTTCCATATCAAACTCACTTAGGAAGGCATTACCTCTTTCCTGTTGGGAGTTTAAATCATCTTGCTTGAAGCAACTGGTCAAGCTACTATGATCAGTTTTTAATACAAACTTCTTACCCAGCAAGTAATGTCTCCATACCCAAAGTGCATGTACCACTGTTGTTAACTCCAGATCATAGGTTGAATATCTTTTCTCATGCTCTTTTAACTTCTTTGACTCATAGGCCACTACCTTTCCCTCCTGAGATAAAACTACCCTAACTCCCTCCTTATAAGCATCTATACAAACTTCAAATTCTTTGTTGGGGTCAGCTACCCTCAACACTGGTGCAGTTGTCAATAGCTGCTTCAACCTCTCAAAACTATTATGGCGCTCATTAGTCCACCTAAATACTTTTCCCTTTCTCTGCAAGGAAGTGATTGAAAAATAAATTCTGGAGAATCCTTCAATGAACTTTTGATAGTACCCAGCCAATCCCATAAAGGATCAGATATCTACCACATTTTGGGGAACTTGCCATTCCATGATTGTCTTAATTTTCTCAGGATCAAAAACAATCCCTTATACTGTAATAACATGGCCTAAGTACTGGATTTATATTTTTAAGAAATCACATTTGCTGTATTTAGCGTACAACTGGTGTTTTCTTAACATTTCCAGCACTATTCATAGATGTTCTTTATGTTCTTCCTTATTCTTAGAATATATTAAAATATCATCAATAAATATGAGTACAAAGTTATCCAGGAAGGGGTGAAATATACCATGCTTTAACCTCATAAATGTCCCTAGCGCATTTGTTAACCCAAAGGGTATCACCAAAAACTCATAATGCTCGTACCCGGTACGGAAAGAAGTCTTATAAATATCTTCATCCTTGATCCGGATCTAGTGGTATCCATGCCTTAAATATATTTTTGAGAATACTGTGGCCCCCTTCACTTGATTGAACAAATCGTCAATCTGTGATAAAGGATATTTATTTTTGACTGTTAAATTATTGAGTTGTCTGTAGTCTATGCACATTCGCATGGTTTTGTCCTTCTTTACGAACAGCACTGGTGCTCCCCAAGGGGACACACTCGGAAAAATGTATCATTTGTCCAACAGCTCTTGCAACTGCGTTTTTAATTCAGTTAATTCTGGAACACTCATTCTGTAAAGAGCCCTTGACACAGGTGATGCTCCTGGCATTAATTCAAGTGTTGAAATCAATATCTCTTCTTGGTGGTAATCCGAGTACATCTTCTGGAAATACATCCATGAAGTATTGTACCACTGGTATGTTTTCCATCATAGGATATTTCTCCTTGGAATTGGGATATCCCACCTAGATAGCACAAATATAACATCCCTTCCTTATACACTTATTCATTTGAGATGTTGTAATAGGACGCAACTGTAATGGTTTCTTGATTCCCTAAATCTCCTTGCGTGTTCCATCTTGCATTCTGTAGTATATAATATTTTCTTTACAGTCCACAGAAGTCCAATGTGTCTCTAGCCAATCCATACCCAACAAAACATCATATGACCCTAAAGACAGTATGTTCAGGTCCATCTTTAACTGTTGGTCTGCAATTTCCAATGTGCAGTTTGGAATTTTTGCACTCACTTTTCTTTTTTCTCCTTTGTGATCGATGGTGGAGATTTTTGGCGAGAAGGGTCTAGGTATAAACCAAAACCCTAACTGTTTCTCCCATTATTCTCCTTCGGTCACACGATGAACTGGTCTACAACCCTCGAGGTTAGGTGTCGGACTTCGTTGCCTCCTTTCACAGTCACAGAAGTTTCGTCAATGAGGCTTCTTATCAGTCTTATTCCATATTCTTTAAAGACCCGCGAATGGATATAATCTTTGTGCCCTTTGCATTAGTTGAGTTTTGGGAAAAATCTCTACGTTTTTTTCATGATTGGGAATGGAGTTTTGTTTGTGCAAATTCGGAAGTCTGGGAAAGTTCTTTCGGCCATTATGCTTGCATAGATACACCAGACTAATTCCGGTCCCCAACACAAGTAAATTTATCGGTTTAAACACATTATGGTTTCTCATTCTATTCACTGTGTTTTCGACCGTAAATCTATATATATTATGCAATTGGTTTACAAATGTCTAACCCTCAACTTTTTTTAACGGGTTCCCACTCAACCAGCTCGGCGGTCAGCAACATCCGTTAGAATTTTTCATTAATTTACAGGTATATATGGTTAAGTTTTACTCGTTCTTGGTTTCTTTTGAGTTTTATTCCTGGTTATATTTCATTTTCCTTCACTTATGGCTCCTGCGTTTTGGAATTGCATGTACCCTCTCAACACCGTAGACATGGACTGTCTATCCACTTGGTTGCAATGTCTCGGCTAACACCTCCACCCTGTTCGTCCAGGTACTCTTCCGTTGAATTCGCTTGTCCGCAAGCTCACCAAAATCTTTAGTTTAATTATAGTTAGGTTATTAAACTTCAAACTTCTAGATCTATTCCACATCAGGGAAAATTTTAGGGGCTAATATTCGCAAGCAAGCTAATTTTCCATGTTTTTTCAAAAAAAAAGATTCGCCAACTTCCCTTTTTTTGAAAATTTATTTGCCCAAATTTTATAGTATAAAATTATTTTACCCTAAAAATTGCCAAAAAATTATATATACTAATATAAAATAATCAAAAACCTAAATATTTTTACAAAAATATCATCCAAAATTTACAATTTACATATTAGGGAATTGTAAGATTCACCAAGCTTTCTAAACTTTAAGACAAAAATCCATCCTTAAAATTTTCCCCGTTCCACATTCATTGTGGTTCTCGGTTAGCTCATAAGCGCCGGAGTCGGTTTTTTTCTTATGGTTTCTGTAACTATACATAGTTGTACTTAATTTTAATTTCAGTTATGTTTCCAGATGGGTTCCCTCCGAACCATTCTCTTTTGGTCTCGATTGGATTTTTCCCAACTTCTTTTATGGATATTTACATATATGAAGCTCTGAATATCTATGACTGTACTCTGCAAGATTTTCTATTTTTTGTTTAATATGATTTATATTTACTCAACGCAAATCTTGTTTATGTTTAGCAACAACATTCTCATAGTTATCCTGTTAGATAAAATGTGTTATCTGTATATTTATGGTATTTCGCCGAGCTTCCGGTCGATTCTAGTAATTAACATTTCTTTTGATACATATTTAAAAGAGTCTGTTTTAAATAGAATTTGCATGTACAGTAGATATTTTAATGTCATACTGTAAATTTCCGAAAATGATAGTTATTTATCTTTGTATTGTTATTCTTTTAAAATTAACATTACAGTGTTTTCTTTATTTTTGGTTTTGGTGACCAGACCACCCCAATACTTGTCCATGTATAGTTTTAGCATGAGGAACGATGTGTTCTGGATTTGATGTTTTACCTTGTGTCCAATACCAATAGTTCTCTCCAAAAAAATTTCATATCGTTACAGATTTTGATTTCCGCACTTTAGTTCTTCAAGCAGTCTTTACTATTTTCTAAAGTAAGATAACACCACTATATTCATAATGACAGTAGCTTCTATACTTTATTTAACACAGTTACCTCTATGTTTACTTTTAAATATATCTCGCAGTTACTTGCTCCTTTTACCCCAAGGTTGGCTATATATTGCTCGTCCCTTAAAAGCATTTCCTTTTTATTTCCATAGCTACCGAACCCAAAAACACATTATAAGTTTCACATATAAATTACAGATCATGTAATTAACTTGCTTAATCATAAAGGAATACAAAGTCCCAGTCCCTTTCAAACAAGTGTCTTTAATAAAGTTGATATCCTTGAATCTAACTAAGTACATATATGTAAACACACTTAATGAAATCATTCATGTTTTAATTTACTGGAATGCACAGATACATATCTGAATGTGAAATTCGTTACTGATGTCCACCCAACCTTCAAGAGAGGTGATTATGTCCTTCTATTTCCCCCGTGCTCCACACCTGAGAGGTATAGGTTAATAATATTTTCTGCTGTGACCTCAAGACCACAAGTCCAGTGAGTACCAAAAAATTACAGGAACGCTGAGTGGTTTCCATTAGTCTCTACCAACTCAGGAAATTTCATCACTCTCTTCCTGAGTTTTTGAACATAACCCCTATTCCTCACTAGGATAAGTCTCTTATCCTCAGAGAAACAGGTAACTCTTCAAACTGTCCAACCACCTTTTAGATTTTGGAATACTTTTACCATCAACTTTTTTACTTTTTATGGAACTACTTTCCATAACCAATTTTATTTCCAAATAATAAAACAAATAAACTTTTCCAAAAATAATAATTATTTTAGTCTTCTCTTTTAAAAGTAATCACTAAAATATCATATTACTAATTAATACCAAATTCAACTATTACATGTACCTACTATATACTTCTATTTTCTTTATTGTTGATGGTTAACATTTTCCTCAAAGAGAGCTTCACTGTCGGCCTGTTCTCCAATTCTTTTTTGTATTGTGCACACGGTTTTTTGCAAACTATGAAAGTGTGTTACGAGTGAATATAAATATTGTGTTGCTTTTAGAGTTGTTTGTGGAAATTACAAAAAACAATTAATTTTTAGATTAATTTTTTCATTGTATTTTTCTTATGGTTGTATGCAAATTAAAAAGGTGAATTATTGGTTGTTTTTTTAAAGAGCTGTTGATAATTGGAATTGGGTATTTTGGATAAAACCATTATTTATAAGATTTTGATTTTGATTTTTTTTTATTTAAAAGTTATTTTTAATATAAAAATAAATTTAATATTTTATAAAAAGTTTGAGATATTTAATATATAGAATGCACGGTTCCAATAACAAAATTGAACCAAAAATAAATAAAAATATCTTTAAAAACATAGGTAAACTAACGTTTCTCAATTTCTGATTAGATTTTAAACAAAATCTACTTAAAGCCAATCAAATTCCACTCGAATGTAGCGCTGAATGGGCCAAAGCGTTTTAAGCCACACGTGGAAACAAATTTACGTTCATATGATTGTCACACTGATATAATACCAGAAAGTGTCATGTAGTTGTATTTGTCATGAACCAATTGTAGCATGCCAAATATCATCTTTTATTATATTACTTTATAATAATATGGTGTACAATTGGTATTGCGATAGTTATTTACACGTGAATTAACTCAACTATGTGATCACTATTATTTGTAATTATTGCTCATCTCTGAGAAGGACATTATTATTACCAAAAAAAAGCGGATACATTATTAAATATTCAAAGCTGCTTATTGAGAGTGAGTTTTAAGTAATATTTAATTTTAATTTTAATATTTAATCTTGTTTTGATGATGAACTATATTTGTTGGTTCGAAACATGTCGACAAATTTTTCTTGAATGTTATTTACCAATTTATTTTTAGTAATTAAATAAAATTTGACATAAATATCATTAAATACACTTTAATAAAATTTGTATTTTTTATTTATAAAATAATAAAAATTTTGTAAACACACATAGATTTTGTAAATTTATTTACTCTTATTTTTTTTTAATTATGAAAATTATTTCACATTGAATCTATTTATTATTAATTTAGTAAGATGAGCTAGACAAGAAGGATGCTCTAAAAAATCAATTATGTCTTGATACGAAGGCTGATTTATCAACCTATGAATTGTTGCCACAATCTAGTTAATCTTATTTCGCTGCTAAAAAATCCGCAAATATGAATTTTTCATTAATTGGGCTAGCCCTTGGCCTATTACCAATTTAGTAGGTCAATCTTTGCAATTGAAGTCATAAATTTCATCACTTTGACATTATATCCAGTATTAATTCTCAATAAGTATCTATATTTCTAATGTTAGTTGCACCATCAATTAACCCACTTGAACTTCTAATGCAATGATATGGTCTTAAAGCTCAACATTTGCACCACTATTAATAAGGGAAATTGACCATCATTGTTCCTATAGAAGATCCATGCCAAAGACTGTGGTGGTGCCATACCCCTTCTTGTCAAGCCATGTGGTCAAAATAACACGTCATGCCTCAATTAACAATTGTTATCCAAGCTTCCAATGGCAAGAATGAATCCAACACAACCCATTAACCTAGAGACCCATACATGGGGAGGGCATGGGCTCTAAGTAAACATTAATTCACACATTATTTCGTAATATCTAAAGTACCTTCCTATGTATCTGATACAAATGAGGATGATCAATCATTGTGCTCTCATGATAGTAGATTTAAAACAAATATATGAGTGTCATGTTAGAAATTGTCGCGAAGTGATCTCCCAAGCATCCATATAGTGAATAATAGCATGGTCGTAAATCATGATGCAAGAGGCTATTGGATTGTGTATAACTGGGTGGAACCATTCATCCACGAGGCTCTGAATGGGCGAGTGACCACTTGAATTTTTAGGGAGAGAACCAATGTGTTGAGTTCCTAAAGGACATGGAAGGAATTATGATCATGGATGGATGATGAACGTTTTTCAATTTTCTTCAAAATGGATTGAATTTTTTGGCCTCTCATAGAGGTACCTGGGCTAAAATCCTTATTAATATTAGTGGAGTCACATACAATGATTGCATTCACATTACACCTTAACCGAAAATAGAAAGAAATTTACTTTCGCTAATCATACTACTTACTTTCCCTAAGGTTATAAAGGTAATTATAGAAATTATCCATCCATATAAAATACACTATCCAATCATATGAAAAGCAATCGAAATACTATATTATGTTTACAGTGATTATTATAACCTTCATTAAGCTACACCATCCTTATCGCATCATTACAGTACTGTTTCGTAAGCTGTGGGAATTATGGTGTATATATTTTATTCATCTGTCGATCATTACGATACTTAATACATACATACGATTTGATTTATTTGATGGAACATACGATCGTTACCCTTCGGACTTGTTTGTTGGGAGATTTATGGAATCTATGCATTACATAAATTTATTAATGATTGATACTAATTCCAACCAAGTGGTATGTGCTGGTCCACAGAGATTTAGTTGTAATAAGTGTCTCTGCCTTGGTACAAAAAGTGGACTACTCACGTCCGTTGATTGCTATCTATCTCGACAACTAGGATTATGGATGGAACCGTTAGGGTATGAAAAAAAACCCACGCCAAACCCTAACCTTTTTTTTTTCGATTCCTCTGATTCTCCACCACCGGAGCTCTACAACCCAACAGCAGCCGAGCTCGAGATTGGTGAGTTAGGGTCGTGCTGTGAACAGATTTTAATTGCATTTCTTCTTTTATGCTAGTTCTTGTGAGGTAACAACTTGGATAATATGTCAAGGCTTAGTAACAACATCTTATGTAAATCGTTATCCATGTTTACACGTCTCTGTGTTATTTACGGCGAGGTTGTAGTTTTCAAATGAGGAGATGAATTGCTACGAGGCTCTTCCCAATGGATAGACTCCTTCTCCAACTCAAACCTACATACATGTTCTTCTCTGGATTTTTACTGTTCGATTTAGTTATTTTTACTCAGGTTTCCTAATCCATGGAATTTTAACCATCTAAGATCTTGTTTTCAGTATGTATGCAGGTGCTGGAGGATTTCCCGGTTACCAATGTTCCAAGGTAACCTCCATACAGGCTTGGTTTTTTGTATAATTTTCCACTTTCCAACACCTCAGTTCTCTAACCCTAATGTTTACACTATGCAGGTAAACATATGAAATCCCTTCCACTTTGCGCACTGCAGATTCCTTTAGTTGTGGGTTACATTATTCTGACTTTGGAAGGTCTCCTTTATTATTCCAGGTGATATTCATTCTACTTGATGGATTGTATGCGACACTTGGGGCTTCATGTTCTGGTTGAACGGTTAATAATTAATTTTCTTAGTTTAACTTATGTCCAAAGGGTAGTAAACTATTTGTCCAAGCTTGTTTGAAGCATCCTACAAGGCGTGTTCCTGTTGGTCTTAATTTATTATAATTTTTGTGCATGAACGCACATTTTGCATGTTTTGGGGTATTTGGCCTAAGTCGACATATTTTGACTGGTTGCGTGTTGGCCTTGTAACTCGATTCGATATTAAAATTCATTACTTAATTTTAATATATAATTACTGTTAATATTCTTTGCTTTTTTCTAACAGTTCTACAGTTCCTTCCTATTAATGTACTTAACAGTCCCAAGGTTTCATTTTGAAGTATGTTTTCTCTAGTTTGGAACAATATTGTTAATCTCTTGTTGATATAATAATACTTGCATGTAATATTTCGCAATTATGCTCGTTATCTTGTGTATAAATACTTATACTTGTGCATTTTTGTCATTAAAATTTCTCTAGCTACGTTCTCATAGTACTAGGTTAACTGCTATAAATTCGTTGTACTTTTGTTAAGTAAATTCTTTCAACTAGATACAAGCCTTGATGTATGTGGCTAAATACTCTCTATATTTAGACATATTATGGTTATATAAGAAAGATATATTTGTTTTTCTAACAAGTTCTACTTTTACTCTTGCGCAAAATGATTTCACTATATATGTGTTTTCTTATTCTGTAAATGTAAACAATCTACTGACTTTCATACAATTATCTTCTTTACAATTTTATCGCATGCATTGTTCCACTATTATTCTTTTAAAGGTGACTGGACCACCTCTAGGGAAGCTTATTTCCTTTACTTGTACCTACTGTATCCTGTCACAAGATACACATATTGCTACCTTGGGGTTTTACCTCTATGGGTTTCTCTATCAAACCTACTTGTTTTATGGTTAGCTACTATTAGGAGATTTCTTTATATGCATGTCTTAGAGAAAATATTCCTTTTCCCTCTCAGAGATAACTTAGAGTTTACCAGTTTTTAAAATTTTATAGTGAAACCCTCATTTTGTTGTATAATTTCACATAGTTTCTATTACATTTTTTATTTCCAAACAAGCTCTTTCTCCTACGCTCTATTCTCTGTAATAAAACACAAAAATTCCTGAACAATTTAGAAACATAAAACATATTCTATCAAATTTACTTATCTCACTTGGAACAACTGATGGCTTCCACCCAACCTTGAGTGAGGCGATGACGTCCTCTACTCCCCCCGTGCCCTCACCCAAGTAGGATTCATAGCAGTAATTTTCTTACCAAGGAGGTAGACCTCAGGACTCCAGTCTAGTCTCTTCTCCCTTTAGGTATAGAGAACCACTGGTCCTTGTTCCAACTCTGGTACTCTGATCTTCATCTTTCTAGCTAAATCTCTTTTCTTTTTCCTGCACATAACCCCTTTCCTCCTCTAGGCTTTTCTTTTTATCCTAGAGGAAAGGTAACTGCCAGCAACTACTTTTCTTCACTACTTTTGGAATCTTGGAAACTTTTCCATTAGACTCATGACAACATAATTTTTTTATTAAAATTTTATTTACCAGTGAGAAACTTTAGTTCATAATATCCTGATTAACATACTTGTTAATCAATTAATAAAATAATCAAAATAACTTCAATGTCTAGTAAAAATTAAAATATCTTTTAGTAAATGACATCTGGCATAGATGTTAGAGCTTCCCTCGCTTAAGATGAAAACCGTCCCGGATGTTCTACCATTCCATTGAACAGTTCAGGATATGCTTCTTACATAATTTTTTCATCTTCTCAGGTCGCCTCTTTCTGGCTGAAGTGCTTTCATTGCAATTTAACTTGGGTGATAACTCACTTCTGGAGCATTATTTCTCTTTGATCGAGGATACGTTGAGGCTCTACCAAAAACTCATCGTCTAGTTCAACCTGCAGTCATCAAAAGAAATGAAATTAATATTCAACCATCTAACTTCTGAAAAGTTTTTGGTTCTTCCATTTCTTTCCTACCTGAATATTCTACCAATGTACTATATGGTTAGGATCATATATGTATCTCTTTAGTATTGACACATGGAACATGTTATGCACCTGTATGTGTCTAGGTAATTCTAACCGATAGGCTACTAACCCAATCCTTTCCACGATATGGAAACAACCACAAAAACGGGGTGCCAATTTAGCACAAGTAGTCCACCTTAGTGTACTTTTCTTGGGTCTAATTGTAATATAGACGCGATAGCCTACTTTAAACTCCCACCAGGTTCTTTTTGTATCTACATATACTTTCTATCGATCCTGTGCACTCTTCAAATTTTGATGAATCCCCTTAACTTATCTCTCCATTTCATCCAACATTTTGGGTCCAAGCATTAACTGTTTCTCTGGACTACTCCAGTTAATAGGTGTATGGCACTATCTTCCATATAAGAGTTCGAACATACTCATTTTGAGCCACTCCTGGTACCCATTGTTATAGGAAAACTCAACCAAATGTATGTAGTCTTCCCACTTTTTTGGTTGTTGCTTTACATACATACGGAGCATGTCCTGCAAAATCTAATTTACTCGCTCCGTTTTCCCATCGGTCTGTGGATGGTACGCCATACTGAACTAGACTTGAGTGCCTAGCCTAGTAAAAAGTTTCCTCTAAAAGGCTGAAGTAAAATTCACGTCTCTATCTAATATGATAGTTTTTGGTATACCATGTAACCTGAATATCTCCCGCATAAAGATGTTTGCAATTTGTATTGTCTTATAATTGGTCTTTATAGGAATAAAATGGGATGATTTTCTCAAACAATCAACAACCACCATGATCGAATCATTATGTCTCTTTTACCGTGGTAATCCAACAATAAAAACTAGAGATATTACTTCCCACTTCCACTCAGGTACTAGTATGGGTTGTAATAAGTCGATTGGATGTTGATGCTCAAATTTAACCTATTGTCATTCTAAACACTTTGTCAAATACTCTGCAATATCTTTTCACATATTAGGCCAAAAATAGCCCTTTCTGATGGCTATTAACATTTTTTGATAGCTTGGATGTCCAGAATATGAGCTTATCTGATATTCGTTGAGAATCAATTCTTTTAAACTTAACCGATTGGGAATGTATATCTTTTATCTAAAGACTAATATTTTTTCTCCATTAACAGTGTATTCTGATGATCTCCCTTGCACTTTAGTGTCCCACGCTTGCTGCTATAGAAACTGGTATTTAGGATATTTTATCAAAAATTCCTTTATTTGTTCCTGAAATTTGAACTCCACACTATTGAAATATAGTTCATAGACATGATGCAACTTCCGACTTAATGCCCCAACCATCCGATTTTATTTTCCTTTTACACGTTTCATTTCAAAATAAAATTCGCTCAAGAATGCATTCCACCTAGCTTGGTGAGCATTCAGATCTGCTTGTTTAAAATAGCTGGTTAAACTGTTGTGGTCAATTTTTAGCACAAATATTTTACCCAATAGGTAATCTCTCCATATCTTGAGTTCATGTACCACAACTGTTTATTCCAAATCGTAAGTCAAGTAACACTGTTCATAGTATTTTAATTTTCAGGATTCCTATGCCACCACCTTTCCATTTTGGGACAGAAATGCTCCCACGCCTTCTTTACTTGCATTAGTGCAAACTTTGAATTCCAGATTTGGGTCTGCAACCTTCAGAACAGGAGCTGAAGTTAATAATTGTTTCAGCCTCTCAAAATTGACTTGGCATTCACTGTTCCATTTGAATACTTGCCCTTTGCGGTGCAAGGAAGTTATAGGAAATGCTATTTTTGAAAATCCCTCTATGAAGCGTTGGTAGTAACCACTAAGCCCCATGAAATACACATTTTTAGGTACCTTCCATTCCATAATAGTTTTATCTTTTTCGGATCCACTGTTATCCCTTCTGCCAAAATAATGTGGCCCAAATATTGTATTTGTTCCTTGTAAAAATCGCACTTGTTGAATTTGGTGTACAGCTGGTGGTCCCTCAACATTTTTCAGTACTATGCGTAGATGCTCTTTATGCTCATCCACATTCTTTGAGTAGATCAATATATCATCTATAAAGATAAAAAAAAACTTATCCAGATAGTGGTGAAATATGTCATGCATGAAGATCATAAATATTGCAGGTGAATTAGTCAAGCCAAATGGTACGACCACAAATTCGTAATGTCCATACCTAGTTTGGAATGTTATTTTGTAAATGTCTTCATCCTTTATTCTTATCTGGTGATACCCAAATCTTAGATCTATCTTTGAAAAGACTGTCGCCCCTTTTACTTGGTCGAACAGATCATTTATTCGAGGTAAAGGATATTTGTTTTTCACAGTCAATTTATTTAGGTATCAGTAGTCCATGCACATCCTCATGGTTCCATCCTTCTTCTTTGCACTCGGACGAATATATCCTTTGTCTAGCAATTCTTGTAACTACATCTTTAATTCTGTTAACTCAGGTACACTCATTCGATAAGGGTGATCCAGGTGGATATTGGTGGCCACCTTCCTATTCCACTTGGGGCCCCACCATTGTCTCTTTCAGTTTTTTATTTTCGGCACGACTTACTATTTTTAGCAGTTTTTCGGGTCCTGAACTTTCGGAGCTGTTTTGAGGCCCTAAATGACGTTTTTTGGGAAAAATGGGAGCAACGTGGGTCCATGGATTAATGTTTCTCACATCAAAAGTTGTATTCCTTAGATAAATATTTCTAACGAGGTATGGTAAGCGTCAAATGGAGATCGTATGCCAAAGTTACGTCCTCGGGAAGTTGAAACACTAATTTACCCAAACGGGGCCCATAGTTTTGGCGCTTCATCTCTTAGGGTTAGGGTTTTGTACGTTTAGGGTTTTCCATTGTTTATAAATAATAAATAGGCCCTAAAGCCTCATTGTAACATAGTTCATAGGCCTGTAGCCGCCACATCTCTTCTCAGAGATAAGCTACCAGTGCCCTAGCTAGTTTATTTCCATTTTGTCTGTAAGCAAATTTCAGTTCTTTGATATTAATGAAATGAAGTGTTATCCCCACTACATCTTTTTATTTATGGTTATATGTGTATTCTCTTGCATTCCTGTATAAATCCGGTTCAGTGGTATCAGAGTGGTCTGCTTTTCTTGATGCTTCTTTGCATGTCCCCAAGGAGGTCGTGGTATAAGGAGTTAGGGCTCGATTTGGTGGAACCTTTGCAAGATCAACCTCACAAACCCCGAAGACCGCCCATGGGGGACGAAAAGAAATATGAGGGAGTAGGAGATCATATTAAAATATTTCTCGAGGAGGCCCTCGAAAAACAAAGGAACTCGATGATGGATAAATTTTCTTAGATCCTTCAACGACTGCCCACCGGCGGAATATCTGCATCCAACAGCCACTCTGGAGGTGCGACTCCCTTGAAGGTACAAGTAAACTTTGACATTCCCATGTTTGAGGGTCAAATAGATGCAAATGTCATAGATACATGGTTGAATATATTAGAAGGATATTTCTCGGTTCATGACTTTTCTGATAGGGAGAAGATTATTTATGCACTCCTCAAAGCTACCCCCCATGTTAAGGACTGGTGGGAAACCTACTGTGATAAAAAGGACGAGACAAAACCCTCTCTATTCTTAGCTATACCCACATGGAATTCTTTCCAAGATGCCATCAAGGAACAATACTATCTCGTGGGGAGATATGAGGACAAGTACATACAATGGGCCACTCTGCGACAACAAAGGGATCAAGATGTGCATGAGCTAACGAATCTGTTCCATACCCTACACACAAAGTTGGGTATCAAATATTCAGAGAAACATTTGGTGCTAAAGTATCACAGTTGTTTGCACAGATACATTTAGGTAAGAAATGGAGTTTTTCGACATCTCGTCGCTTGGTACAACATACTGGTATGCTGCCAAGATTGAGCAAAAATTCAAACAGAAGAAGCGAGACTTTGGATCTGCGAATCAAAAGCAAGGGTAAGGTGCCCCCAAACCGCAGAACAAAGGAAAAAGCCAAGGCATGGTGGCCCAAGACAACCTGTCAAAGCCACAAGCAAAGAACAACTCCACGAAGCCAAAGAAGGACATAGGAAAGTGGGTGTGAGTTCCATAAGAGCTCCACTCACAACACAAGTGAGTGTTGGGCCAAGCAGTCGCTAGTGACCGAGACGAGGGCTTCTGAGTCAGTTGCATGCTCAAACTCTGAATCAGAATCTGACAAGGGGAATGATAGAGGGAGAAATATTATTGATGCGGAGCCCAACGCCATTGTTGCCATTGCAAAGATCTAGAAGGAGGAACCGGAATATCCAGAGGAGGAGGAGCGTCTCTTCCACTCTTAGATGTGGGTAAAGGGTTCCTCACTACAGTTCATTGTCGACAATGGGAGCCAAAAGAACCTCATTTCGGAAGATGTCATGAAGCATTTGGGCTTGCCAACCACAGTACACCCACAACCATACACTAACGAGTGGCTTCACGAAGGATGAGATCTCCGCATCATCCAGCAGTGTCGCCTTCCCTATAGCATCAAGCCCTTCACGGATGAGGTATTATGTGACATTGCTCCTCTTGATGTTTCAGATGTATTATTAGGCCAACCATACTTGTGGAAGCAACATGTTGTGTATGAGTCTCGGCCTCGCGTTGTTATTGTTACTTTTGGAAATAAGCTACATAGGATACCAAAGGTACCACTATCTCTTTGTTTACTGCAAAACAATGCAGTAAGCTCATTTCCCAAACCAAGAAATTTTTTTTGCTCATGATCCAACCCTAGTGCAAGAATAAGACTATGTCCACGACCTCCAAATAGGGCTCCTCTCCACGACAACAATAAATGGACAAGGTTGTGGAAGAGTACGAGGACATATTCACCTCACCCACAGGGGTTCCTTTGCACTGTCAGGTCAAGCACCCCATTGATCTGACCCCAGGTGCGCCACTACCCAATAGACTGATCTATCAGCGCTCTGTTCTGGAGAACGATGAAATCAAGAGGCAAATTCAAGAGCTGCTGCAAAAAGGTCACATCCAGCCAAGTTCATCACCCTGTGGGAGCCTGATCGTGTTGGGATAGAAGAAGGATGGGACTTGGAGACTCTGTATTGACTATCGACATTGAACAAGATCCCTATCCAGAATAGGTACCGAATCCCACGGATTGATAACCTTCTAGACCAACTCAAAGGGGTGAAACATTTCAGCAAGATCGACTTGATGTATAGGTATCACCAAGTACCAATCGAACCCTCTCATGTGTAGAATATTTCCTTCAAAGCCAAGTAGGTCATTTTCAAATGGTTGGTCATGCCTTTCGGGTTGATGAATTCTCCTGCAACCTTCATGAGGTTGATGGAAGACATCTTAAGGCCGTTCACCAACTCATTTGTAGTAGTGTACTTGGATGACATTTTGATCATTTGTAGTAGTGTACTTGAAGTGCACTTTTGGCATGACCCAGGTTCAATATCTAGGATACATTATTGATGAAAGGGGGATGCATGTGGATCCAACCAAGATCCAAGTCATTTGGGATTGGCCAACCCCAACGACTCTAACAAAGCTTCGCAGCTTTCTGGGTCTTTCTAATTTCTACTGCAGGTTCGTGTTAAGATTCTCTCATATCACTTGGCCCTTGACTCAAATCACCAAGGGAGGAATGAAAGAAAAATTATTTTGGTCGGAATCTCAACAGAAGGCGTTCATAGAATTGAAACATCACCTCTGTTCTGCCCCAGTGCTCACATTACCAGTCTTGCAACAACCATTTGAGATCGAGACAGATGCTTCTGACTATGTTCTTGGAGAAGTTCTAACTCAACAGGGGCATCCAGTGGCATATCACAGTGAGACATTTTCCGACACAGTTCGCAAGTATCCCACTTATGGCAAACAAATGTATTCCATTGTGCAGGCTTGTCGACAATGGAAGCATTAAATTTTGGGGAAGGAAAAAATCATCCACACAGACCACCGACCCCTACAGTTCATACAGACACAAGGGAAGTTGCATAACGATCGCCATTAGAAGTGGTCCACATATCTGCAACAGTTTCATTTGAACATCAAGTACAAGAAGGGTATCACCAATAATGTTGCATACTGCCTTAGTCAAACGCCGATCGTGGCGCTAACCACCGTTCTCAACTCTTGTAGGCACGAGACTTTTGATTGGCCGCTTCTCGACGAGAGCGATCTAGAATTTGGCCACACATACAAGGCACTCTTGTGGGGTACGCAAGTTCCAAATTTTCACCTCCAAGATGCATTGTGATGTCACCTGGGACACCTTTGTGTTCCTTCAAGCGAGCGTGCTAAGATGATATGGGAAGCACACTACAGTCGAGTCGCTAGGCATTTCGGGGTAGAGAAAACAGTGGCAGTACTGCAAAAGTATTTCTATTGGACGAACCTTCAACAGGATGTCGGGAAGTACATCAGATCCTGCACTGCTTGTGTCGTTGCCAAACCAACCATCAAGAAGCAAGACCTTTATACTCCGCCACCTACCCCTAGTCTACCTTGGGAATCCATCTCCATGGATTACATGTCGGGCCTTCCTTCTAATAAGCATGGAAATGACTGTGTTTTCGTGGTCATCGACAGATTCTCAAAGATGGTAATTATGGCGTCCTGCAAGAAGAATATCACAGCAGAAGCCACTGCTAAACTCTTCTTTGAATGAGTGTGGGTGCACTTTGGGATCCCACAATCTATCATATCATATCGGGATAGCAGATTCCTCAGCACATTTTGGTCCAGCCTCTGGTCAATACTAGACACCAAGCTCACCAAGTCCACATCTTTCCATCCCCAAACTGATGGCTTGACAGAGGTCTTCAATAGGATGATTATACATATTCTGCGCATGTACAATTCAAAGCATCCACACACATGGGATGAGAGCCTCCCCTATGTACAACACAATTATAACCGGGCTCTCCACAGCTCAACCGGCCACAGCCCCTTTCAGGTGGTCTTGGGATTCCAACCACTATGTCCAATTGACGTAGCCATGCCATTTGTGGCTACTCAGGCCGATTCGGCTAATGTCCAGTCTGAAGCTGGCAAAGCGAATAGCTTCACCGAGCGCATTCATCACATCCGCCAACAGGTTCATAACATATTTGATAGAGCTAATTCTAAGTATAAGCAACGACATAATCACCATGGGTGCCACACAACTTCCAGGTGGGCGACAAAGTGTAGCTACATTTGCAGAAGGAGCGCTTCACTGGACCCCACCGCAAGCTTTGCCCGCTCTGATATGGGTCGTACACCATCACCAAGGTTGTAGGAAACAATGCCTTCGAGCTCAGTATTCCACCATTCCTTGGTCTGCACCCTTCAATGTCGACCGCCATCGTCCCTACTTCCCACCTCTACTGGACACCTCTGACATTGCAAAACAACTCACACCAACAGAGTTAAACCCAGACTGCATTGAATAGGCCACCACAGATTGTATCATGGACATGCAAATCAAGAACACTCTCCAACATAAGATCCGACTGTATCAGGTTGTCAAAGCTGGCCAACTCCTGCACCAAGGCAAGTGGTTCACCAGGGACCAAGTTCAGCAAAAGTTTCCTCATCTCATTGAGGAACTCAATACAATGGGGATCATTGCTTCTAAGGGGGGAGGAATGATCCAGGTGGATATCGATGGCCACCCCCTATTCCACTTGGAGCCCCACCATTGTCTCTTTCAGTTTTTTAGTTTCGGCACGACTTACTATTTTTAGCATTTTTTCAAGTCCTGAACTTCCGGAGCCATTTTGAGACCCTAAACGATGTTTTTTGAGAAAATCAGGGATGTTTCTTACATTAAAAGTTGTAGTCTTTGGACAGATATTTGTAACGAGGTATGGTGCACGTAAAACAGAGATCATATGCCAAAGTTACATCCCCGAAAATTTGAAACACCAATTTACCCAAACGGGGCCCATAGTTTTCGCGCTTCATCTCCTAGGGTTAGGGTTTTGGATGTTTATGGTTTTCCATTGTTTCTAAATAATAAATTAGCCCTCAATCCTCATTGTAACACAGTTCAGAGGCTTGTAGCCACCACATCTCTTCTCAGAGATAAGCTACCAGCGCCCTAGCTTGTTTATTTCCATCCTGTCTGTAAGCAAATTTCAGTTCTTTGATATTAATGAAATGAAGTGTTATCACTGTTGCATCTTTGTATTTATGGTTATATGTGTATTCTCTTGCGTTCCTGCATAAATCCGGATCAAAGGGGCTCGTGAAACCGGTACTGCGACTGGCATAAGTTCAATGGTAAAATCTATATCTCTCTTAGGTGGTATTCCTGGTATGTTTTCCGGAAATAAATCGAGGAATTCTTGCACCACCAGTATATTTTCAAGGATGGGATTTTTATATTTCGAGTTAGAAAATCCGACCTAAATTGCATAAATTTGGCATCCCTTCCTAATGCATTTTCTTAACTGGGATGTTGTAATGGGTCGAAATTTCAATGGTTTATTTATTCCTTTAATCTCTTGGCAGGTTCCATCTTCAGCTTTAAAGTATATAATCTTTTCATTAAATTCTACCAAGGACCAATGTGCTTCCAATGAGTCCATTCCTAATAGTATATCATAGGAGCCTAAGGGTAGAATATTTAATTCCATCTTTATATTCCGATCCCCAATGTCCAGGGAACAATTGGACACTTTAGCATGAACCTTACGCTTGGTTCTTGTGGCCAACTGTTACATGTTATTTTTCCACCATGACATTTGACTGTTCATATGGGTCGATCATCACCTATATCATGTTCCCTTAGAGGTCAAAAACACCAATGTTCCTAAATCAAGTCTTGGAATTGGAGAAAAGCTCTGTAAAACCATTAAAAGTCTACCTGTGCAGTTTTTCTAGCCTTTCCCTATGGATGCACTATTGTTTGGTCAATAAACTGCGGCAACCCCTACACTTTTTTCCACTATTACCTACGCACCACCATGAAAAGCAAAAAAAAGAAAAAGTGAATTATAGAAGCCTAGCTGGTTGAATATTCTCACAACTGGAAGCTTCTAGAGTCGTGATCAGATCGAGCTTTATCCCTCCACTCATGGAGCTTATCCCTTGTTCTATGGAGCTCAAATCCCTTCATGAGAGGAATCCATCCCCCTCCTCATGGAACTGAAACTACCTCCAATTCCCTATAAATTAAACTCAAGTTTCAAGCTAAAGGGTAGATTGTAAATGAATTTTTGAAGAGAATTCATAAGAGTGCATACTTTCTACACTAGTGAGTTGTTGCTGGCATGAGAATTATCACACCCTTGTTTCCATAACTCCATGCTAGTATTCAAAGAGGAAGGCTTATCAAACTAAAGGAGAAACTATTGTTCAGGACCCTGGGATAAATCTGTACGACATCAAGGCATTAGGTTGTAAGATTAATCTTTTTATTCAAGATAATACATATGGATTTATTTTTCTCTTTGAGTTGTTCTTATGCTTATTGAAATAACATCAATACTTAGACTCCTTGATCACTAAGTTGGGTTATCTTTTTTTTTTTTTATATATATTTTGCACATGCTTTGATTCTTTTGTGTTGTCTTTGATTGCAAGTTCTATTTATTGGAGAAACCACTTTGGAGCGACAAGATAAAAGACTACATCGAATGTTTGGATTTCAAGGTAGGGGCATGTCCTCTCTACTTTCTTATAATAATTCTGAAATGCAATTAATCTAGAGAAAAAGGTTTCCAAATGGGTGTTTTTTTCTAGCTACTGACTGAGTACTAGGGAGATCACTCTTGTCTGTAAGAGGGATTAATCCATGTAACAAAATGGTGACTATACTGGGGATCTAGAGCTTAGTTTTCTTTATTTATGTTTAGTTTGAATTTTAGAGTTTTCTGCTTTTGACTTTTCTGAGTTGGGATAGGTAGATAACTTTTAAGAATCCCTAAAAAGAAAGCTGATTATTTATTTTTTCCAAGTATTTTCCTTGCCTGCGCGGTTTTCAACAAAAAACAATGCAACAACCTACGCAACTTTTAGTTCAATTCATTGCACATGCGCTTTGTCTTCCACTATAAACTACGCACCCAACATAATTACCGATCAAATAGGTAACTGAATTGGTACCTACTTTTCAAGGTAGCAAAAAAAACACCCGGTTTTGAAAAGTGGTGATGCAGAATCACCCTTCTTCTTTTTTTCTGAGCATTTTTTTGACACTTTAAATTTTTTTATTTATGAATTATGAACATTTGTTTGAAAACAAAAGTGATTTTCATGCTAATTTTGAAAAGTGTTGATGCAACATCAAAAATTAATTTTTGGAGTGGTGATTTTCATGCTAATTTTGAAAAGTGTTATCATGCAACATCAACCATTTTTTTTTTTAGAATGGTGATTTTCATGTTGGTAATAAAACATAAAAATAAAAATAAAAAACATGACAAAAAAAATCAAATATATAAAAAAATATATAAAAATAATAAAAAACCAATAAAAATGTAAAAAATAAAAACAAATAAATTTGGTCGACGCGTTTCGAACCAGCCAGTGTGGTTCATCATCAGGACTTGATGAAAAAATCAGATCAGGAAACCCAATTAAATAGATACGAGAAACTCCAACTAGCCATTGTAAAATAACAACTAGTTTGACTAAATCTAGGTCATAAAATCAAAAAGTCAAAAAATATAAAATAAAAATTATTAAAGTTTATAACATGAATATTATTTATTTTTATTTTTATATAATAAGAATTACTCAATATATTCTAGAAGATTAAATGAATATTGAATTATTTCTATTTATAGAATAATAATTAAAATATTTATTTTGTTTTATTTTTATTTAAAAACATAAAAGATTAAATGCTATAAATAATAATAATAATAATAATAAATAAATAAATATTTATAAAATGAATTTAATAAATCTATTTTAATCAATTAAAATAAAATAAAAATTATTTAAAAATTAAATAGAAATTTTTATAAAATGAACTTAAAAAATCTATTTTAATAAAATCAAATAAAATAATATATATATATATATATATATATATATATATATATATATATATATATATATATATATATATATATATATATATATATATATAATAATTACGCCGGAGGCGTTTTCCATTGCGGGCTTGGGGTGAGCAGAACTTGGCGCATGGAACCAATTCAAACTTGCCACGTGTAGTCTCCGTAATGGCTCGTAAACGGCTTTCGGCTTTCGAACCGCGGGTTGAAATTTAATTAGAACGAGGAGTCGGTGGCTAGGTGCAAGGAGCGGAAAGTATTAATGAAAGAGGCGGTGGCAACGCGTAATGCCTACGCCGCCGCTCATTCGGCGTACATAGTGTCGCTGAAGAACACAGGTGTCGCGCTCAACGACTACGGCCAGGGCGAGGCGATTGAAGCCCCACGCCAGGGTCTGCTCGTGGCCGTCCCGATATTCAGCGATCCGCTGCCCCCAGCCCCTCTGCCGCCTCCGCTCACCGATTTCCAGCGCCCCCCGCTGCCTCCCCGGCTGAAGCGCACCTACAGTGAGGCGCCCATCCAGCAGCAGCCAGAGGTAAAAAAACCCCCCCAAGCCCCAGCCTGCCCCTGCGCCTACGCCGCAGAATAGTTCCTGGGATTTCTTCGACAACATGCTCTCGTACACCAACCCCGAACCCCAACCCTCCGTTGAAGAACTGGAGCACCACGACCACGATCACAACCATGATCACGATCACGCTAACATTTACGCCGACATCAAGAAAAACCAGCAAAACCACCACAGAGACGATGAAATCGCCACCGATACTGACACCGACGCCGCTCAAACCGGGATCGTGGAAGATTCCCCCGCCAAGATGCCAGAAAAGTCTGCCGCGGCCATGGAAAACAAAATTGCCGACAGAAAGGCCAACCAGATGCAGCTGTCAGTCCCTTCCGACAGAGGGGGAGCTAAAGGCGGTGGAAAGGAACTCTTGAAGGTCTTGGCGGAACTTGATGATCGCTTCCTTTCGGCTTCCGAGAGCGGTTATGAGGTCTCAAAGATGCTGGAAGCCAATCACTTGCATTATCACTCAAATTTCGCAGATAATAAAGGTTCTTTAATTTCCCCCGTCCTTTTTTCCCCTCTTTATTCAGGGGTTTCTGTTCAACCATCTGTTTCGAGCCTGTTAAAGTGAAAATTAGTTCAGTATTTTCTGTGTTGATAATCTGCAAGTCGTCGTTCTATATCTTTTGTTTTGATAATTCAGAGCTTTAGATTAGGGCCATGGATGAAAGAAATCGAAATCGGTTAGATCTGCCTTGAAATACTTGCAACAGAAATATACCACGACCAATAAATGGGAGAATCCTTGGTGGTCGTAGCAGCTACAATGCGTATATATATAAATCTATATTCAAGGGTGCTTTGTTCTTGAGTATAGTGTGTTGTCGTCGATGATCGAGTGCAGGAATATGATATGAATAATTTGACTTGGGGTTTTTCAATGGATGCTCTGCTTCTCAACGGCTATGGATGTATTCTCCTTGTATTGGGTCATAGTAGCGGCCTTAATACAAAACTCTTTAGGACTTTTAGTAGTCTATTGCCATAATAGCTATCGTGTGCCTGGACCTTACTTATGGTGATGAAATCCTCTGTTTTAAGTTTTATGAGTTTTCACTCACCCACATGGGATGATGTTTTCTGCTGGAGGGTGCTATGAAACATAATTATATATATATTGGTTATAATGACAGTGTGAATTATGGATTTATTTTGTTTCCCTTTAATATTTCTGAAACTAGGTTGATATACTTTAGATTTTTTACCCTAACCCCTCACGAGGTTTTTCTCTTAATTTCCAGTGGGAAGTCCCTGTCTTTTCCATAATTGTAATTGGAATTTTTATCTACTCCGCAGAATTTTTAACAAATGGAGTATTATTAATGGGAGTAATAGTACTTGAGCCACCACTAATATGAGCTAGCAGGTCTCTGGTCATTTTCAAATAACGCAGCAGTAGAGCATTATGATATTCAGTTAAATATTCTCACTTCAATGTTCTCCAGGGGCGTTGGCGATGGTTTACAAAGCGAACAGGCTGGCAATGGTGGCTTCCAAAGCTCAGCAGCCAAGCGGCACTGCCATGGCCATAGCGAAAAAGACGGCAGCAATGGCCGGAGAAAGTCCTGCGAAGGCCACGAAGGTGTTAGGGCTTAATATTCCTGTGTCGGTTTCTCTAGAAATGAAGCAGTTCCTCGGCGTTTTTGAGGTTTCCCGCTCAGAAGCAGTGAAAAAGATCTGGGAATACATCAAAGCTAACAGTCTTCAGGTTCATCTCACTACATTTTTCTTTAATGCTTTAATTGCTTCACTCGACATACATTGTTGAAGGTTTTAGTCTTCTATTTATATATCAATCTTATTATTGCTAGATTTTTAAGTGTAGAGCCGAGTGGCATTTTGACAGAATTGTATCAGGTTATTTTAGCTTATAAGTAAAACTGAAGCTTCTGGTTGCAATAAAATGTATGAGTGGTTTCGTTTGATTTTGCTCTTTTATTTTGATTTAGTTTTTTCCCTAAGGTATTGATGGGATTAAGTGCTATAAAAGGAGATCGATTGAACCTTCTGGATGTTGCAAAGAGGGCTTCTTTTGAAGAAATCTTGAAGGCAAGAATTTGCTGTTGGATACGAATAGAGAGGACCAGGAGCTCGCTGCCCATGTAAAATTGTTAGTTTTGAGTATATTGGTAGATTTGAGTAAATTTATTTCTGGGGCCACTTCACACTGGTAGATACTAGTTCAGGGCCTTTTCTATTTGGCAGGTGAATTGAAAGAAGATAATCCTCAGTTTTGTTTTGTTGTTTATATTACTCGGAATATTAAATTTGAGGTTTATAATCTTCCTGGGCTGATATGCTGATAATCTTCCAATTTGAAATTCATAGCTGGGCTGATAATCTTCCTCCGTGTTTACATTTGCTGGTAAAATTTTTAAAGGCTTAAAATTTTTGCACCTCTCGGCGTTACTTTGCACCTCTCGGTGCAAATGCTAGTTAATAAACATTTATCAAAAAAAAAAAAAAAGGAATGAAGAGCAAGAATCCAACACCTGCTAACCATCCACCCATCGTCCCTGTTGAGGTTAATTGGCCTCCAACAGGAACAATGGGTGGATGGTTAACTAATATTGATTATTATATATTCTTTTTTAAATATAAATGTTTATTATATATATATATATATATATATATATATATATATATATATATATAATTTTTTTTTAATTTTTAATTTTTTTTTATTTTATTTTATTTTTAATTAATTAAAATAGATTTATCAAATTCATTTTATAAATATTTTATTATTATTATTATTATTATTATTATTATTTATAGCATTTAATCCTTTATGTTTTTAAATAAAAATAAAACAAAATAAATATTTTAATTATTATTTTATAAATGGAAATAATTCAATATTCATTTAATCTTCTAGAATATATTGAATAATTATTATTATATAAAAATTAAAAATTAAAAATTCAAAATAAATAATATTCATATTATAAACTTTAATTATTTTTATTTTATATTTTTTGACTTTTTTATTTTATGACCTAGATTTAGTCAAACTAGTCGTTATTTTACAATGGCTAGTTGGAGTTTCTCGTATCTATTTAATTGGGTTTCTTGATCTGATTTTTTCATCAAGTCCTAATGATGAACCACACTGGCTGGTTCGAAACGCGTCAACCAAATTTATTTAGATGTGATTTTTACCAAAAGTCTTTTCTCACAATTTATGGATCACAGAAGCAATATTCCTAAAATAAAAACAAAATTACCTTGTAAAAATAAGAAATTAAACAAAAAATAATAATAAGAAATTTAATAAATAAATAAATAATAATAAAATTTCTAAAATAAAAAAGGGAAATTTCAAAAAAACATATATTAACGAAAAAAAATTAAAAATTAAACCAAAAAATTAAAAGAACATCCAAATCAATTTTTTTATAGCTATTAAAAAAACCACATAATTAAAGAAAAATTCATATAAAAAAAGAAAAGAAAAATTACAATATTTAAAAATAATCAAAATTAAAAAATTAAAACTAAAATACAAAAATTAAATATAATTAAAATTAAAATAAAAAATTAAAATTAAATAAAATTAAAATTTTAAAAGAAAATTAAAATTAAATAAATAAAAAAATAGATTAAAAAACAAAAAAAACATTAAAAAAAAAAAAATCTAATTGTTTTTTTTTACATTAAACCATTTCTAAAAATTTAAAAATTTAAAATATATATATAGTTAAAAACAAAAGTAAACAAATAAATAAATAAATAAAACTTTAAATTTAACAAAAATTATAAATTATAAAAAACAAATAACCTAAAATTATTAAATAAAAAATAAAAATTAACAATTAACAATTAAAGAAAAATCAAAATATAAGAAATTAAATTAAAATATATATATTTTTAGATTTTATTTAATTAAAAAAAAATCAAAATAAAAAAAAAATTAAGAAAAAGAAATATTAAATTAAATAAATTAAAATAAAACCAGAATTAACAAAATTAAAATTAAAAAATAAATAAATTAAAAACGAAAATTTAAAAATTAAAAATAAAAATGAAATATTAAATTAATTTTTTTAATTAAAATTTAATAAATGGAAAAAAAAAATAATTAAAAAAATATATATTATTTTATTTATTTTTTAAATGAATTTGGCCTCCACCTAAGTGGTGGCGAGGCAGGTTGGTGGGCGAGCGGCCTCCGCTGCCACCTAGGCAAGAGGTCGATTCTGAGAATTGACCTCCCAACCAGGAGGCAGCGTACGCTGGCTGCTGGGCAGGTGGCACGGCTAGGCAAAAGCCAATTTCAAATTTATTTTTTTTAAAATATAATTTTGTATTTTTTTTCATTTTTTTTTAAATTCAATTAATTTTTTTAATAGTTTTTAAATAGTTTTTAATTATTTTTTTAATTTATTGAAATTTCCTATATATATATATATATATATATATATATATATATATATATATATATTTCCGTTTACTTCGTTTAAATGTATTTTTTTTAATTAAATAAAATTTAATATTTTAAATTTTAAATATTTTATTTAAATTCATTTTTTATATTTTAAATTAAATATTTTGTTTTGGTTTAAATTAATCTTCTTCTTCTTCTTTTAATTTAATATTTTTTTTCCTTTTAAAATCTTAATTAATTTTTTATTTTGTTTAAATTTTGAAGTGTATTTAATTTTTATTTATTTTTTATTTTAAAATGTTTTTATTTATTTATTAAAATTTAATATAGTTTTTAAATTTTTCCAAAGTCTTTCGGTGTAATCACATTGGACATAAAATTGTCGATGTGTTTCAAACCAACCAGTGTGATTCATCTTCATGATGAGATGAGAAATCAGATCAAGTCATTAAGCTTATATAGATGTAGAGAAGGCCAAGTAGTTGTTGGAAAAACAACTAGTTTGACTAGGAAGAAAAATTATTTATGATAAAAAAATATTTTTATTTAATATTATTATAAAAATGTACTACTAAGTATAAAGTCAAATCAACCATTAGAATAACGGCTAGTTTGACTCAAAAGACCAATTTTATTTATTTATTATTTGTATTGTTCTTATTTATTTATTTTTTCAAAAAAAATTATAAATTAATAAATCAATTAATGAATAAATAAATAAATAAATAAGGGGGGATAAGACCTAGGAGTATAGGGTAGGGATCCAACACTTTCTAATGTTCCAGCTGTTGTCTATATTGAGATTGATAGGTCTTTTTTCAATCTCTAAAGCCTCCCTTAATTTACGGTGATGAAAATAGTCAATCCGAGCAATAACCTTAGCTTTTTCGACGCATATGTGATGGTTCGTCTTTTCAACATGTTCAGATAAACCACATTGGTTGGTTCGAAATGCGTCGACAATTTTTTGTCCAATGTGATTACACCGAAATACTTTGGAAAAATTACTATAATCACAGAAGCATGAATTCAAATATTTTTTAAATTTTTAATTTTTATCTTAATATTTAAATTTTTATTTTTTAATTTAACAAAATTTAATATATATTATTTTAATTTAATATTTATATTTAAAATTTATTTATTTTTTTAATATAAAAAATTAATTTAATATTTTTTTTGTTTTATTTTATTTTCCGTTTTTAATTAATTTATTTATTTATTTTTTTTATTTTTAATTTTTTTTTTTTATAATTTAAATCATTGTTTTTCAGGAATTTTTTTTGCATAAAAGAAAAAAGATGTTATTCCAATATTAACACTTCTCATTTTTAAGGTGTTTTTTCACACAAAATATTGATGATGTTATTGCGGCATCAACACTTTTCATTTTTAGGTGTTTTTTGCACACAAAAATTTGACGACGTTATTCCACCATCAACACAATTTGTTTCAAAGGTGTTTTTTCAATCATTTTTTCAAGAAAAAGTTGGTTTTTAGCATAATTTTAAAAAATGTTGAAATTTGACCCTAAAAAAATAGTGCGTTCTAGAAGACATACTTTTTGTTTTGGGGTTGTTTTTTCATGTTTTTAAAGTTTTTTTTGGGTTAGAGTTCTCATTTTGAGGTAATAGTTCCCATTTGATCGGTAACTATGTTACACCCGGAAATTTTATGAAAAAAATAAATTTCTCTTTTTTATAGCGAGATAACCTGATTCTTTATGTTTTCCCTGATCTATCTTAGCTGTCAAATCTTGTGTGAGAATTTATTTTCAGCAAAATTTGCATTTTTGTGATTTATCATCCCATTTTCATTTTATGAGTGATAGTTTGCCTTACTTTATTGGTGCTCCATACAAAAGATACCTTCATTTACCTCAGCTTACTGGTATGATGACATTGTCTTTTTGAACCATTAGGATCATTGAAAACCTTAATTTTGTGAGAATTAATTTCTTTTTCATTTGCAAATATGGAAGTTCTTTTAGCTTACTGAAGCCTGATATAACACCAAAGAATTTTTGGATGTTTTCATTTATGTTGAGATAAGTAGATATTGTTCTTAGTCTGATCACAAGATAGGAGAAAACATCCTCAAACATTCTAGATAGACTTCAAAATTAGATTTCTCCTTAATTTTGAAATTTATGTTTTTAGTTTTTTTGAAATTTTTTTCTTTTAGAAATGGTTTGTTTATTGAATTGTAGTTTTTGATTTGATCGTTCAAGAAATTTCATTTCAAAAGAGTAATTGATCATTCTTGCAGATTGAGTTCTTTATGAAATCATCTTCTTTTCAAAGATTTTGTTTATGAATGAAAGAATTGGTGCTTTGGAAATTGATAAATCTCTCAATCTTTCCCTTAAATAAGATTCATTGAAAATAAAGAGTTGCACTTCTCATTTAGATGCATTTAGATTATTTTTGAGTCAGGTCACAAATATCATTAAAGTTTCAACTCCATACCTCACTAGTAGAAAATGGCTAATTAATTACTTAAAAAAGACTAAAATTTGCATATAAATGACTATTTTTCGGTCAGTGACCAATAGTAGCTAATTTACAGTATCTTATAACGCGACCAACTTTTAGTTGTTTTTAGCTTAGTCATTAATTAGTTATCTCAATTTTATTGTCTAGTAGTATATTTAGTCATTAATTTAGTCAGTGATTTGGTCATTAATTTAGTCATTGATTTAATCATTAATTTAGTCATTAATTTGGTCATTGATTTAGTCATTGATTTAATCTTTGATTTGGTCATTAATTGTCACAGTTAATGACCAAATATACAACAAAATATATTACAATGTGATCACTCGAGAAAACCAATTAATGACCAAAATTTTTGTCGTATTATAAGATACTGTAAATTAGCTACTAATAGTCATATATATGCAAGTTTTAGTCATAGTTTGAAACCAATTAATGACCAAAGAAATATGACTAAATTTTAGTCGTGTTATAAGATACTGCAAATTAGCTACTAATAGTCGTATATATGCAAAGTATAGTCGTCATTTGTAATCACAAATTTATCATTTGCAGTAGTCATTTATCTTTTTTTGGTAGTTTCATATACATTATATAAACGACTAATTTAGTAGTTTATATTCATTTCATTTACTTTCATTAATAATCATTATAAATGACTAATTTATTCGTATATTCATTTTATTTGTGTTCATCATTAATCAATATAAACTAATAATTTAGTAGTTTCAAATTGATTTTGTGTTTATTATTAATCAACATAAATTAATTTGTATAATTTAAAAAATGTCATACAATGTGCATGTTCATCTAATATGAAAACACAAAGTTGCATATGTTAATTAGAATACTAAACAATATCAAATGCAACTATAAATAATTTCAACCACATAAATTATATTATATGAAATGTTAAAGTATTAAAATATGGGTTTCCAACTTAATATTGGTTGGACTACAATTTACACACAAAATAATGTTTCATCACTTCAAAACATTATCATTGTGTTGTGAGGGCATTGTAGGTGAATTCACAAACTCGGAAGGCTGGACCGTCAGTCTTTATATGTGTGTCTTATGTGAGATATTGGCTCTAAGGGCATCACTAGACCAATTCTTCTTTCTCTCTTTTTGCATTTGTCGCTCCAATGTTATTGCTCCCCTCTTTTTTCAATTCCTGCTTCTTACCATCAATACTAAGTTCATTTTCTGAAAACAAAAGAACATACAATATAGAGTGTAAGACATGAAAGATAATGAACACTAGAATATAAATTAAATTACACTATAAATAGTTTATACGACATATACCTCAACATCAACAATGTCAAAGCCATTTTTCCCCATATAAGTAAGAAACTCGAACAAATTTTCTTCATTTGGGCAATAATGGCCACTATAATGTGGCCAGATAACCTGTATAAACAAAGCAAATAAAATGTCACCATATATAGAAAATAACACTTTAGTAACTTAGTATTCAAATTTCAAAGAAATCTTAGGAAAAATCATCGCAACTAAGTTATATGCTAAAAATCTCAAGGTGTAGATAACTTGTGAAAACAAATAATATGAGGTGTGATTTTTAATCGTTGTCTTTTTATTCACAACAACATTTCATTTTCTAACACATGAATTTAGTCAAGTACATAAAAAACATGTACTCAAATAACAACATGAAAGTAACCTTTTATGATAGTCGTGAAAATATTTTAACACAAAATAGCTATAAGGATTCCAATCAATATAGTGTAATACTAATTTTATCTTCAAGCTTTGGTTTTTGTTTAAATGAACATGATACTAAGTATTTTCAATTTCATAGTTAAAAGACAAAACAAAATCAAAAGAAACATCCAAAATACAATCAAACAATAAAGAGAGGATATCATGGAATGGAAATTACAATTATAAAATATTTGTTTACTTGTCCACCGATGTTGTGTCTGGCATTCCTAAAACATTTTCTTGCCCAAAATAACCATGAGGTGAAATAATAACAAAATTAAAAGCCATAGGAATTCCTACTAAAAACATTTCAAAATTTGATGGCTCAAGTGGCTAAGCGATCTCTAACAGCGTATGAACCATATCCAAGACATGATATGAATTGTTTCCCCATCCTTTTTCCAATCACATTCCTATAACATGCCCACAACAGAGTCAAGTAACAATCAAACAAAGACATTGACATTTGTTTTTATCTTTTATATCTATAAAATTTGAATCTGATTTGTTTCTGTTACAACTCTGTTGAGACCACCTACTCTACAGTAAAAAATAGAAAAGGATCCATTAGTCATACCTACCCATGGTATCTTGTAGGAATGATAGAATAATAGGTTGAGCCATTAATTATAATTGCAAAAATATTGAGGAAAGACAATTCATTATCAAGTTAGCCAATTGCACATTGAACCCTATATGGATGAGTAGCCCTAAATAAAGCTAGTTTTCTCTATCATATGCCTTGGAAAGACAACATCACTAACATTGCTTGTAATTTTTTGGTTTGATGTTATAAATTCCTCCCTGGGATACTCCTATTCCATAATAGATTTGTTTCCCAGGAAGGATGAAAATTTGTTTTAATGACACAGAATCAACTTAGTGGATTTTGACCCTACATGCACTAATTTTTGCAATGATTTTGTAGATGCAATTACATAGAGATATGGGTCCGAAATCATCTCATTGTTGTCTAATTTTTCGGATTAAAGCCTGAAATGTTGAATTGAAATCTCCCAAATATTGCATGTGTATTTTCATTTGTCAGCAATTCTTAGTTGCTCTTTTTGAAGGAAGTCATAGAACCCCTAGAAGAATTATATTTTCCTGTGAAGTGGCTAAGTGTTCTTATACTTTTGGAAACAGTGCAAAATTGTTTGTAATTCTTCCCTTGATATTTGATCCATCAATGCCTCATTACCCACCTCATCTACAAAATTGGGGAAATATGAAGTCATCTTTAACTATCGCTCTTAAATTTATTCTATCATCCTCTTTATAAATTCCCTCAAAATGGTCTATTTATGAGCAAATTTCTCCTCGAGATGAGACACCTTCTCATGAGGCAAATTTTGTTGATAAACACCATCTTGAGGAAATTGTTCATTATAATTATGAGATGTTGAAGAGAGAAAAGGTTGGCTATTTAGTAAAGGATATGCAAAAATGTTAGTGATTTGGTACAAGGAAAGACCTGGGCAATAAGAGAATTGTGGAGATTCTCTACAACTCTTTTCCCAAATGTGACACGTGAGGATGTGTGCTTATTTAAAAAATATATTTGAGAACGTGAACCATTTTGAAGGCAAGAATATTTTGGATGTAGGCACAAGAACTTTGACACAAGCTCCTACACCCGACCCGAAAATCCTTCTACTTACCTATGACTACGATCTATGTGCTTCCCAGCTTATCAACTACAGTTGCTCCAATTCTCGGTCATATTGCGCCTGACAGCACGTCACCGTGACTTAAACTAGGCTACTTAACCGCATGTATGGTGGCTACTAAACCTGCAATGACATAGGTCTAGTTGGTTCTGATAGCACTCCTCCATCAACAAACTAATTATTTTGACAGTTGCCATTCTATCAGTCATTTATATGTCTTTTCCCTCGTGATTTATCAACGACTGAGTGGTGTCGACTAGTCTAGCATGTGTTGCTTCCTTCTTAGTGACTTGCCACCTTATGCTTCTTGTGGTTTTATTTTTTTCGAGTGCGGGCTTGCGTGCAAGCCACAGTTCTTCCACCAATGACTTTCGATCATACCTTCCCACCTCTCCTAGCAAACTACTCTCAAAACTATGTGCTTCTTTGAGGTGATGCTCGTAGATATTTTCCTGCCAACAAAAATTTCTCCCACCCCTTCTTCACGCAATTTTATTTTCCTATTGGCAGCATGGTTTTACCCTTATTTCAACCACTTTGTTTTTTCCATGATTGACACAACCTTGTCACTTGTTGAAATTCAACATTTGTAGTCTTCCCACCTCTATCACCTGATGAGTATGAATTCTTAAACTCTCTTTTATCATTATCCAAAACATTTATTTCCTAGACACATAATTTTGCAAATAAAGGATTTTTTGCAGCGTAAGTCCTTGTCAAAAGTTCATCTCTCATACCAACTGGCATTCGATCAGAACTACAACCTGAAATCAAACATACACCTATTTTTCTATTACACAGAGACGTGAATGGTGGAATATCTGTTAGGTCCTTATATTACTAGTATAGTCCCTTATTGTTGTTAGTGTAACCCCCTTATTGTTATTGTTGTACCCCTGTAACCCCCATATTATTATTATTGTGCCCTTACATTATTATTGTTAGGTCAGCTAGGATTACATTGTGGGCCCACTAGGATTACATCGTGGCCCTATGGACTCCTATATATAGAGAGGAGGTTTTGTCATTTGTATCATCCAATAATTTTTCATTTATGTAATGTATTGGAGGTCGCCCCCTTGAAGTGGTTGATTTATAAGGTGTCGATATCTCTTCTCTTGTATTTTTGGAGTTGGTTTCATAACATTTGGTATCAGAGCTTTGGATTCTAGGGTTTCGCTACTCCAAATAGGTCATTATGGCATTTGCGCTATAACTTTGTTTCTAAAAAGGTTCAGAAGCTGAAATCCAGAGGAACATCATCGCAAAATTTCAGAGCTTGGTTTGCAATATTTTCGGAGATATGATCTGTGGAAGTTAGGGCTTTTTACAGCCTCCTCAACTTAACCTAAACAAGTCATCGTGGAATTTTTGCTATAAATGTTTTTCTACGAGGGTTCAGAAGTTGAATTTTTCACAAACCGGAGCTAAGAGCCCGAGGAACTTCTTGTAAAAATTTCAGATCTGTTCGCAATATTGTGGGAGATATGATCTGTGGAAGTTAGGATTGTTTCAGGCTCCCGAATTTCATCTCAAAGAGGTGACTGTGGGAAAAAAAATCATAACTCTCTCTCTGAGCATCGGATTTGAATTCTGTAAAAAGTGGCCATAAGTACATAGACTGTAGTGTTCGCTATATCAATTTTAGAGACGAAGGAGGAAATAGTGACACGTGGAAAGTCGTACAAATTCGCTCTACTGAACCAGTCCATAATTAGGTAATCATAGGAGATTGGGCATAACTTTGTCTTCAAGAATCAAAATAAGGTCAGACCTGTGGCATTCGAAATATGATTTATAGGGCTACTTTAGGGCTGAATTTTAGATATTGAAGATCTGAAATCACAGAGATAATTCAGTTTCAATATCAAGCTCCTCAAAATCAAGAAAAAAGTGTGTATTTTTTTCAAATTGCATAAGTCTTGTTTGAAAAATTAGTTCTAGGTGATTCCAAAGGTCTATTGAGCATAGATATTAGTATTGGGTTCTAAAATTCCTCCTAAAAAGAATTCAACACCCATGAAGCCTTTAGAAGGATCTACTATGACTCATGAAGACGAAGAAATGCAACATGAGATATCAAAATTCCAAGAGCAAGTGCACCAAATTTCGCTATCACAAAAAGCGACAAAAAATGAAATGGAAGTTTTGAAGAAAGGCATGGAATCTAAGATGGATGGTTTGAAGAAAGGCGTGGAAACTAAGATGAATGGTTTGGAAGCTAAGATGGATGGCATGGAATTTGGCATGGAAGCTAAGATGGATGACATGGAAGCTAAGATCGATGAAAAAATGGAAAACATGAAAAATGATCTAAAAGTAGACATCGAGGGTTTGGAAAAGTTGATACAAGGAATGTTTCCTAATGAAAAAAAGATAGTATAGGAAACTCATGATGAGAAAAAAATAAATGTTAATCATGATTTCATAAACTCTAATGTTGGATTAAAGAACCACCATATTCCAAAGATGGATATGAGGAAGTTTGATGGCAAGGATCCCGTAACATGGATACTACAGATGGAGCAATATTTTGATCTCAATAATGTAAAAAACACACAAAAGGTATGCATTGCAACTTTACATTTAGAACAAAATACATTTGTATGGTATCAATGGATTTGATCCCGTAAAACAATTGTCACTTGGTCAATTTTTTACGAGATATCACATTATGAGGATACAAAAAGAGAAACACCTTCTTGACCAATTGATAAATCTCAAACAAAAGTGTTCAGTGGGGGAGCACATTGAGGACTTCCAAAAATTGAATATAAGGGTAACTGATATTCCAAAGGAACAAAATATTGATCTCTTCATAGGTACTTTAAATTATAACATCCAACATGAAGTTCACGTTTTGGAACCTGATTCATTGGAGAAGGCATTCAGGTTGGAAAGAAAAATTGAATGTAAAATTATGGCGACAAGGAAGCCTACCACTCACTTCTATAAAGATGGAAGTGTTGCTACTCCTAGATTTCCACAACCTACAAGGTTGACACCACAACAATTGGAAGAAAAAGGAGCAAAAGGGCTTTGATATAGTTGTGATAGAAAAATACACTAAAGGTCATAATTGTGTTGAGAAGAAATTATTTTACATAGATTGGGAAGAGGAAGAAGAAAATGAACAAGAATCTTCAAAAGAAGAGGATATACACCAGGAAGCAACCCTAGAAGAAGAAGAAATGAGTCTGACCATATCATGTAATGCATTGGCAGGAATTACCACTCCTCAAACTCTCAAGATAGAAGGACATATCAATAAGAAAAAGGTAATAGTGTTGGTCGATTCGGGTAGTACCCATAATTTTATTCATTGTAAGGTAGCCAAGGAATTGAATTGTTTCTTATAACCGGCACCAGAATGTCAAGTGATGGTTGCAAATGGAGGAACTATAAATTCCTCCAGAAAATTCCATAATATCAAGCTATCCATGGGGGAATATGTATTGAATATTCCAATGCTTTCCATCCCAATGGGAGGTGCTGATGTTATACTAGGAGTACAATGGTTACAATCTTTGGGGACGGTAGCTTTTAATTTTCAAGAACTTTTCTTGAATTTTTTTTTTGGAAGGAAAGGAAATCGAATTACGGGGTATCAAAGGGAAGCCAAGAAAGATAATAACCTATAATGTCATGACAAATCTTCTGAAGAAAGAACAACGAGGCGTAATTACACAATTATGCTCACTAGAAGTTCCAAAATCAAAATCTTCTATTTCTCCATATCTCCAAAGAGTCTTAGACAATCATTCCAAGGTGTTTGATACTCCCAAAGGAATCCCACCTATTTTTGATCATGATCATGCTATTCATTTGATTCCAGGAAGTGTTCCTTCAAACATCTAGCCTTACATATATCCTTATGTCCAAAAGAGTGAAATTGAACGTATTATTTCAGAAATGTTAGAGGTTGGTATAATTCAACCTAGTCAAAGTTCTTTCTCTGCTCTAGTAGTATTGGTGCACAAGAAGGATGGATCATGGTGCATGTGTCCAGATTATAGGGATCTCAATAAGCTCACTATTAAAGATAAATTTCCCATTCCTGTGATTGATGAATTATTGGATGAATTACATGGAGCAATTTATTTTACCAAGTTGGATCTTCGTTGATATCATCAAATTAAGCTAGAAGGCTAGAAGATAATACTGATACAGAAAACAACATTTCGAACTCTGAGGGTCTTATGAATTTTTTGTTCCTTGCCTTTTTGCCTTACTGATACCTTTTAAATTTCGGGGTTGATGAATTCCATTTTCAAACCCTTCCTTAGAAAATTTGTGCTAGTATTTTTGATGATATACTAATCTACAGCCAAGTCTTGGGAGGGATCACGTTCAACATGTTGACGGAGGTGCTCAAACTATTGGAGAAACAATTATATAAAAAAACATCCAAATGTTTCTTTGGAGTATGAGAGGTGGAATATCTAGGTCATATTGTATCTCACAAGGGTGTTAGGTAGACCCTAGCAAAATTAAAGCCTTTAAGGAATAGAAAGTCCCCACAACCATAAAGCAGTTGCGTGGATTTCTTGGGTTAACAGGGTATTATCGCAAGTTTGTTAAGAATTATGGGAGAATAGCAGCACCTCTAACAACATTATTGAAGAAGGATGCATTTTCATGGACTCCTGAAGCAACTAAGGCGTTTGAACATCTTAAAGAGGCAATGTGCCTAGTACCAATCTTAGTTACGCCAGACTTCACAAAAACCTTTATTGTGGAATGTGATGCCTCAGGAAATGGAATTGGTGTTGTTTTAATGCAAGAAGGAAGACCCATTACTTTTGAAAGTCGTTAAATCAAAGGAAAGTATTTACAAAAGGTTATTTATGAGAAGGAAATGTTGGAAATACTACATGCACTAAATAAATGGAGACCTTACCTAATGGGAAGACACTTCAAGGTAAAAACTGATCATGATAGTCTTAAACACTTTTTAGAACAAATACAATCTTCGGAAGAGCGGCAAAAATGGGTCACAAAGATATTGGGTTATAACTTTGAAATCATCTACAAAAAGGGAAGCTAAATGTTGTGGCATATCCACTCTCAAGAAAGGATGAAGAGGTGGAAGCATTTCTTTGTGCCATTTTTATTATCCAAAGAGATTGGATAACCGAAGCAAGGGATGAATGGAAGAAGGACGAAAGTTGGATACTCATTCAAAAGTTGCGGCAAGATCCTAGTACATCGATACATTTATTTGGAAAAATGATTCCTTATGGGTACAAAAAGATTACTTATATATTTGCAAGAATTCCCAACTAAAACAAAAGATTCTTTTGGAATTGCACTTCTCCTTTAGGAGGACACTTGGGATTTAAAAACTTGCACGGGGTAGAAAGAAATTTTTGGGATGGCCTTAAAATCGATATTCAAAATTTTGTGGCGGAATGTTTGGCTTTTGACAAAATAAAGTTGAGACAATTAAGACCTCGAGTCTTCTACAACCTTTATCCATTCCAAGTCAACGTTGGGAGGAGATTTCAATGGATTTTTTCATAGGTTTACCTAAGTCTGAATGAAGGAGTGTAATCATGGTGGTAGTTGATAGACTTACCAAGTATGCACACGTTTGTGCATTATATCATCCATTTAAAGCAAGTACAGCTGCTACAACATTTATGGAAACAATTCAAAAGCTACATGGAAACCTGAAGATTATTGTAGGTGACAGAGATCCCATTTTTACAAGAAATTTTTGGACATAATTATTTTCTTGTTTGGGTACTCAACTAGCTCATAGCTCATCTTATCATCCTTAATACGATGGTCAAACAGAGATAGTGAATAAATGTTTTGAAGGATATCTTCATTGTTTTGTATCTGATAAGCAAGCACAATGGGTCAAGTGGTTACCTCTTGCTGAATGGTGGTATAACACTTCCTTCCATACTGTAGCAAAAATGACCCCATTTATGGCACTTTATGGATATCATCCATCGTCCATCCACATCTTCTTTAAGGGAAAATTCTAGGGTTCCAGGTGGAGGATCATCGAGCATCAACAAGAGGTTCTCCCAACTCTTAAAGGATAACCTAAGTTTGGCACAAATCGAATGTGAATGAAACAACGAGGTAGATCAACATGTGATGAAGAATTTTGATGTAGGAGACTTGGTATTTTTACGGCTACAACCATACAAAAAAATGTCACTCAAGCAAGCTAAGAAGGATAATAAATTATTGCCAAAGTACTATGGTCCTTACAAGGTGTTGCAAAATATTGGTACTATGGCATACAAATTGGAGCTTCCTGCTTCTTCGCGAGTGCATCCAGTTTTCCATGTTTCATGTTTAAAAAAGGTTATAGGTGAAAATATTCCAATTAAAACAATATTTCCAGAACTTGATGAGGAAGGAAAAGTCATATTGTAACCTGAAGCGATCATGGAAACAAGAACTCGAAAGCTACGAAATCGATCAATTTCAGAGTATCTCATGAAGTGGAAGAACTTACCCACTGGAAGATTCTACATGGGAGGATGAGAATTTTATAGAGAAGCAGCCATAGCTACTCAAGCGTTGAGGACATCACTTTTTTGAAGGAGAGGGGCATGTTAGGTCCCTATATTACTCGTATAGTCCCTTATTGTTGTTAGTGTAACCCCCTTATTGTTATTATTGTACACTTGTAACCCCCATATTGTTATTATTGTGCCCTTACATTATTATTGTTAGGTCAGTTAAGATTACATTGTGGGCCCAATAGGATACATTTTGGCCCCATGGACTCCTATATATAGAGAGGAGGTTTTGTCATTTGTATCATCCAAAAATTGTTCATTTATGTAATGTATTGGAGGTTGCCCCTTCGAAGTGGCTGATTTCTAAGTCGTTGATCTCTTTTATCTTCTATTTTTGGATCTAGTTTCACAACAATATCTGCTAGAGCACTCTTAGCATATGGTAGAGGCTGAGCCCTCCCTCCTCTTCCCTTTCCAAAACCTCCCTTAGGACCAAGAGTCAAGTGGCCATCATCAGAAGCTTTGTGTGTTGAAGGGCTTGGCATAGACCGATTTTCAAATTAAGCCCAATCCACAATCTGAGCATATTGATTGGTGAATCCACAGTCATGTGGTCCCATATGGGGTTGTGGCCCTTTAATCCCACCCATATGTGGAAGTGAACCCATTTGTGCACATGCCATGTAAGGTGACATCGCAGGTCCTCTCACACCATGATCAAGTGGTGTCACAAGTCTCTGACCTGCATGTCCCATATTGGTACCTCGAGAGCAGCCTCCCTGTCCATGTAGTTCTTGCATAGCATCCTGATGCACTTCCTCTATTTTCTTGGGGCCCTCAACTTTCCACCTTTGTTGCCATCCATTCCTCCTCAGATCAATCAGATCCTTCAACATGAACCTTAGCCTAGAGGGAAGCCCTTGGGTATTGGACATTTTTGTCATCCTATCAAAGTAAGCATCAATATGTTCCTTGGCCTTTGAATGGTCAATCATATGACCAATAGTGCTCATCAGTTTGCACAAAGCTTCAAGATTTTCATCCTCTGCATGTTGAAATTCACCAATTAATTTCATGATGAATGCATGCATAATTCTTCCAGTCAACATACTTTCTTTATAAAGCTCACCAATAAACCTTATATTTCCTAGCATTCATCGTTGTGTTGCAGCCTTCTTCTCCCGTATTTCTTCTACTGAAAGGATTTTTTCACCATCCTCTTCTTCTTTCTTAGCCTCTGCCTCTTCTCTTTCATCTTTTTCAAATTCTTCCTGGCATTTGTTCAAAATAACTCACTTGAAAACAACCTTCTCATTATCTTCATAAAATTCTGGTAATCCTGCAGCAAGCTGAAAACATAATTTTGCATACATTTCACAAAAAGTCGACTCCATCAAGGCTTTGTCAAATATTTGAGATATTATACCATGAATACATGATGCAGAGTCAATTTTCACTTCTTTGACTTGTTCAAAAAGTTTTTCAAATTTTTGGGGCGTTAATTTATTAAGGATGGATTTAATTTGTCATTTTTCAATTGATCCTCATCAGAAACCTTGCCCACTTCATATCGGTTCTCTGATTTATGAATTGTGGGAAAATAAGGATGTGGAGGAGGAATCAAACCCTTCTGCGAACCAGAAGCACGCTACCACCTATCAACATCAAAATTATTTCTCACTTGTCCAACTTGTGGAAATGGTGCTTGCACATAAGGCCCTCCAGGAAGGATGCCATTCATACTCGTTTGTGTTGCACAAGTATTTCTTGCAAAGCCAGTATTATAACTTTAGCCAAGTTGAAACATAGAAGAGGAACCACTTAGACCCACATCCATCTGCATATCACAGCCAACAGCAAAAGCATCCACCGGCTTGGCCCATCTATCATCATCCAAACTGGCCATATTTCTCCCACAATGTTCAAGTAGATAATTCCCACTCGGCTGCCTTTCAAGACCTCTTGCAGTGCTTGCTAATGCATCAGCCTCTCCTACATGACTTGCAAGTGCTTGGGAATTTCCAAGTAATTCAATAGTGTCTGGACAAATTTCAAAAATGATTTGGTAGATCTTTACACTGATCCTTGATTGTCAAAAAAACTCACTCGAGTACTTTCTATCTCCTGAACATTTAGTAACTAAAATAGTTACTTGACGCATGGGAGTTGAAAGCTCAACTGCATCTTCCCAGTCATCCACTTCTTTCAGGACTTTCTTCTCAGGCTCTTTTGAGGAATTCTTACCCTTGACAACATCGGTTACTACTTTGGATGGTTCTGGAAGGTTCACATCTTCCTCCTTCCCTTGAACCTTATAAGAATTATATAAATCTTCTTTTTCTTCTTCTTGTTGACAACTACCTTGGCAGCATCACCAATATTTGCAACATTATTCTTCACAGAAACATTGGAAAAAATTTTATTCTCCTTTTCTGAAACTGCTACCCAAAATGCTGAAACTTTTGGTGCCTCTAAGTTGGTTCTTGTGTCAGAGAAACCTCCAGAAAGTGCACCAGCCGGAAAAAATGTCCAAAAATGTTATTACAAGAAAAACATGGCCAACAACCTACAAAAGACATACAATCAAATGAGATGAATGATAAATGAAAACTAAACAATATGCAACCAATACTAGCTACTACTTGCAAAACTATTGAAGTAATGGGCATATACAGAAATGTTAGATTTATAGGTTAATGATTAATCATAAGAAACCGAAAAAATTGTATTCACACAAATGACAGCTCTAATATTTTTGAACATTCAAGAGGATGACTAGGGTTTAAAAAATAGTGTCTGAGGTACTTTGTGTTTAAATGTATATACTTAATTCTATATTAACTCAGAAAAATTAAAAGAAATTCATTGTATTTCATTTCTAGAATTTCTAAGCAGAAATAAAGAGATTTGTTGTACTTTTTCTAAGTTCATAAATACTTAGAAATTTATTTCTTTTACATTAGGGGAATTTTGAGGTCTAAAATAGGCCTCCTAAGAAAAATGTACAACCAAAATAAACTTTATAAGAACCAATAGGATTCAAGATGATGATGTCAACCATGGGGGATGATTCACCATTTTTTAAGTAAAAGGGTAAAAAGATTAAAAAATAATAAAATAATAAAACTACTTTTTCAACTCGTATTTTCAACTTATCTCCCAAATGTTTTACTCAAATTTCGAGTGGGAGTACTCGTTGGATGCAAAAGTTAATTCCTCATCCAAGGAGTACCCATGTTGCAAACTTTTGATGGACCCTGCCACACGAAAAATGAGAAATAAATGAAAAGGTGATTGTAATGAGAAATACATGGAAAAACATTATTGCAATCACGTTTTTCATGTATTTCACATTTTTCGTGTAGCATAGTCCATCAAAAGAATGCAAAATGGGTACTCCTTGGATGACAAATTAAATTTTGCATCCAATGAGTACTACCTATCGAAATTTGAGTAAAACATTTGTGAGATAAGTTGAAAATACGAGTTGAAAAAGTAGTTTTTTCTTTTTTCCCTCTACAATTTGATGATGTAATCAAATCTTATTTTATTATTTATACTATTATTTTATAATTTTCTTAGGAGCCCCATTTTAGGCCTCAAAATTCCCCTAATGGTAGAAAAATTAGATCAATGATTTGAATATAAATCTGGGTTTAGTGTAGAATTTTTTATATACCAAAACATTTTCAGATTTTTCTGTGCCCAAGTTTTGGAAATATTGTTATTTTTATATTATCCCTATTTGGGGATATTACATGCTACAAATGGTAAAAGAAAACTCTAGCTATTTGGAATGCTAAATCTGAACAATAGTTCTAAATTTGGGACAAGGATGAGTCTGGTATATGCAAATTGGAAGCATGCATGTGCCCTCACTTTCTCTCTCTATATCATTGCCACTTTCCTTCCACAACAAATTAGTGTCCAACCATCACTTTGCTCTCTATTTGTTGCACATAGGAAACTAGGAAGATGGATCTGCTGGAGCATATCATTACATGGTATAAATCAGTCCTATTGATATGCCATTAGTGTTAGAGAGCTAATTGAGAAATAGATAAAAACTATAAATTCTTTCTTTGCAAGGAAAGTGTTCTCCACCAAACCTAGTCTCTCCCTCAACATCTTGAACTTTGCATTTGCCAGGGGCTTTGTAAAAATATTTTCAACTTGTGAATCCGAAGGAACGTACTCAAGAACCACCACCCTTCTACTGTAATTAACTCCACAATTTAGAGAAATCACATAAATGTATTGAAGAACCCAAGAACACAAGAGAAAAGAGAAATAAACCCTAAGAAAGATCTATTGGATGATAAAAATTTGAGAGATATGTTTACTTTCCACTTCAAGGGGGCAACCTCCAAGAGGAATTCTCCAAATACATACATAATTCTTGACAAAACATTGCATATCCTTCTACTTAATATATAACTATCCATAGAAAATCTTATCTATCTATGGGCCCACTTATAATGAGAGCCTACTAGCTATTTTGGGCCTTATTAACAAAGTTGATCCTTTTTACAATGAGTGATTGTTAAATAACTATTCAATGGGCCTTATGCAGTGAAGGTGGCCTCATATGTTGATAAATATAAAGTATTTCTTCAATGGGCCTTATGCAGTGAAGGTGGATAGCTCTAATGTTAGATTTGTTGTGAATATTTTTTATTTACTGACAGCTCTAATATTAACACCACTACTTGATTTCCTTCCTCTGTATACCATGCTAGCGCACCCAAGGGAATGCTAGATTTTTTTCCACTTTTCATCAAGCGCACTTAAGAGGAACTAATTTTGACAGGTGGAAACTAGACATTCCTAAGACAGTTGAGGGACATCTACCCATCTTCAAGAGCATTTACATCACCAATTTTCTGGGATGTGGGTAACATCCCAAAATAAAAAGAGATGTTCCCAATAGTTTCCTTGTACCTCATGGACAGGGAAACATTAAAGTTTGATCCATCCCATTTTCACTTTGGATATGATGGTGGCCGGATCCATTCAGGGGGGACTGACAGTGAGCATATATCCATTGATTGATCCATCAATGGATGCATCCCCTAGGGGTGGGACACATCCTTAATGCAACTAGGTCTCATCTAAGATAAAAGAGACAAGGATAAAAAAAAATCTCATGCATACATGAGAACGGACTATATCATTTATCAGTGATAGAAATAGAAAACATAAAAGCATAAAAGCATTTCATCTAACATAGTTATGCATGAATAATTGAGTCTTAGACTCTTATAGAAACATGTCATTTATAATGTATGTATGAGTAATTGCTAGGGTAGGTGTCCGCATGTGTGGGAGCACATCTCACATATTTGGTAGGGAAATGACAACATATCCTTTGAGGCTGGTGGGCATCTCCAAAAAATAACTAAATTCATGATTGGTGGACCTTGTTACCCATCATATGGCATGATAATTAATCCAGTAAAATACCGCACCCAAGCAGGTTGCACCTGGAGAATTTTGGCCCTCTAGCTTGTTACCTCTCATGTTATAGGAGGCCTACACTTGTGAATATTTTCACTACTCTTGTCATTTCCATCACAAAGGGAGGAGAAAAAATATTATTTTTTGGGCCACAAACATAAGAGGGCTGACAGCATGGAGAAGAGTGTAGTTTAGGGCACTCTTGGTGACTATTATGAAGGCCGATTTCTTGTTCTAGAGGACCGAGGAAAAGGGGATAATTTATGTATGTTTTAGGGTATGTTAGTGTGTTTAGAACCTTGGAAGAGACAGTTGCATCCCTAGATGGCTGTTATGGGAAGGCCAAAGGCCTAAACCAACCTAAAAAGAACTATGTAGGGTAGTGTTATGGTTGGTTCATGCCCAAGACAACAATGTTGAGGAGAAGGGTACTTCCAAATGGCAACCACTTTCATCTAGAGAAATTTTCGGTAGAATTGAAGGCTAGAAGAATGGATTATGTGATGCCCTAACCAGGCCTAGATTGCAGCAATGAAGGAGACCTAAAAATAGTGAGATTAAGGTATGTATTTTAGTGCATTCTTGTAGTTGTTGGATCCTAACTTGTGGATCAGTTTTAAATCATGATAGGGCAGCATGTGGAATTCAATGAGGAGGGGGCATATATCATGGTTAGATTCCCTAAACAAGTGATAGTTTCCACAGTGATTTGGCAGCAAACTTGGAGTGAGAGTTTGTCAAGTATTGGGTCAAAGTGATGACTATTGTGTGGATGAGTTTGACAGGTAGCTTGAGGAGGCCTTAGGAGTTGTTTGGAGGACAAATTTGGAAAAGGAATGTCAAAGTAATCTTCATTGCTACAGTACCGAAACAAATGAGGTGGTGATTTCTTGCCCAAATCATATTATGATCTTCTAATCGTGGGCCTATCCATACACTCAAACATGAGATCCACGTCAGGTAGCAGACCAAGATACTGTTCGAGGAGCTATAACGGTCCCCAAATTGTAAACATCGTTATAGAGGGTCAAGGAAGCCCATCCTTACCTAAAATGAGGCTAACCATATTAGATGGTTTGTAGGATATCTAACATACAATCGAGGAGAGTACAAAAGTGTTCAACCAGATGATGGCTTTCATTTCCCTGCAACAACACTTTGTAAATATCCCAAGTATTAAACGAACTTCATAGTGCCAAAATTCCTTCTATGTCAGCTGGAGGAACCAACCCTATTACTTTAGCATCAATGCTAGAAAACTTCTCTTTCATCCAACAATATCTACTTAAAGTAGAGATGATGTTGGAAATGAGCCTTTTGATGCAATATCTCAAATTGCATAAGCATATTTGAGGCATGAGTAGTTACAACTTATAAAGAGTCTAGACATGAATTTTGGTGAATTTTCATGTGTTATTTTGAAATAAACTTACAGTCATAATTAAAGCTCTCCCACCTTCTTATCTTGGATCTTACTAATGAGACCCTTTCCAAACTGATTCATGAAATCTACAAGTGGTAAGTGAGCACTATTATAGACAGTTTTAGATATTTCTAAAGCATATCAGGACAGGAATTTCTTGCTATATTTTAGAGTAATTATTGGTGTTCAGTCAACACATGACATAGAGGTAGTTGGACATTATCAAGATAATAATGTTTCAGTGCTATGGATGAATGCACCAAAAGATAAATTGATATCCATTGCGGTTGAAATTTATACAGATCTTTTTTTAGGAAAAAAAGTGTATGCAATTGGGAATCCATTTATTTTGGATCACACCTTGATGATTTTTATCATTAGTGGACTTTCCTTGTAGATAAGTTCAGCTGCAACTGGCCATCCAATACACAATGTGATTCAAACATATGGTAAAGGACCATTAGAGGTCCTCTTCTTGATAGTTTAGGAAATTTAATTGGCATAAACACTTCTATGTACTCTCCATCAGGAGAATCACCTGGTGTGGGATTTTGAATTCCAGTAGATCTGTAAGTGTCATTTTTGATCAGTTAGTAAAGTTTTGGAAAATTACTTGACCCATTTTGGGTACTAAATTTGCACTGGATGAGTATGTTGAGCAACTGAGTGTCACTAGAGTTATGGTGCTTGATGGTCCTGTAGATGGACTAGCTGGAAAATTTGGACTGAAAACAACAAAATGAGATGCTTATGGCTGGATTTTCTTGGGAGACATCATTACAGTTGTAAATGGAAAGAAAGTATGCAATGGAAGTGATCTCTATAGAGTACTTGACCTAGTAGTTTTTAAGGTAGGAATTTTAGTTCCTCAAGGGTGGGGTCCTTCAACATAATTACATCTGCCTTGGTCCTATCATCCAAAAGAAAAACTTAATCAAAAAAGAGTAAATATGTCTAGTTTAGGGTAATTCCTATTTGTATATTTTTCAAGCTTATAGTTCTTTTTTACTCTGTTATAACTCTGTTGAGACCACCTACTCTATAGTAAAAAATATCAGAGGAGCCATTAGTCATACATATCCATGGTCTCTTGTAGGCATGATAGAATAATAGGTTGAGCCATTAATTAGAATTGCAAAGATATTGAGGAAATATAGTTCATTATCTACTTAACCAATTGCACATTGAACCATATATGAATGAGTAGCCCTAAATAAAGCCAATTTTCTCTATCATATGCCTTGGAAAGACAAACTCACTAACATTTCTTGTAATTTTTTCGTTTGATGTTATAAATTACTTCTTGGGCTACTCCTATTCTGTAATGGATATGTTTCCCAGAAAGGATGAAAAATTGTTCTAATGACATGGAATCAACTTAGTGGATTTTGACCCTACATGCAATAATTTTTGCAATGATTTTCTAGATGTAATTACATAGTGATATGGGTTTGAGATCATCTCATTCTTGTCTAATTTTTGGGATTAAAGCCTGAAATGTTGAATTGAAAGCTCCCAAATCCTGCTTTTGTATTTTAATTTGTCAGCAATTCTTGGTTTGTTTGAAGGAAGTCATAGAACCACTAGAAGAATTCTATTGTCCCACGAAGTGACTGAGGGTTCTTATAATTTTGGAAAGAATGCAAAATTGTTTGTAATTCTTCCTTTTATATTTGATCCATCAATGCCTCATTACCCACCTCCCCTACCAAACTAGGGAAATATGAAGTCATATTTAACTATCTCTCTTAAATTTATTCTATCATCCTCTTTATAAATTACCTCAAAATGGTCGGTTGATGAGAAAATTGCTCCTCAAGATAAGACACCTTCTCATGAGGAAAAGTTCATTGATAATCAACATCTTGAGGCAATTGTTCATTACAATTATGAGATGTTGAAGAGAGAAAATATCTTCTATTTAGTAAAGCTATGCACGAATGTTAGTGATTTGGTACAAGGAAAGACATGCACAACGAGGGAATTGTGGAGATTCCCTACAATACTTTTCCCAAATGTGACACGTGAGGATGTATGCTTATTAAACAACTATGTTTGAGAACATTCACCACTTTGAAGGAAAGACTATTTTGGATGTAGGTGCAGGATGTTTGATGCAGGCTCCTGTACCCGACCCGACATCCCACCTGCTTACCTATGACTACGATCTATGTGCTTCCCTGCTTGTCAAATGCAGTTGCCACAATTCTCAGTCGGATTGTGCCTGAAGGCCCATCGCTACGGCTTCAACTAGGCTACTCGACCACGTGTGGTGGCTACTAAACCTGCACTGAAACAGGTCAAGCTAGCTCTGATAGCACTCCTCCATCCACAAACTATGCAGACAATTTCCCTTCTATCAGTCATTTTTGTGTCTTTTCCCTCGTGATTTCTCAATAGTTGAGTGGTGTCAACTAGTCTAGCCCGTGTTGCTTCCTTCTTAGTGAGTTGCCACCTTATGCTTCTTGTGGTTTTGTTTTTGTCGAGTGCAGACTTGAATGCAAGCCACAGTTCTTCCACCAACGACTGTTGACCATACCTTCCCACCTCTCCTATAAAAATACACTCAAAATTGTGTGCTTCTTTGAGGTGATACTAGTAGATCCTTTTCTACCAACCGAAATGTCGACCACCCCTTCTTCGCACAATTTTCTTTTCCTATTGGCAGAAGGGTTTGACCCTTATTTCAACCACTTTGGTTTTTCCATGAGTGACACGGACTTGTCACTTATGGATCATTTATTGAACCCCTATACAACATACAAACTTATCTATATGACCCTTTTTCAATCCTTAAGAAAATTAACAATTGCTTCAAGGCACTATACGATCAATTTACTTTGGTCCTAAAAAAATTTCTTTTGCACGATCACAGTCAAACAAGTTTGGAACAAACTAGTTGGGAATGTCATATATGTTTATATATATAAAAATAAATTTATAAATAAGTTAATAACACATTATCTTGCAAGAAAAAAGGGAATAAGACCCATAGATGACAAAAGGGGGTTCCTATCAGTTAGTGCAAAGCTTAACAATGCCCAACACAGGGCAAGGTTGTTCGAGCATATAAAATATGATATGTTACAAAGCTAATAGGTTGTATAACAGTAATATTTTAGAGCCTTCTGTTTACTTCAAGTATATCAGACCTTGTAGTTTGGTACTGTCGGAAATATATTTGAGAAAAAACTTAAAACTGTGAAGGTTTCCAGCTAGCTAAATTTTTCTACATATGCCTCACATCATCAACCATGGCATCCACTATAAACAACAATTTCCTAAAAAATAAGGAAAGCCTCCAATGATGAATGAGCCAAATCATCATCTCTTGAAATGGGTAGATGCCAACATGCAAAGTGCAATAAAATATGTGCATATAAATGTGTGTTAGTAGCATCCTAAATAAAATCTACCCAAGAATAACCAGCCACTTTGATTAGGGAAAAGTATAAATTTAAAGATAAAAGGGGTTAAGAGATCCCTTGCATACACCTAAGAAGGTGTGCATGAAAGAAGGGTTTGAAACTCTAAACTGAAGATGATCTAAAAACCCTAGTCCTGCAACCCTTGGGGAAATGCCATTGGCCATTAGTCTAACCGATCAACTAATTAACCCAAAAAACTCTATCGCTAAGCAATTCCCTTGATCAAAATAGTAAAAATTGAGCCTTACTTGGAAGCTCTAAAAGGAAGAAACCTTAGAAAAGATGATTTTGAACCACTTTTGGATCAACATTGTAGTGTGCCATTGAAGATGGGTGAAACCCGAGGAAAAACTTTAGAAAACCCATGAAGAAATGAGATAACCCAAAGAGGCAAGTTCACACCTACTCTGATACCATGTTGATATTACAAGAGATAAACAAGGATTGAATGTAAACAACCAAAAAACCATAAAAAAAAAAGCATAAACACAAAGAGGAGAGAAGATGAACCCATGAACATGAGAAACATGAGATGTAGGTGCCCATAAGCTAAAGAATCACATAAGACAACACTTAGCTCATGACAAAAGAATTTGTGATGAAAATAATGATGCCAAAGCTAGTACTAAGGACATCACCAAAGCCCAAGAATATTTTGGAATGTTAATAGTCAGGACATCTTGACAAATTGAGGATAGATGTAGAGATGGCTAGTGGGGTGCTAGCTCCAAGGAAGTTGAACGTTGGCCTTAGCCTAAAATAGTATACATTGAAAAAATACAATAAAATGTTGTGGTTGCACATGTGTAGACTTATAGCCTTGATTACATGTAAGGTTGGCATGAGGCCACAAGTGAATATTACACCATCATTTCAATATTTTATAGGTATTACAAGTTTCATGGCATTCACAGAGAAATAAATGTTGCAAAGGAAGGATAGATGTAGAGATGGCGAGGAGAATGATAAAAGGTAAAATCTATCAAATAATTTTTAAGTTGAAGTAATTAGTACATCGGTGTATTTTTTTGATAGAAATACAATGAAAATTGCAAGGAATGTTACACCTAAAGAAGCATGAAATGATGAGAAACCAGGGGAGAGTCATCCCAAAGTGTTTCTTTGCAATGTCTGTGTAGTTGTTTCTAAAAAAAGTGCATAAGCACGAGGATAAAGGTTAGAAGTATTTTTGATAGGGTACAATGGAGAGTCTATGGGATATCAGATTTTTTATTTGGAAAAAGATACACTCAGTAGAGATGTTATATTTGAGGACAACTATATCCAAGGTAATTCAAATGAAATTGAAGTGCCATGGCCTATTGAAGAAAGAGGTAAAAAGGTAGCAGAAGAAAGCATTCCAAGTCAAGAACAAAGGAGAAATCAAGAATCCAGTGATAATGAAGTCAATGATGTCAAAGCTAGTACTAAGGACATCACCAAAGCCCAAGAAGATTCTGGAATTTTAATAGTGAGGACATCGTCAAAGCCCAAGAAGATTCTAGAATGCTAGCAGTGAGAACATCATCAACACCCAAGAATATTCTGAAACAACATTTTTGAACATTAGATGGCTCAAAGCTACAGGAACTACCTAAAAGCAATAAAGGAAGCAAGAAATCAAGAAGATTGCAGCAGTCTGCTTTACAGTAGTTATATATGGCTTTGATCACAAATTCACCACAATTCTGGTATAATGTGATTCAATGCACATGGAAAGAAGAATGGGACAAAGTAACAGAGGTGGAATGTGATTCCATACAGAGAAATGAAACACTGGAACTTGAGGATATGCCTAAAGGAAAAAGTGCAAATGGTTAAATGGGTCTTCAGGGAAAAGTTCAAAGTAGATGGCTCAATTGACAAACACAAAGAAATACAGTGATAGTAGCATTACTATTTCCTTCTATTGAGGTGATAGTCAAGTCACTAGTCCTCCGAGATCATAAAAGACTGCCTATTCTTGTTCTTGTCATTTGTCCTACTGGGGAACCTGCAATTCAAGATGTTGTAATGTACTCCTCTTATCCTACTATGTAATGACTCAATGAGACATCACATCATCTAATGAATTAATGAATCCACCAGAAATGTTAGCACAAAAATTGTTTTCGTAAACTAAACATTTGGAAATGAATAGGAAAGTATGTATATGCATCATGAGAGGAAGTAAATAATGATAAAAACTTCAAACATGTTAAGAGGGAATGCCACTGAAGCATTTGTTTTTGGAAAAAAGTAATGTTGGATCACAATCATCCTTAAAAAACAAAAAAGTACAAGTATATGCATTGTTTTGACAAGGTTTGAAACTGAAGACATCAATTACAACACTTCTGGAATAGTAGATTTCCAACTATACCTGTTTACCAGCTCGCCTATAGATATTAAGAGCCTTAATAGCATCATGGTGTTGCATTTCAAAGAATTGCAGGTAAACAGTTGCAGTCATCAGCAGCTACAAATCAAGGATGCAGTTGTCTAAGGAAGATATTGATGCTTTACACAATAAGGTCAATTCAACCTTGATGAAGAGTTCAAAAACAACAAGGAGTAAAAGTCAAGTAGTTCATAATGAAAAGTCAAGAACTGCATAGAAATGGCTAAATGTGGGTAAGGATTTCATGATTATGTGTTGAACCTTTCTAAGAAAAAAACTCTCAAACCAATGTTGTCAAACCCCCAATGCTAAACAAGCCAGTAATGTGTGGTGGGGACTGATTCCAAAATTCTAGAACTGTATGACTGTAAAAACTAGATATGTTTTTTAATGTTGTTGAAGAGCAAGATATAGCTTAGAGTCGGAGAGGAAAATATATAACAATTACCATATGACTTCTGCATTGGTGTGCTTGTCTACTTATAGTCATTGGGCTACCCAGTTTTCCTTTGCACCATATGTAACTTGTGAATATTTAAGAAAGGAGAATTAAATATACTTGGGTCAATTCATTTCCCATTTATCAACATACACATCCTTATCCGCTTTCCGAAAGTATATGTTTGTTCTAAGTGCTATTGTGCATGGTTATTACTTTGGCATAATTCTAAGTTAAGTTCATTATTGACATTTAATAGGCCTGTGTAGTTATTCTGTATTCAATATCAAACATGGGAGGTATATCAAACCTACTTCTGGATATCAAACCGGGCAATTATAAAGCTTGAGTTTTGCATATTTCTGAGTTGCAATATTAATATGTTGAGCATTTGGGTTCTCAAGAAATGCACCGGGCATTGGCAATCTCAACGTGAATGTGTCCATATTCAACGTATACAATACACCATCACACACAGTTTGAATGAATTAGCCCATCTCCACCTGGCTTCCACAATGCAGCTTGATTCGAGATCTAGTCAAGAGAAAATATGATAAAATAGATAATAAATAAGAACTACAGGAGAATCAGCCCAATCAAAAAAAAATATTTCTAGGTTTGGTCAAGGGGGAAAATTAACCTAGCACACACAAGGGTCAATCAGTACTGAACCCAGCTATTGTAAAGCTAGAGAGTGCATAGGTATTAGTTCCAATATCTGATATGATGACCATTTGGGTAAACTCAAGAAATGCACCAGAGGTTGGAAACTTCAATTTCCATATCATGACAAGGGTTAGACGGACCTATGCCAGTATTCCTACTCAATGTGCCCAATGTACAGTCTAGATTCAATGCACTATCAGGCCCACCATCGCCCTGGTTGTAAAATTCCTTGCAATAGATTTATGGGTATATGTGAAATTTTCTTTCATATCTATGTCAAACAATTTGTCTGGGTGCACTATCAGCCAAAATTCCTTGCAATATATTTATGGGTTTATGTGGAATTTTCGTTCATATCTATGCCAAACCATTTTTCTGGGTGCACTATCAAACCCACCATCGCCCTGCCTGTAAAATTCCTTGCAATAGCTTTCTAGGCTTATGTGAAATTTTCGTTCATATCTATGTCAAAAAATTTGTATGGGTACTACTGTAGGCACTTTACTAACAATTTTAATTCAGAATATACTCATATTAAATGACATGCACCGAAAATAAACCACCCAAAGTTCAAACTGACATATTCCAAGCATAAGATTCACACAGGACTACCAAATATAACTCAGAAATAGGAGTAACGAGTATTCATAGTAATTCCCAGAATGACATCCACTACAGCCCATAAGACTACCAATATTTTATGTTTTCAATAAACACATGTAAATAAGGGACACTGAGTATAGAAACTTGGGACTGGTGCGTTCCTTTTGCTAGTTGCTAGATGACTATCTCACACGCACTGAAGAGTCCATAAGTTCATTTTATGCCCAGATGTTTGCATTTACCCATACCAGAGATAAGGAACTCATGTTTCCCTTAGTGAGTAGTAGTAAATACACGAGTTAGTGATGCTAGGACCTCTGGATAGTGTAAACTCAGACTCATTTAGCTTATACGTAACCTTCAGAGAGTAATTTTCTTGGTCGTTGCAAGGGTACACAACAACTATTATACGGTTAGGAAACTCGTGCTAATCAATATGATAACTCAGCCCTTCTCAGCATATTCGTCCAGCATATGGAATGTGGAATATCGACCCTCAAGATTAGGTAGATGCAGCCCAACAAATCCAACCAGAACTGAGAACTTGTAAATGTATGTCTCAGCTAGTAAAAGAATGTAGCTTGACCAGAAAAATAAAAGGGGAATCGTGTAGTGAAAGTTTAAAGTTTTGTTTCTATCCCTTAGAAACTCATATGATGCCACCCAAAAATTTGAGGTGTTGCATATTGGTATTTGTGCTTATTTTTTCTTCACACTGAACCAAAAGGAGCAGATTCGGCTCCCTTTCCCTTGGCGTTTGAAGAGGCGAGGGATATAAATAGAATAACTTCTCCACAATGACCCTCTCCATTATCATTGATGGCAAAGAAGGCAGCAGATGCAGAAATAGGTGAAGGACAGTAGTAGAAGACAGTAGGTAATATTTACAGAGAGCAGGTAATATTTACAGAGAGCAGTGGAGGCATAGGTCGAGCAACAGAGGCAACGAATACAGAAGAAGAGATGAAACAGTGAGCAGTAGAGGCAGAGGCAGAGCAGCAGAGGCAGAAAGGCAGAGGTAGTAGATGAAAAGGTTGAGCAGCAGAGGCACAGCGAAGGCAGAGGCAGAGGCAGAGCCGTTATCAAACAAATTCCGAGAATCACTACCCCCACTGTAAGATTCACTAAAGACTGAAGCGGCAAAGTACACACACACACACACACATATATATATGCAACACTTTATAAGTATAGTGCCTTTTTTTTCAAAGAGCAAAGCATATATATATATATGTGTGTGTGTGTGTGTGTGTGTGTGCAGCACACTATATACAAAGTATCATAAGGTGGGACCCCCCCTACATAAAATTCTGAGAATCGTTATCGTTTGATAGATATATATAAACTTTTATCTTTATAAACATTGCTCTCAAATGGGAGAATACATTAAAGCTGCTGCATCTTTTACATATATGTATCGTCTTTATTTTTATGTTGCACTCACACACACGGTATATATATATATATATATATATATATATATATATATATATATATATATAGCATGAGATCTAAAGAACCAAAGGTTCTATCGAAGGCAAAGTACCATATGGTGGTACCCTTATCAATCGCATCGAAAAAGGTGACAGCGGATCATATGAACAGAAAGTTGCGATTACTATTGAAGCTCGGACCCGATGGGTCTATAAATCATGATTAATATATGTTTGAGTTATGGCATAACAGTGTTACATCACATCGGAGAAAAGTGTGGCATTGAAGCATGACAATAGAAGTTGCGATTGTGATTGAGTTTCGGACCCGATGGGCATATAAAATGACTTGATAGGTTTGATTTCCGACCTAATCGCATCGGAATTTCAAGGTGAATAGTGATTAATCGCATTGGAGAAAGAGAAAATTATATGTATATATGCAGCACACTATATACGAAGTACCATAAGGTGGGACCCCTCTACAGAAAATTCCGAGAATCATTACCCCAGCGAAAGGTTACATTAAAGCGGAATCATAAGCTTATATATATACAGCACGGTACAGATGTTGTGTGTTATATTCAAAGGCTCAAAGCTTATATATATATATATATATATATATATATATATATATATATATATATATATATATATATATATTCAAAGGTTCGTTTATATATATATATATATATATATATATATATATATATATATATATATATATGGACTGTTTTATGGACAAGGGACCAAAGGTATAATCCAAAGCATATGTATTATATCTTTTGGCGCGAGATCAAAAGAACCAAAGGTTTTAACACTTTGTTTTAAAACAAAAAAAGTTATATATGGTGGGACCCTCACCCAATCGCATCGAAGAAAGTTCACAAGCGGAACATGTTAACAAATAATTGCGATTACGATGAAAGACCAGACCCGATGGGTTTATAAACCATGACTGATATATGTTTGAGTTTCATCATAACAGTGAATCATTGGAATTGGAGCATCGAAACATTGAGATATCAGTACATTCAAATGGAAATTGCGATTGCGATTAATCGCAATAGGAAGAAGTCGAGGAGTGATACATCACATCGGAAAGATCAGCGAGTGGGCCCATAAGGGAATTTTATGTATTAAAATGATCTCTCAGCAGTACATTGTCGGAAGTTACATATGTTATATAAAACGACAGTCTATATGTTAAAATCAATTCTTATCGTGCCGAGAGTTAAATTATGATGTATGAAAAGGGCAGTTACACTACAACAGTAAGCAGGAAATCAATCAGAACCGAAAGGGCCAAACACAGCCACAGAAAAGCCAAATACAGTCACAGAAAAGCCAAACACGGTCACAGAAAAGACAAGCGCAGTGAACCAAGAGGCTGAATGAGTGAGCTGAAGTTTTCATTATAATTGAATGTAAATGTTTTTAATTGATTTATATTGTTGTGATGCATTGGCAAGTCTCTGGAAGAGAAAAAAATTCCCACTGTAATATTAAAGTTAGTACCTATAGTTATATTTTTCTGAGTGAGCTGAAAAGAAATGAGAAGGTAGAAAATCAAGAGGTATGACTATCCATTTCGAATTTCTAGAGGAAAACAAATAGTCATAAGGAAATCTCTATAAGTAATATCACCTTGATATGCATAGTAGAGATAGAGAGAGAAAATATAGAGAATGCAGAGTATAGAAGATTGAGGCAGAGAAGATAAGGAAGAGAAGAGCATAAAGAGATGCTACAGAACAGAGCTGATATCTGAGGTAAATCAGCAAACATTCTGTTTGATAAATTGAGGAAGTTGGAGCTCCCCTATCAAGTTGTAGCTTGATAGCTGTCAGTTGTAGCTGGCTGAGGTTGGAGCCTCCTGGAGGTTGGTGCCTGCAGAAAATTGAAGGGATTTGGAGCTTCCTTGCAAGTTGTAGCTTGCAGAATTGAGGTTGGTGCCTCCTGTAGGTCGGTGCCTGTCGAAAAACAGTGGTGAGAGGGAGTTGGAGCTTGCCTTTTCATCACAACAATAATAAGATATGGTTTTCTCCCTTTATGGGTTTCCACTTATATCTGTTGTCTCTATCTATGTTGTCTATGTGCTGAAATGATTTACCAAATTTTCTTAATGTTTGTTGTTCTCATAATAAGTTTGATGTCACATTAATTTAATACTTGCTACAACTTATTAAGATTGTTCATATACTAAGGTTGGTTATAAAAGTAAGCTGCAAATAAGCTGATGAAAAATTTAAAAAGCTCATGTATTTGTTAAACTAATTCACCCCCCCCCCCCCCTCTCAGTTTAACTAAGAATTCAAGAATTGGTATCAGAGCAGGTTCCTTTGTACTAGTTTAACAACTGAAAGGAGATTCTAGGTTCTCAGGATGGCTAGTAAAGAAGGATGCTCAACCAATAAAGCCCCTTTCTTTACAGGTGCAAATTATGCCTTTTGGAAAATTAGGATGACGACATACATAATGTCTCTAGGAATAGAAGTTTGGGGTGCTGTGGAATTAGGATATGCCCCAAAGGAAACTGACTTAGAAAAGGAAACCAAACAAGATTTTGTAGCTAACACAAAAGCCATGAATGCCATCTTAAATGGATTGTGTGAAGTAGAATTTATCAAAGTAATGCACAAAAACACTGCCAAAGAGATGTGGGATACTCTAGATCACATCCATGAGGGAGATAAAAAGGTAAATACTGCCAAACTTCAAGTATATAGAGCCCAGTTTGAAAATTTAAAAATGAATGATGATGAAGATGTTGGCAGCTTCTTCTTAAAAGTTGAAAAAATTGTAAAAAATATGAAAGCTCTTGGAGAGAGCATACCAGAAGGTATAATTGTGCAAAAGATTCTAAGATCTCTTCCATCCAAGTTTAATCCCAAGGTGTCTGCAATAGAAGAAACAGTTGATTGGGATACCTTGACCATGAACCAGCTACTTGGAAATCTAACAGCATATGAGATGAGGCTCCCACAGAAAAATCCAAGTACGAGGGAGGCAGCCTTTAAAATAGAAAAGAAGAAAGAAGAAGAGGAAGACATATGCCCTTGCTCGGATGAAGAAGAGGAAAAAGTTTTCAAGAAATTGGATAGAGGCTCAGGTAAATACAAAGGTAAACTTCCTTTCAAATGCTTTAACTATGGAAGAGTGGGACACTATGCTGCTAAGTGTCCTCACAAGAAAGTAAGGAATTAGGCTCAAGAAACAGAGAAAAATTCATCAAAAAACTGGCAGAAAGGAAAGAAGTTCAACAGAAAATCCTTCTATGCTCAACAAGACAGCAATGCATCTGAAGACTCAGATGAACCTTCAAGTGAAGAAGAAACCTCTGAATTTTTATTGATGGCCATAGAAGAAATTGAAGGTCTCTTGCTAAGAGATGAAGAAGAAGAAGGTGAAGTCAACCTTGAGGGGGAGCTAAGAAGTGCTCTGGAAGAGATTGATAGACTCAAGCTGAAATGCAGAAAACAAAAGGACATTCTCCTCAAGTATGTACGAGAAGAACAAAATTCAGAAGTCCTTATGCAGCTAAAGATATAACTTGAAGAAGCCAAGAAGATAGAGGACATGTTACTTAAGAAAATAAAGGAGAAAACTCAGGAACAAGAGAAGTTGGAAGAAGAAGTAGTATGTCTCAGGAAGAAATTAGAAAATGCTCAAAGGAAAGTGGCTATAAATTCTTCTCAAACAACAAGCTCCAGTAAGTTGAATGAAATTCTGTTTGCTCAAAGATTTCCTATGATAAAAACTAGAATAGGCTATGAAGGAGAATCAAGTAAAAGCAAAGAAAAGGAAAACAGAGAGATTATTTTTGTAAAAGAAAAGAAGGATGATGAAGCAGCTCAAATAATTCCTACAAAAGAATAAACTTGTAAGGAGGGAGACAGAACCTTTAAAAATCCTCTAATAACAAAGAATGAAAGAAATACTCAAACAACAGAAAAAGATTCATATACCCATGAGTATGTCAAATTTGGAAGCCATCAAAGGAGATTCTTCCCTCCTATGAAAAATGCCACATGTTATGTCTGCCACAAGCTAGGACACATTGCTGCATGCTTTCATGCAAGGAGGAGTGATTCAAACTAGCAAAAGATGCAAATAGTGAAGAGACTATCTCAAGCAAACAAATGGAGAAGACAACCTTACATCAGGTATGCAAATAATTTCTATGGTTACTATTTTTATTGTAAGGAATTTGGCCATAAAATTATTGAATGTAGAAATTATGGACAAAGATTGATGTTCAACACCTCAAGGAGGTTTATGAATCAAAGAAATTTTGTTCATACTCACAATTATGCAAAAATTATGATCAAATGTTTTTTATGCAATCACGTTGGACATATGCCTTCCAAATGTCCTCTGAAAGGATGTGATTCATCATCTCTCAAAAGATACCAAAAAAAAGGATGCCTCCAGTGGAAAAAGACGGTGAATAAGCATGACCTAGCTCTAACTGCTCAAGATCTGAAAATCCAATGATATCTGGACAGTGGCTGCTCAAAACATATGACTGGAGACAGGAGAAAATTTATAACTTTTGATGAAAAGAAAACTGGTAATGTTACTTTTGACAATGATAAATCAGGAAAAATCAAGGGAAAGGGCTCAGTCCGCTTAGATAATGGCAGAGGTAAGGCCCAAGATGTACTATTTGTAGATGGGCTGAAAGCAAATTTGCTGAGTGTCAGTCAAATGTGTGATAAAGGCTACGAAGTTCTTTTCAGAGCACAAGACTGTGAAGTCAGATCAAGCACCACAGGTAAGACTCTGCTCAAAGGTGTTCGAATAGAGAGCAATGTTTACATCGTGAAAGAGGAAGATGAAGCATGCCATCTTAGCAAACTTGAGGAGTCATGGTTATGGCATAAGAGATTGGGACATCTCAGCTTCGATCATATCATCAGACTGAGTAAGAAGAAAGCGGTCAGAGAAATGCCAGAAATAAAAAGGCCTTCTAATACCATATGCAAATCTTGTCAATTGGGTAAACAGACCCGCACATCCTTTAAGGCCAAAGATGAGTTATCAACAAGAAGACCACTCTAGCTTGTGCAAATGGATCTGTGTGGACCTGCAAGAACTAAATCACCAAGTGGAGAATCCTACTTCATGTTGATAATAGATGATTTCTCCAGAATGACATGGGTTGCATTTCTCAAGAATAAATCGGAAGCTCTAGAAAAATTCAAAATATTCAAAGCATTAGCAGAAAATCAGACAAGACGCAAGCTAAAATGCATCAGATCGGACAGAGGAGGTGAATTCATAGATTATGACTTTGCATATCTATGCAATGAATATGGGATAAAACAACAATTTACTATTGCAGAGACACCTCAGCAGAATGGAGTAGCAGAGAGACAAAACAGATTTTCTCAACAAATTGCCATAGCAATGATGCAAGAGATTAATATTCCTCGATCCTTCTGGGCAGAAGCAGTACACACAGTGGTGCATATCCTTAACAAAGACCACTTAAGGCCAAGCAGTGACAAGACTCCCTATGAACTATGGCATGGAAAGTCAGTTTCAATCAAACATTTTAGAATTTTTGGAAGAAAGTGTTATATAAAGAATAATGATGAAAATCTTTGGAAATTTGATGCAAGAGCAGATGAAGGGATTTTTCTAGGATATGCTTCCAAAATTAAAGGGTACAGGTGCTACAACAAGACTCTTCGAAAAATAGTAGAAAGTACTGATGTGAGATTTGATGAAGAACTGCCAAACAATACAAGAGATACAAACTGCTGCAGTCCATCAGAAAACCATGAAGAAGAAAACCAAAATGATGATGAAACAAGCAAGACAACAGAAGATGCAGAGCTGAGCTCAAAAACCCCCTCAAGATACACTCAGAAGAATCATCCTGAAGATCAGATCATAGGAGACAAGAAAGTAGGGGTCCAGACAAGAAGGCAAGTAACTGAACAGACAGAAGAGGTATACATAGCCATGTTATCACAAATAGAGCCAAAGAGATTTGAAGAAGCCAGCAAGGAAAAGTATTGGGTGAATGCTATGAATGAAGAATTAGAACAAATTGAGAAAAAAAATACCTGGGAACTAGTTCCTAGACCCACTGGGAAAAATTTCATAGGCTCAAAATGGGTATTCAAAAATAAAATGAATGAGGAAGGACAAGTAATCAGGAATAAAGCCAAACTTGTCTGCAAAGGATATTCACAAATCAAAGGACTTGATTTCGATGAAACATTTGCCCCTGTAGCTAGAATGGAAGCCATCAGAATGTTTCTGGCCTTTGCATGCTATCAATACTTCAAGGTATATCAAATGGATGTAAAATTTGCTTTTTTGAATGGAGATCTAGAAGAAGAAGTCTACATGGAACAACCAGAAGGTTTCTCTTTAACAGACAAAGAAGACTATGTGTGTAGACTGAAGAAGGCTCTATATGGACTGAAACATGCTCCTCGTGCTTGGTACTCAAGACTGGATAAATATTTGCAAAAACAAGGCTTTAATAGAGGTGGAGTAGAAAACAATCTATACATAAAAGCCCATGAAAATAACTCTTGATTGTTGTATTATATGTTGATGACATTATGTTTGGAAGCAATAGAGATGAACTAGCAAAAGGGTTTTCTGAGAAGATGAAATCATAGTTTGAGATGTCCATGATTGGAGAACTCAGTTTCTACTTAGGACTTCAAATTCAGCAAAATAACACAGGCACATTCATCTCACAGGAAAAATACTTAAAAGAAATTTTGAAAAAGTTCAAAATGGAGGACTGAAAACCTGTGTCAACTCCCATGATCACAGGATGCAAGCTGTGTGCTAATGATGGATCTTCTGATATAGATCAAAAACTCTACAGATCCATGATAGGAAGTCTTTTGTATCTGACAGCATCAAGACCGGACATCATGCTAACAGTAGGACTAGTGGCTAGATATCAAGAAGCACCTAAACAAAACCACCTTCTGGAAGTCAAAAGAATATTTAGATATCTACAAGAGACAACTCAATATGGACTTTGGTATCCTAAAGGCAAAAGCTTCACTTTGACAAAGATACACGTATGCGTCTTGAAGGTACTGTAGATGATAGAAAGGTTATGAGGTCTGCCTTATTTAGGAGAAAGTCTCTCAGGGCGATACAAGAAACAAACATCTATCTCTATCTACAACAGAATATATAGGAGTGCAGATGTTGTACACAAGTCAAGTGGATGGTTGTAACCCTCCAAGACACAATAAGTATCAGATAACCATTCCCACCAAATGTGATAATACAAGTGCTATAAGTATATCTAAAATTCCTGTGCTTCACTCAAAAACTAAACATATCCCAATCAAGTATCATTTTCTCTGAGAACAAGTGGCTCAGAAGATAGTAAAACTGGATTATGTACCAACAAAAGAACAGACAACAGATATATTTACCAAACTACTTGCTAAAGAACCATTTGAATATTTGAGAAATAAACTAGGGTAATATATGTAGATGCTACTCTCTGATATGAAGAGAGAGCACAGTTTCAAGGGGAGAACAGAAACGAAAATATCATTCGAGGGGGAGATCAGCCAGCAAAGGAAGCATAAAATAAGTCCTCAGGATCAAAGAGTTAAAGGACAGAATCTACACTATGAGATGTGCAACCCCTTGCCATTGATGTCAAAGGGAGAGGAAGAGCAAGCAACAGGAGAAAGGATCCTAAAAGGAAAATAGAGAAAGTGTATTGCCATCAATGCCAAAGGGGGAGACTGTTGGAACTATTTTCATTGATGGCAAAGAAGGTAGCATATATAGAAATAGGTGAAGGATAGCAGCAGAAGACAACAGGTAATATTTACAGAGAGCAGTGGAGGAAGAGGTCGAGCAGTAGAGGCAGTGAATACAGAAGAAGAGTTGAAACAGTGAGAAGTAGAGGCAGAGGAAGAGCAACAGAGGCACAACGAAGGCAAAGGCAGCAGATGAAAAGGTTGAGCAGCAGAGGCACATCGAAGGCAGAGGCAGAGGCAGAGCTGTTATCAAACAAATTCCGAGAATCACTACCCCCGCTGGAAGATTCACTAAAGACTGAAGCGGAAAAGTACACACACACACACACACACACACACATATATATATGCAGCACTTTATATAAGTATAGTGCCTTTTTTTTCAAAGAGCAAAGCATATATATATGTGCAACGCACTATATACGAAGTATCATAAGGTGGGACCCCCCCTACATAAAATTCTGAGAATCGTTACCCAAGCTGCAAGATATATATAAACCTTATTCTGAGAAACATTGCCCCAGCTGGAGGATACATTAAAGCGGAAGTAGACTCCTGTATATATGCAGTGCCTTATACACAACAGTCCAAGGCATATATATATATCACGAGATCTAAAGAACCAAAGGTTCTATCGAAGGCAAAGTACCATATGGTGGGACCCTTATCAATCGCATCGAAAAAGGTGACAGTGGATAATATGAACAGAAAGCTGCGATTGCGATTGAAGCCCGGACCCGATGGGTCTATAAATCATGATTAATATATGTTTGAGTTACGGCATAACAGTCTTACATCACATCGGAGAAAAGTGTGGTAGTGAAGCATGACAATAGAAGTTGCGATTGCGATTGAGTTTCAGACCTGATGGGCGTATAAACTGTGACTTGATAGGTTTGAGTTCCAGCCTAATCGCATCGGCATTTCAAGGTGAACAGTGATTAATCGCATCGGAGAAAGAGAAAAGTATATGTATATGCGCAGCACACTATATACGAAGTACCATAAGGTGGGACCCCTCTACAGAAAATTCTGAGAATCATTACCCCAGCTAAAGGTTACATTAAAGCAGAAGCATAAGCTTATATATATACAGCACGGTACAGATGTTGTGCGTTATATTCAAAGGCTCAAAGCTTATATATATATATATTGAGCATTTTATGGACAAGGGACAAAAGGTATAATCCAAAGCATATGTATTATATCTTTTGGCGCGAGATCAAAAGAACCAAAGGTTTTAACGCTTGGTTATAAAACAAACAAAGTTCTATATGGTGGGACCCTCAACCAATCGCATCGGAGAAAGTTCACAAGCGGAACATGTTAACAAATAATTACGATTGCGATGAAAGACCGGACCCGATGGGTTTATAAGCCATGACTGATATATGTTTGAGTTTCATCATAACAATGAATCATTGGAATCAGAGCATCGGAGCATTGAGATATTAGTACATTCAAATGGAAATTGCGATTGCGATTAATCGCAATCGGAAGAAGTCGAGGAGTGATACATCGCATCGGAAAGATCGGCGAGTGGGCCCGTAAGGGAATTTTATGTATTAAAATGATCTCTCAGCAGTACATCACCGAAAGTTACATATGTTATATAAAATGAGAGTATATATGTTAAAATCAATTCTTATCATGCCGAGTTAAATTGTGATGTATGAAAAGGGCAGTTACATAGGTATGGCAGTTACACTACGAAAGTAAGCAGGAAATCAATCAGAACCGAAAGGGCCAAACACAGTCACAGAAAATCCAAATATAGTCACAAAAAAGGAAAACACTGTCACAGAAAAGACAAGCACAGTGAACCAAGAGGTTGAATGAGTGAGCTGAAGTTTTCATTATAATTCAATGTAAATGTTTTTAATTGATTTATATTGTTATGATGCATTGGCAAGTCTCCGGAAGAGAACAAAATCCCCACTGTAATATTAAATTTATTACCTACAGTTATATTTTTCTGAGTGAGCTAAAAATAAATGAGAAGGTAGAAAATCAAGAGGTATGACTATCCATTTCGAATTCCTAGAGGAAAACAAACAGTCATCAGGAAATATCTATAAGTAATATCACCTTGATATGCATAGTAGTGATAGAGAGAGAAAATATAGAGAATGCAGAGTATAGAAGATTGAGGCAAAGAAGATAAGGAAGAGAAGAGCATAAAGAGATGCTACAGAACAGAGCTGATATCTGAGGTAAATCAACAAACATTCTGTTTGATAAATTGAGGAAGTTTGAGCTCCCCTATCAAGTTGAAGCTTGATAGCTTTCAATTGTAGTTGACTGAGGTTGGAGCCTCCTGTAGGTTGGTGCCTGCAGAAAATTGAAGGGATTTGGAGCTTCCTTGCAAGTTTTAGCTTGCAGAATTGAGTTTGGTGCCTCCTGTAGGTCGGTGTCTACAGAAAAACAGCAGTGAGAGGGAGTTGGAGCTTGCCTTTGCATCACAACAATAATAATATGTGGTTTTCTCCCTTTATGGGTTTCCACTTATATCTTTTGTCTCTATCTTTGTTGTCTATGTGCTGAAATGATTTACCAGATCTGCTTAATGTTTGTTGTTCTCATAATAAGTTTGATGTCACATTAATTTAATACTTGCTGCAACTTATTAAGATTGTTCATATACTAAGGTTGGTTATAAAAGTAAGTTGCAAATAAGCTGATGAAAATTTTAAAAAGCTCATGTATGTGTTAAACTGATTCCTCCCCCCCCTCTCAGTTTAACTAAGAATTCAACACCATTCATGAACACCTGCCACCACTTTTCACAAACCTCCTTTTCTATCTCTCTTCTCTTGACTTCTTTTATTACCATGGACAACCACAAAAGTAGATAGATATATATATCAACAATAGGCACCAAGGATATCAAAAAATTCCTCCCTCACTCACATTTTCCACTTTTTTTTTCATTTGAATGCCTAGTAAATAGAATCTCGAACATGTCGAACACCTGCCACAACGTTTCATAGAACCCCATTTTCTATATATTTTCTCACGACTCCTTCTATTTCCAGGGACAAACCCAAATGTAGATAGATATATGTAGCAGCTATATGTGCCAAGGACATTAAAAAAAATCCTCCCTCACTCACATTTTCCACTTTATTTTCATTTGAATGCCTAGTAAATAGAAATCTTGAACACTACGACGTGTCAACAGGGGAACTTGTTATTTTGGTCTTCTGTGGTTTTTAGTATGTGTGAGTTGTTGGTCTGATAGAGGTGCATGAAGGTGGTATTGAAGGAGGTATCATTGGGGGTGGCAGTGCTTCTGTGTGGAATTCTCCATTTTTGGTGCTTGGTATGGAAATTGGTGTGCCTGGTGATTTGGTGGGTGGTTCTTAGTGTCTAGTGGCGACAAGAGAGTCGCCCTTTTGGAATACATAGAGTCTATATCCTAGTGTGGGTTGTGTGAAGCTTCTTGGGAAGCATTAGCCTGGGGCGTGCTCCTCCTGTCTTCTCCTTCTCCAATTATTTGGGTTCTTTCTAAGTTTCCCAACTAGTGGCAAGATGGTAGTTGGGACATAGTGTGTGGTTTCCTGAGGAAATTTAAGGGTGAAGAGAGATCTATTTTTTGGGTGTGGTGGTAGGGGAAATTTCCAGTAGACCAGAATCTGATAACGTTTGGAGTTGGCCCTCTCAGTTTTATCACAATGAGACCATCCTCACGGTGCGGGAAATCCTCACCCCTAGCCAAGTAAGGATCTGTTGGCTCAAATGATATGGAAATAGTGGTGGTAGGAGCACACCGAGGTGGTAAGACTGTCGGTCACTCCCAACTCGTTGGTGTGGAAACGCGAGGCGGTTGTGGTGGAGGAAAACAGGCCTCCCATGGTGGTGGAAGTGTAAGTTCACAACAAACGCAACATCAGGGTGGTGGAAAGCAAGGAGGAACAACTAAATGGGGAACTTGTAGGTGTGTAGCTCCTGGCCTGCGGTAAATTCAACATTATTTTCTAGAAAACTATCAGGACCTAATTCAAACTCTAATAGATCGGGTGGACGCAGCTAAATGGGTTCGTAGGGAGGAGCATGTTGAGTTTATGGCCACTTTGGATAGGATGCAATAATTCGAGTGCTAGGTCAGGGAGCGAGTATTGGTGGTGGTCTAGCAAGGCCAAAACCACCTTGTAGAAAAAGTGAAAAAGTTAAACACTTGGCTCGCACACTTTGAAGGGCACGTCCATTGCAACTTCTGTCCACCACCCCCTCTAGGAACAACCCTGGAAAACCCAAATTCCATTACGCCGGATGACTAGTATGCTCTCATGTGTTTTTTATGCATTACATGTATTTTGGTGTCTTTGACCCTCTCATTTATGGATGTTGTCCTTAGCCTCATTTTTGTATTTTTGTCACTTGTTGCAAACATTGGTAAACAAACCTAGTTGGGGTGAGACCACCTATTTTTTTCTTTGTTGGTTGTACATATTTTTCACCATATGAATGAATTTCGACTTACAAAAATAAATGTTATGTTTATCTATTCATTAAATGTAAATATGAATATTTGACCTTAGATTTAAAACAAGAATCACACTTTTAACACAAATCAATGAAGTCTAAAGATTAAACTTTATGGCCAAAGAAATATAAATATACATATTAATTTGACTATCTAAATATTATCTTTACTAAAACTATAATGAAGGCATTAGTGTAAAGTAGATAGATGATACATGCAATATTTATGTTAATTGTAGATGAATCCATCTGCAGTGTTAAACTTTAGAGAAAAAAGAGTATTCGGAATTTTAACAATGTAGATGGACTCAAAGACCCATTTTTCTCTAAATATTAACACTGCAAATGGATTCAGAGACTCGTTTAGTGAAATGTAACACTTCAGTATCAAAATTGAAAATTTTCATTTATGGAGTGATCCGATTAAAAATCACTAACATAAATGACTAATTCATATACTTTTTGTACTTGTTATTTGGTCATATTTTTATTCTTGGACTATAATAGTCATTCACATTAATCATTATTAATTTTGTCACTTATTATCTAGTCATATATTTTAATCCTAGACTAAATTAGTTATTTAAGTTAGTCACTTTTACTTTAGTCATTTATTATCTAGTCGTATATTTTATCCCTAGACTAAATTAGTCATTTCATTTAGTCACTTTTAGTTTAGTCACTTATTATCTAGTCGTATATTTTATCCCTAGACTATATTAGTCATTTAAGTTAGTCATTTTTAGTTCAATGACTTAAAATTTCTCAACTTCAGTAGTATTTCACTTGAAATAATTGTGGTGACTAACTTTTTTAGTCACCTAGTCATTAATTTCATCATTTTCTACTAGTTCCTTTTGTCTTAAGAAACAGAAAAATTAATACAACGCGTTAATAAAATCAATCTAGAAATTTTGCATTTTCTAGGGCTCATTCCACCAACATAGCTTAGGCTAGTGTTTTGGAATAGGTTGTAATTAGCATTCCAAAACAGTTTAAACAAACAACTAGAATCTTGCGATAGGAAAATCCAATTGTGGCATTTGTGCTCTGGGAAGCTCTTCTTAAAAGAGTCAAGCACAAGATCATGTTGGAACCAGTGAGGTAATCGTAACTATCTCATTGGGAAAGATAGAAGATGTGCACATAATACAAATGGTAAAACTCAGATTAACCATTGTCGAGGAGCCTGGGGTCACTTGTTTGTGAACCTCAGATTTACCATATCGAGGAGCCTTCAAGGGAATTCTACCCTTGCGTATATATCGGATTGTATACTGTTCCCCCAAGTACATTTGTTTCCGTTGGTGACCTTAGAGACCATAATCTTCAGGATTTTTCCCAAGGTGATGGTGGAGGGAAGGTCCCACTGTACCTAGAAGAGACATCGGCTAGACTCACTTGGACTTTCTGGAGGGTACTCTTCACTTAAAGGTGGCATAAGTGGAGGGACTTGCACTGGACTGTTTCATTAAGCAGGTTGTCGGGGTAATTGTTCCAACCACCAAGTTTTCCACATTAGAATTCTACGACGTTTGATTTCATCACCAACTAGTGTTTTTAGTATGGAGACATATTGTTTGTGTGTGGATTGTCTCTTAGATTTTGTAGGCATGTGTTCAATTTGATTGTTTCGTTAGCAAATTTAGGTCTATTTTGTTGACATATTTTTTGATTTCGTGTGTTAGACATTAACCATGGCTGAATTACCAAGACACTCCCATAGAATGCAGGGGAAACCCCCTGAGTACATACCAAGTCAATTAGAAAATATTAAATCTGAAAGAGGTCAACCATAAGGAACCAGATCTACTGAACAAGAGGATACATCAATAATTATACATCTTGATTATGGAGCAAACCAACCTTAGATTGAAGAACCACCAGAAATTTCAGAATTAATCACAGTTGAATCTCCAACCGGCGAATTTTTAGATAGTCAACTTATTCAACCCAAGATATCTGAACCTGAAACTAAATCTAATTCATCTGACTCAAATTCTGAGTTCATATCTCGAACCCCTGGTCATCCTCATTCACCTCGAGTGAAGTTTCGCATCACTGAGAACCTTCCTCCTGGCCTCATTAGTATCGACAAGATTACTGACACAGAAGAAGAGGTTGTACTCCCTTCGCGTCAAGAATCTTCATATCTAAGGCATAGTGAATCGATTTACCATTATAGCCCTTTTAAACTGGATCCTTGGTATTCTCAGTTAACCAACTTTCTACATAATTCTGGTCTCAATTATTTTCCACCCTGTATTCCTTTTTACTCCATACCCAAAGGTCGATATATGCCTTCATCAAACATGTCTGCTGAGTCATCCATGTTTTCTTCATCACAAAAAACTTGTTTTTATGGTGGTCCATCAGTTCCTTTAGGATACGAGTCGCTTTCTGGTACTTTCTCAGGAGCATCTCTCTCTCCCGAAAAACTTATACAATCAACTAGTCTCAATGAATCTGATACTAAAAATTTGACAATGGAACAAGTCTACATGATGTCTGGAAATATTCCTATCCCTGATGCTCAAGGTAGAAATTTATCGCTTAGGGGCACCCTCAAGGTAGCAATTTACCGCCAGGGGGGCAACCTCACGGGAAATATCAACCACAAGGGCATTATCTGCCTCAAGGATAGTATCCTCCTCAAGGGCAGTACTCTATTCTAGGGCCACAGCCTCTTCAAGGGAAATACCCTATGGTTATGGTCAACCTTACACACCACAACTTCTGATGGGAACTCCTTATCCTGGAGTAAACAAAGTGTGGAATACATCGTTGAATCAACATAATTTGCAACTTGCCGTGCAAGTACCTTATAATCAGGCTGGTCAGCCAACTGGTTATACCCAAATCCAGAAACTTGTCCAACCTACGCTTTAAGTTATACCTCAGGTATCTATACCTAGTAGTATTTAGCAACCTGGTCCGAGTACACCTCAAACTCTTGTCCAAAATGCTACATAAACTTATGTTCAACAACCTAGTACACCTATCCCTGTAGTTTCCCAAGTCCCTATTACTACAGGCCCTCAAGTAACAACATCAATTGTATTACAACCAATCCCTCAAGTCACTGTTCATCAACCTGGACTTACGGTTCAGTCTATTGTTCAAACCTCTGCAAGACAACCTAGTACTACAACTACAATTGTAACAAACCAGCCTTATACAGGTCAGTTTGTTTGTCAACCATATCAAGGGAAGTATTAATATGGACCCATAGGACAAAATCCACTATACCAAAGTCAACCGTACCCTGGTTATACATATCAAATACTAACTCAACCTCAGTTCACTATGGATAACCCTAGTTATCTCGGAGGTATTCCAATCCCAACCGCATAGGTTATTCTAGGCTACCGTGGATATCCTCCTCCCAGTACTGATATCATTCCTCAAGGTTACTAGTTTGATAATCAGGACCCTAACCATTAGTTACCATTCATTGCAACTTTGGACTTGCCAGATTTATCGCACCTCACGAATGATCCGATTTATTATCTTCCGTTTTCGCCACCAATGCCAAATAATTTTACCAATGATATTCCTAAGTTTGAAGGAAAATCAGGACAAGACCCCTCCAATCATGTCATGACTTACCACCTTTGGTGTGCACCCAACTCTTTAATCGATGATTCCATTCAATTGAGATTGCTGCGAAGAACATTGATAGGCTTAGTTGCAAAGTGGTATATTGAACTACCACGTGGCTCATTCAACAATTTCAATGCATTAGCAACAAATTTCTTAACACACTTTCAGTTGCCAGTTCGTTACAACAATGGCATAGAACAATTAACTTCATTAAAAAAAAGTACGTCCACATACATGAATGGACACGTAGACGAAGTTTAGTGAAAGTTTTCATTCTGGATCAAATCTTGGCAGAATGTTTTATCAAATCATTGAATCCAAAGATTACTGAAGTTGTAGCTAAGGGAGGTGTTGTTACAGAAGAATAGGTCATAGCTCAAGCACAGTACTTAGACCTTGTATATACATAGTATGGTACTTTATACAAAAAAGTTCCTGACTTGCCATGTCCAGGTCAAATAATTGCAACTCCTTCTGGTTCTCATTCTGCAGACGATGTAATTGGTACAGTTAGCGCTAACAATATTAAGAAGAATTCATCCTAATCTACTTCTCCCATTATAACTATACCAGATTCACTAAAAATTGATTCTTCCCTTGAAACTTCTGTCGACATTCCTGTTGTAGACTCATCCACAGCTAAATCTAAAACCGGTAATAAGAAGAAAGGAAAGAATAAAAAAAAACAAACTACATCTCCGAAAGAGAAAATAGAAAAGAACGAACCAAATAATGAAAAACAAAAACCTCATTATCCTTGTTTAATCTGTGACGAGGATCACTATGACAAAGAGTGTCCACATCGGTCTGAGGTCTCCAAGTTTGTCACAGGGTCACCCACACCTGTTGTTTTGAAGGATTCTTTTCCCACTCAAGACATTAAAATGATAGGATCTTCTTCAAATTCATCGGCAGATATTTTAATGATGTATCAAGTCATCGTTGTGACATGATCTCAAAACTATGGAACTAAAAATCCTGTAACTGGTAAAGAGAAATAAAATTTTAGTCAAACACCAGCTATACCTCCTTAAGTTTCCGAACCACTTTAAATAGAGAAACCTAATTCTGATTTAGTGATTAAACCACCTACTAAAGGTGTACTTCAAAAGTCAGCTTTCAATCCACATGCGAGAGCTGCTCAGAATTACAACATTGTTGAATATTTGGCGATATCCCCTTCAGCAATGTCAGCCTTAGAAGTGCTACAATCATGTCCATCACAAAGAAAATTACGATTATAAGCTATTGGAGCTATTGATCCTCGAGATTCAAACCTCATGGTCTTTGACCTCAAAATTTTTACTCTAAGACTCCCTCATCAGATGGCTTTTCAGATTCCAGTATTAGTCAAATCCAGACAAGTTTTTCGTACTGTAATTGATGAAGGGGAATCTATGTGTATAATGTCATTGAACTGTTGGAAAACTGTTGGTTCTCCAACACTCAACCAATCACTGACTATCCTTAAAGCCTTTGATGGAAGAGGATTTCATCCATATGGAATACTCCAAGATCTACCTATAGAAGTAAAAGGCAAAATAGTTAATCCAGAGGTGGAAGTTGTTGATGCCCCTCTTGATTACAACCTTCTTTTAGGTCGTAGTTGGTCTTATGAAATGCTTTTTTTATTTTCATTAGTCTTTTGGGTAATCATGTTTCCTCATAAAGGAAATATTGTGAAAATCGATCAATTGTCATACTTTTCATCAAACCCTACTTCTACAGACAGCATCCAACATGTCGGAAAAATGACTATCCCAGATGAAGATGTTGGTGTAGCACTAGTGAAGGATTCCTCTGTCATGGGACCTTTCTCCATACCTCCACCCAATGTATTGCGAACAATTTCCAACATCAATATGATCTCATCAAGCACTATACCATTTGATGACACTTGGGTAGTGTCTTCAGAATCAGAATTGGACTCTTTCAATGGTGAGATGCCTTTGAGTCCTTTTGAAAAGGTATATGTAGTAGTACAATCATATTCTGACACACTTTCAAATACTTCTGATCAAATGAATGTGATCAGTGAAGAATCATCTTCTCTATCAAGCTCAGTCTTAACATCATTTTTAGATCCCTTTTAACAAGTATTTAACATTGATGAAAGTATTCAAGAAATTTTGTAATCGGATGAATTACCCTGGGATGACCTACATCATAGATATTCATTTTTACCTGATCTTGATAAATTTGAAAATTATTTTTCTTCTATTTTTATGATTGATTATGTCAAGGAACCACAAAATCCCATATTGATTACACATTCGGATTCTGAGACTAATTTGGGAAATATTTCTACAAAAGTTCCTATCATCATATCAATTAAATATAGAATTATTGAAAACATTCATATAGGTGCTTCTTGTACAATGGAAGAGATTGACACTTACAAAGCCCTATTTCAAGAATTCTGAGAAATTTTTTCCTGGTCTTACGAAGAGATGCCAGGAATCGATCCTAAGATTTTAATTCATAAAATTTAGACATAACCGAATGCCAAGCACATTAGACAAATATTACATCCAACACATCTGCGGAAAACTGCAGCTATCAAAGTTGAAGTTGAGAAGCTATTATGAGCAAGATTTATTCATCCAATTCCATTGACAGATTGGGTATCTAACATAGTTCCTGTTATGAAGAAATAAGGGACTATAAGAGTATGTGTCGATTATAGGGACATTAATAAAGCATGTCCAAAATACAATTATCCTACATCCTATATCGACCAAATTATTGATGTTTGTGCCAGAAATGAAATATTCTCATTTATGGATGGATTTTCTGGCTATAATCAAATCAACATACTCCCTGCTGATCAACCAAAAAAAGCCTTTATATGTCCTTAGGCAACATTTTCTTATTGCAAATTACCTTTTAGACTAAAAAATGTTGGTGCAACTTTTCAAATAACTATGTCTTATGCTTTTCATGATATCAAACATATTGTACAACCTTATCTAGATGATTTACCTGCTCATTCTTTATGCAAAGATGATCATCCTACACAATTATGAGCTATTTTCATGAGATGTAGGCATTACAAAATTCGTTTGAACCCGCACAAATGTGTTTTTTGTGTACAATTAGAACGATTACTTGGATTCATCATTTCAAAAGATGGCATTTGTGTTGACCCGTCGAAGGTTGAGGCTATCATCAATTTAACTCATCCTTCCACTCTTTGCCAACTCCAAAATTTTAAAGGGAAATAATTTTTTTTACATAAGTTTATCCCGAAATATGTTGAGTTAACAAAAGGTTTTACCCGGTTGTTGAAACAAAGTGTTCTTTTTACTTGGGATGAGATTGATGATAAATATTTTGATGCACTAAAACACGCATTGACCATGCACTGTTATTGAATCTGCCCAATTACCACCAAGTTTACTTTTTATACTTAGCTGCCTATGATTCCACTATTTGAATGGTCTTGGTTTAGGAGGATGAATTTCACAATGAACATGTGATCTATTATCTAAGTCAGAATCTCAATCCGACAGAAATCAAATATTCACATGTGGAGAAATTGGCCTTGGCAGTAGTCCAAGTTGTCCAACGATTCCGTCACTATATACTGTTACGTAAAATAGCTGTGATATATAATTGCAACCCGATGATGTATATCTTGAAAAAACAATTACTCAGTGGAAAATACTCCAAATGGATTGTCATCCTACAAGAGTTTGATTTGGAATTCAGGAAATCTAAATCAAAGAAATCACTAGTGTTTTTTGAGCTTATGTGTGACTTTCCCAATACTGATACAGAAACCATTGTAGAGAATCTCATCGCTAATGAATCTTTGTTTCTCATTAGTATGTTAGACCCATGGTATGGAGATATCATTATATATCTGCAAACCCAAACCTTTCACCCAGATCTTTCACGTTCAGATCGATAGAGAATCTGATATCAATCCCAGCAATACAATATTGTTGGCGACACTCTTTATCGCCATGGTGCAGATTCTATTTTCTGACGTTGTATAACTCACGCATAGGCTGAAAAGGTTTTAAATGATTGCCACTCTGGAGCATGTGGTGGTCATACGTATGGGTTTTCCACAGCGCAAAATATATTGCACGCTAGTTATTTTTGGCCATCCTTATTCAAAGATTGTATCATTGCGGTCCAAAAATGCCACAACTACCAAATTTTTTATCGAAATATGCGTGCACCTCCAACTCCTCTTCACCCAATCATTGTTGTCTGCCCTTTTGTGAAATGGGGTATTGATTTCATTACATGTAACCCTCACTGGGTCGTGGGGCATGGGTATATTATTCTCACTGTAGATTACTTTACCAAATGGGCCGAGGCGATGCCTAAATTCACGGCTCACGGAAAAACTGCAGCTATTTTTGTATTCAATCATGTGATTTCTCATTTCAGTGTGCCTCAAGCTATTATCACAGACCATGGGAGTCATTTTCTAAATATTATGATGACCGAAATTTATGATCAACTTGGCCTACGCGATGATAGTTCTACTTCGTATTACCCACATGCTAATGGTCAAGTTGAAGCCGTCAACAAGGTTTTAACCATCATGATTAAACGAATTATCAGAACTCACAAATCAAATTGGCATAACATGTTTTTTTAGCATTATGGGCATACCGAACCTCTGCAAAAACTTCCACAAGGTTCACTCATTTGCAACTTGTCTATGATTTAGAAGTTGTGTTACCCATTGAATGCTAAATTTCATCACTCAAATTAGCCATTGAGTTGTTACCAACTAACTCTAAAGAGTAAAAACACTTTCTATACTTAGCACAATTAGATGAGACTCGGCGCACTGCTACATTGGCTACCGAAGCTCATAAGAAACGTGTGAAATCTCAGTATGATCAAAGTGTTAACCCTCGCGTTTATTCAGAAGGTGACCTAGTTTTATTATATGATCAAGCTAACGATAAGCTAGGCACTAGAAAATTCGAACCGATGTGGCATGATCCCTATATTGTCAAGTGTGTGCTTGCAAAAGGAGCCTATGAATTAATTGATTATGACGGGGTCTCTTTAGATAAGCCCAGAAATGGTCTTTATCTTAAGAGATATTATACTTGACTTTCATGTGAAGATCTCTCTTGTACAATAGTTATTTTTTAGAATAGTGTGCCTTAGATCAAAAAAGTGTTCCTAGATTAGTTTTGATGTTACTAGTATCGCTGCTTATCTTGATTACTATTGATATTACATATGTCGACATCCCTTTAAAAATACATTGGTTTTGTTGATGGTTCCTATCGTAGTAAAAGAAATATCTCTTCCATGGCTTGGGTTATTTATTCACCCACCTATGAGTTAGTTTCTATTCATGGGATATGCCTTGGTCAAACAATGAAAAATATTGCATAAATAGTGCAGTGATTGAGTTATTATCCGATACCATTTCATTTGGTATTCGACATTTGATTATGAGGTTGGATTCACAAATAATTATATTACATTTAAATAAAGTTTATGCAATTATAAATCCAATGTTATTAAGATTATTTTTGAAGGTTCATCTCTTGGAACGACAATTTGATTATATCGAATATCAACATATTTCAAGAAATTTAAACACATTGGCCGATGCATTAGCTAATCGTGTTCTAAATAGACATTTGTAACATTAACAAATTAAACCAAAACTACATTCAATCCATGTTGAACAAGATACTCAGAGAACGAAAGTAGTAATATCATTAGGATAGATAAGTTTGTTTTCAAAAAAATTACATCATCTGTGATCATAGGTTCAAACACCTTATTGTTACACCAATTTTTGGTCATCTAACATGTTACTATTAGATGGACCAAAGTACACCATGTAAGACCACTTTTACCCTTAGTAAAATTGTTTTCACTATGAAAAATAACTTAGTAATCCTTATTTATTAAGTTGTTTATGATCTAAATAGGAAACCCCGTGAGGAAATATTAAATAAACTTACATTTGTTTGATTTTCCTCAAGGAATAATTAGTTAAAAAAGATTTTAATTAATATTCTTGGTCATATTTAACCCAAAACAGAAAAATTAATTAGATAAATCATTATTTATCTTATTATTTTCTAGGAATAATTATTTAAACCTTATTTAAATAATATTCCTTGTTAAATCTGACTAAATCATTCATAAATAATTGAATAAATCATTATTTATTTGATTATTACTCAACCACATCCTTAAAATAATAAATAAATCATTTATTTTTTATTATTTACAAATAAAGGGATTTGACCAAAGTCAAATTCTTTTTCCCTCAAACAAATATAATACAATATTCCATAAAAGTTGGATCTATATTTGGTTAATAATATTTTAATTATGCACCAATATCTAGCCTAACTTAATATTTTGTTATAAATAGAAGGGTTTTTCCATTCACTCACTACCTTTTGTTGCCTAAATATCACTTTAGATCTATACTTTTGGTCTCACTTTGATCCACCATCATTGTCATATTTTGCTACCATTTTTCTTATGAACTCCCTTTGAGTTCCATTTTTGTCTGGGTTTTATACACCATCAAGAGAGAGAGATTTTAGATTTGAAGTGCTGAGGACTTACAAGAACTCATCCCATTGAGGGGGACTGGTAACATCTTTCTATGTTCCCTCTCCAGGTGTCAAAAAATACAAAAATTCTTTAAAAACATTATTGTCTTGTCTATTGGATGCATGGAGAAACTCTTGCTTTTATTTACTGCTTAATGTCTTTTACTGCATAGATCTATATTTTGCAACATTTATCTTGGTCAACTAATTACAGATCTAAAGAAATTGGCATCCATCTTTGCTTTTAGGGTTGTTTTTTATGCACGAATAAAGTGAGCCTTTTTCGTATGCTTGTGATTAAGATTCATACTAACAAGTGGCGACTCCACAAGGGTTTACGATTACGACCTCTGTCATTTTTCTGATCCCTGCATGATCAGCTGCTTCAAACCCTAGGATTTATCTTCAGCTTCTTGTTTTGCTTTTATTGATGTTGTTTTTAACCTATAGAACCCTAAAACATTAAAAATTCTAACTTCAGTGTGTTTTCAGACCTATTGCGCAGGTGACAGGCATCAACTGCAGTTAAGACGAAATTTTTTCCTGAAACCTGCTCCCAAGAATGCCGAAAGTGCAGGTTTCACTTTTCTGGCCAAAACCTATGACTTGAACCTTTAGGACGTAAATAACATGCCAAAACCTACAACCTCTGTAGAAAATAGGTCAGAAAATGCGACCTAAAATTTTTGCGGGAATTATTCTGAGATTTTTCTAGGTTTGTCTGGGCCTTTGTTCAAGGTTGTCTGACCTCCGTCTCCGCCCATTTTGGACCTGTACTTTTTCTATTTTACTCATCAAAGTGGGTACCTAGCCCCCTAGGGCTTCAGTACCCTCCACCTTTCTAGAAGGAGTTTTAGCTGCTGCAAGTCATTTGAAATTTCAGTGTGTTCAGCCATTTTTTCAAATCCGATCCCTCCTCTTCAGATCCACTTTAGATTGGTTATTCATCCATCCAAAAAACCTACTTTTAGTTTTGTTTGGATCTTCCTCTAGGTTCCCCTACGCTTCCCTCCAGTTTGTAGCCTTTCGCCACCTCATTTACAGTAATTTTCCCTCTGATTTTTTGTTGTTTTTCTACACCTATTTCTAGCAGATCTGACCTTTAGATCTTTGTCCCTCCCGACTTTAGATCCTATTTTGGTGTTTTTTGACTAGATTTTTTCCCACCCACAAACTAGTTGTTGAGAGGCCCGCCTCCTTGGGTTTATATTAATGCATAATTAGTTGTTTATTTTTTGTTATTTCAGTTTCATATACTATTCTCTGCAAGTTTATTTATAGTTATATAACACACTTTTTCTTTTTCTCTACAAACGTCTAGGTTTAAAAATTAAAATTTACACACTTAACACACACACCCTAAGTGAAGAAGAGCTTGACTAACATCACTAGGCAAAGACTATAACATTGTAATCAATTGATCCTACACCTCTCTGCCCTTGTTTCGACATTGTAATCAGTTGATCCTGCACCTCTTTTCCCTTTTTGGTCTATCTTCCCTTTGTGATGTGTTTTTGCTTTCATCATTGCGCCCCCAAGGCGTTTATCCTGGAGACTTCTTGGCCTTCATCCTCAGTTTCTGGTAGGAATACTTACTCCTCCACGTAGGATTCAAGTTAGTCCTCCACCGAGTCCGCACTCCGACTCCTCTTCTAATTCATTGGGTTCCCCTTGTGGTTCCACCCTCGGTTCTCCCCCTGTCACCTTTATCATGTCTGGTTCAGGACCTAAAGCTGGTGGCATCCCCGGCCCTAATGCTGGGAATACTACTAGTGGGACCGCAATAGGAACTATCCTAGCTGCTCCCTTGCTCCCCTATATGGCAGGACTCAGTCCTCCCCATTTTAACCAATTGATCAATGACCCCATACGCCATGACGTTGGTTGGCCTGCTATGCCAACCAAGCTCCCTTCTGACATCCCCAAGTTTGAAGGTCTTGCTGGAGAAGATCCTACAAACCATGTTCGATCTTTCCACATGTGGTGTTCATCTAATTCCATTACCGATGACTCTGTCCATCTTTAGTTGTTCCAACGTATGCTTACTGGCGAAGCTTCTAAGTGGTATGTCGATCATTCTTCCTCCTCTCATACCACCTTTGTGGCTCTTGCTCGAGATTTTATGTCTTATTTCCAGCTTCCCCTTAATTATGACACTAGTACCTAACTTTTGACTTCTTTTCGTTAATCGTCTACGACTCGCCTATCCGGTCATGTCCAGGAATGGAGGAGAAGAAAGAGCCTATGTCGAGTCCCTACCTTAGAAGACCATGTCTACATGGATTGGTTCCTTAGATCCCTTTTTCCTGCTATTGGAAAAGATGTCGCATCACATTTCCCTCAAACCGAAGAAGCCTCTCTCCAGATTGCATTAAAATATGACCTGATCTATGCTTAGTCTGGTTATGTTTATACTGTCTTACCTGATCTCCCTAGACCTGGTGGTGCCAATGCACTGGGGGCATCCCATGCCGCCAATGGTATCGTTGGAGCTCTTTCTCATCCATATGCTTAGCCTCCCATGGGCTATGGTTTTCCTCAGGCAGGGACAAGCACCTCCAGCACTTTTCCCCCTCCCAGTAGCATGTATCCAGGATACGGCATGCCTCCTCATTTTTCCTAACCTTTTTACCACAATGTTACTCAACCCCCTTATTATCAGTATCCGCAACCTGGTGCTCCATCTCCTCAAGCATTAGCACCCCCACCTCCCTTGCCTTCTCAACCCCCGCAACAGCAGCCACCACCCCCCTAGGGGAAGGTGTATGCTCAACAGGGCGCAACCAATCCTCCTACTTCCAAAAGGAAGAGGAAAGGCACCCAAAATAAATCTTCCCCTGGTAATCCTGGACCTAATACCCAAGGTAATGCTCCTAATACAGCTAACCAGCAACTGGGCACTCATCCCAAGCAAGACAGTCTTGTTCGGACGAATAAGCCTTGTTAATTTTGCAATGTCTATGGTCATTACACCCACGATTGTCCTGTTTTACCATAAATGTGTAAGATGTGGGAGACTCAAGTAGCATCACAAACAGCAAGCCTCCCCTTCTATCCCTGCCAATGCTGCGCCTAGTCAGCCGGCTCTGTTTACTAATTCTTTCCCTCAGCAAGGATTTGTGGCTACCCAACCACCTGAAGGTCACGCAGCCACTCGACCTCCTCCATCTGGTACCTTCAATTACCAAATTCTCATGATGAACTCTGACCAACCCATACCATTGACCTCAACCTTCAGACTCGGTCCCGTCAGTACAACAAGCCTCCCGCTACGTGTGCCCTCAAACCCCCTTATTCAGGTTCTACAGAGCCTCTTTCGACAACTAATGGTCCTTTTCAGATCCCTCAGCCTAAGGAAGAGGTTCATACCAAGATCCCTAAGGGACCATTACACTAAAATGCTGCTTCTAGAAAAAATTTCCATTCGTATAGTATAGTAGACGATTTGGCACAATCTCCTGCTGCCATCTCAATGCTGGAACTCCTCTAGTCATGCCCTTCACAACGAAAATCTCTACTATCTGCCATGGGCGTTGTAGATCCTTCAAATTATTGATTGATCGTCTTCGATGTTGACTGGTCAGAACATCATCCCCTTCCTTCTTCTGTCGCCTTCCAAATCCCCATCAAGGTCCAGAACGCCAACGTTTCCCATTGTATCATTGATGAGGGGGCATCCACCTGTGTGATTTCCACTTTGGTTTGGAAGCAACTCAGATCACCTGAGTTGGACCCTTCCACCATCACCCTCGAGGCATGGGATGGCCACTCCTCCAAGCCCATTAGCATGTTCTGCAATTTTCCTATTACTCTTGTGGGCAAGATTATTTGCGTTGACGTAGAAGTAATTGATGCCCCCTTAGATTACAACATTCTATTGGGTCGTAGCTACACCTATGCGATGTTTTTTTTACCCTCTGTAGTTCACCGCGAGATTTCCTTTCCCCATAATGGAAATATAGTCAACATAGACCAGTTGACATGTTACGAACCGAAGTCTCAAACCTCCCCTGAGTCCATCATATCTTCAGTGGCCGATAAGAAAATCGTCGACCCCTTGACCAGTGTCTCACCCGAAGTCTACAAAGACTCCTCTTTTCTTGGTTCATTGCCTGGTCTTCCTCCTATCTCTGATCCTATCTCATCGAATGTTTGCATGATGCAATTGTCTCGGGCTTTCCTCAAGCATCCTGCTTCAGCTAGTCAGCAGCCATGCCCTCCGCAGCTTGCTACTAGCACTTCAACTCAGCCTTCTGGACCCCCTCCTCCTAGCCTTTCACCTACACCTGATATCCATGAGCCTCTCTACCCTCTTGGCATGGTTCCTCCTGGCCTTAATCATCTCGGAGCCATCCCACCTGGCCATTACCCCTCGGGTCAGATACCGTTCCTAGCTCCCCCTCTTGGAGTGTTCTCGATACCTGAAATCGTTAGCTTATCCCTTCCTAACCTGACCTTGGGGATTCCCATATGGTACATTGATCCCCCAGCCGCTACCATGCCTTGTCAACCCAAACCCTATCTTTCTTTGACACTAGTTCAACCAGTCCCCATGAGCCCTCCTACTACTACCATGCCTCAACCACCTCAACAAGAACCTTCTCCTGTTGCGACAACTTCGGGTAAAAGGGGCAAAGCTCGGAAGAAGGCACCTAAAGACAAGGCTGCCCCGACTAACCCTACTCCTCCTTAGCCTCCAAAGGCGTGTGCTTTGTGTGATGTTGTCAGTCATGCCACCCATCATTTTCCTGAATTACCTCGTATCAATACCATGGTTAATGTTGTGTTCCCTAAGTCTACGGTCCTTGAAGCCTCTGTTTCTTCCTCAACTATAGCCAAGAACCATAAGACCATTCACGCTAACTAACCTTGTGCTTAATGTGATCTCCATGGCCATTATACCCACTGTTTTCCCCGCCTCACGCATTACCGCACCTCTTTGGAGGTAGTTCGGGAGTACGATATTAAACAGAACCAGTCTGCCTCTCCTGTCCTTGTGTAGTATGCTTCGGGCCAGCTTAAGGATTTACCCACTCCCATTGACATTCCCCCTCCTGATGTCGAGATGACGGAGCCTGCGGCCACCATCCTCTACCTATCATCATTCATGAGATCCATGGTGGAAGCTCCCTCTGAGACTTCCCCTTCTGTTTCACTTGACCTTCCTTCAGTGATCACCTTGGGCTCAACATAAGTGGATCCCTTATCTGCTTGTTCTCCTATCACCCCCCTTGACGATGCGCATGTGAACCTTTCTTCTCATGATGATGAGTCAGGTAGCTTCACCACGTCATGTGGTCTCCCTTCCTCTAGTCAACACATCTTTTACTGTGATGATAACATCATGGAAGCCTTTCCCACCCATGACTTCATCTTTCCTACCCATTAGCAGAATGGCACCATCCATGCCTATGGTGACTTTCATGGCCTGATCACAAGCTGCCCCCAAGGTGGCTCCCACACACCATCTACCCATCGATGGGTGAGTAGCAGACATCCTACATAGATCACTTCCTCTAGCAGTGTTTGTTCGATTTATGCTTTGCGCTCAGGCTACCAGCATTATCCATTATCCTCCCATTTTTTGTCTTGTGGCACCTTTCAGATGGATCCCCCATCCACACCTTATATTGGTTACACCGATGGTGCAAGTCGCTACTCCTAGAATCTAGCCTCGGCAGGTTGGGCCATTTTTACCCCCTTACATTCGCTTGTTCTCTCGAACGGTGTATGCATTTGTACTACCACCAATAACCAGGGTGAATATGCTGCGGTGTGAGGTTTATTAGTCGATGCCCTTTCCCATCGCATCCTCCACCTTTATGTTCGTTTAGACTCCCTACTTCTTGTCATGCAATTGAATGGTGTCTATCATGTGCATAAGCCTATCCTTTTTAGAATATATTTACGAGTGAAGCTTTTGATGCGTGAATTTGAAATAATTACATTAAGTCATGTATCTAGAGCACAAAATCACTATGTATATAGCATTGCAAACAATATTCTAGATTGGCATTTAACACAAGACAATAACATAAAAACCACCAAAATGATGCATATCCATTATATGTGTCGTATAAAATGTTTTAGAGTCCATTAACTCTGATACATATTACATGCCCATAGCATGTTACAAAAACTAAAAACTGGGGGCACCACCTGCCCCTACACCTAATCACTATCTGGAGGATGCTGAGCCAATGGCTCTGCTCCTGCAACTCATAGATTGCACATCCCCTGTCTCACCATCACCATGTGCCACATGACCCCTCGCAACTCTGAGGGTAAACCAATGCATGGCTCTATGTACTGGTCATCTAATTCTTGCCATTCGTGATCTAAAACACCAGTCAGAAGCCTCTCACATCTACGATGGATTTCCTCTAGGAATGCCACTGCATCCTCATTTTGTGGCGCTCTCAATCCACTAGGTCCTGCAGCTCCTGATACTACAGGTCGTCCCATATACCCGACCGGTTTTATTGGTACTGTATCTATATACAAAAAGTGAAAAAATTAGTACCATATACAATATTCTGAAACTTTACAATGCACATAGAATATTAGCAACTTTTCAATTACCATCAGGCCCCCATAGTCAACCAGGCAGCAACGGAAAGTCCGGGTCCCCACGATAACTCATCCCACTACAGTGGCATCTAATCCCAATGAGAAAAGAACTCGGGTTGGAACACCCATCCGACCACCCCACCTCCTCCTCTACACAGTAGTCACCCCCACTGGTGCATCCTTGACTCCCTCGACCCCCCATCCTAGATCTGTATGCGAGGTCTAAGTGTCGAGATATTCTCGAAGAAGAGCGAGCACAACACTGTGACACATACACAGTCATGGTTCACTTGCCAATTGCATAGCGACAACTTTCATTTCAATGATGACAACATCATATGGGCCCACCCATAGTAGGTCCCACTCAACACACTCTCAAGAAGCATCATCTGCCCTCCAGTGATTTGGTGGAGTGCCTGGTTGCCGAGGATATGCAGCACTGCTGTAGCCACAGCACGGGTCTCTAACTGCTCTAGGTCCCTGATCGATATTTGTGTCCCCTTGACATAGAGACCTAGTCGACAATGGTGCTCTACAAACTCCATGATGTTTTGCCCTCGCGGTAACACTGGCTGAGTATTCCCCACCATCCCAAGTGGTGAGAGACCAATTAGAAAATATATATCCTGGACTATCAACTCGATTCAATGTCCCTGGACTATAAAGACCTCATGGTCCGGATCCCAATAACTGACAATATGGGCCAAAAAGGGCTCTCTAGCTCTCATCAAAGGGTTCTCCACAAACTTCAAAACCCCAAACCTGGCCAATGCACTACGAACACCATGATCCTCTCGGATCTCCGACCGTAATGTGTCCAGGTCTCTCTCTCTCTCCAGTTGATCCATAATTCTGCCATATTTGCACAAAACCATCATCTTTGTCAGTGTACAGAAAGGAAAGACTGCATTTAACCATAAAAAACCCAGCTCTCAATAAAAAAACAACACAGAAATCCCCTCTTTGCTAGGTCGCACTTTTCAGGAGAAATCCTGGTACAGGTCGCACTTTTCTACCCAAAAATTTCTACCCAAGTCGTAGATATTACCCCAAAAAGTGTGACGTGGCCATGAAGAGGAGAAGGGGTCTATTCCTGAGCTCTGGGCACCTAAACTAAACTTTCAATCCACTAAAATGAAAGAGTAGGGTTAGGCCTCTTACTCGCAACTGTCGAATCTTGATTCCAACAGTCGGTTTGTCTGCTATGATCACCACAATATTTAGGGCCCTCTCTCCTCTCTACATTCACCACAGCTACAATTGCAAATGAGTGAATTTGGAGGGAAAACACCTTATTAAAAGAGAAACCTCATATTTTTTATTTCACCTGCTACGACCAAACCGTAGCTCAGTTTGACAAACCATTTGTACCATTGGAAATCTCTCACCGATCTATCAAATGGGTATCTGTTAGTTTTTTGTGATTTGATACATCACCAAGACACATTTTGTCCAAGAAGCGTCACTTCACCACTCCTCAAAACCTAATTTCTTCACTTGCAACACTGGTACTTGGGGCACCACTTTGCCTCCATACTTGTCCATGCTTGTGTTGATTTTTTTCATGAGTAACCATCTTGTACTCACGTATTTATGGCCCCCACGAGACCTGTTCTATGTGGCAGCATCATCGAGTCGCCCTTGTTTAGAGCATCCAATTTGAGTCATCATCGCATCCATGGAGTCTATCTCGAGTCCGTTTGTATCCCACCATAGCCCTCCATCCTTCATTTCTTGGTTCCTCTCTCATGTCACACATTATGGTCTTCAGTCCTACTATCCCCTGTCCCCTTTGATATTATGTCAATTGCTGCCAGGTCATCCATGCCCTTTATGCTCTAACAAGGGAAGTCGCCTGTCCACTACTCAGTAACCCCCATTTCATCATCATCCCTAGTGTCAATCTTTCAGTCTCTCTACTATGTTCTCTCGTGCCTTAATTGAGGATCCCTTATTGCCTCACCTATGGTGGACCTCCTTCTGTCGACATCAAATCAATTATTCTAGAAGACAGGTCTAGAGGGCGGTGTACCTTGGTTCTAGCTTCCATTCTTGTTCGGTGCCTCAGATCAGGCAAAGGGACTCCTTATTTCCCTTTGACTTAATTGTTTCTCAGCTCCAGTGCCTTACAACATGATCGATATCCGTATACTTGATGGTTTAGTGATGCAGTAGATTGTACCAGTGATTCCTAGGTGTGTGTGGGATGTTTCAGACCTCATGAGGGCGTGGCCCTTTAGGTAGCCCCCCACATGCCCAAATGGCCTCTTCATTACAGCCTTTGATGCAGCTCCATAGATTTGATGATGACAGCCTCAACCGCTTGCAACGCCTTTTAGTTTGCATGTATCAGTCATATTTTCAGAGCCCTTTTCTGTTTACAAGGGCACTTTCGTTGTATTTATATCTCATGTACTCAGATATTATTGTATAACTCCTAGTTGTTATCCCAGACACAGTATGTATGTGGGATTCATTATCATGTTTTTATCTAGCTCATCTTTATGCCAACATGTACTATATAGTTCAGTCCCTTGTTTACTAGACACATTATTTTTTGTACTTTGTCTCAGTGGGCATAGGTATGCCTCCCCGTCTTCATTTATATGTACCCAATGTACCACCACAAAGAGACCATTTCACACCTATAAGTTCTGTTTCCTGGGGTTCAGTCCTCTAGTGCTTTGCTTTACCTTGTTATTTCTCTCTCTCTAAACGGCTTCGTGTTCATGATTGAGGTTTCACAATTTATTTCGAAGTCATAAGGATTACCCTAACACTGATGCCTATGAAACTGTTACACCACCTTTTGGTTATCTAACATGTTACTATTAGATGGACCAAAGTACACCATGGAAAGCAAATTTTTCCTTGTATGCAAAATTTCTTCACTATGAAAAATAAATTAGTAATCATTATTTTTGAGTTTTTTATGGTTCAAATAGAAAACTCATGGATGAAATATTAACAATCACATTTGTTTGATTTTTAAGGAATAACAATTAGTTAAATAAAGGCTTTTTGATTATTTTGCCTATATTTAACCCTAAACAGGAAAATTAATTAGATAAATCATTATTTATCTTATTATTTTCTAGGAATAATTATTTAAACCTTATTTAAATAATATTCCTTGTTAAATTTGACTAAATCATTCATAAATAATTAAATAAATCATTATTTATTTGATTATTACTCAACCACATCCTTAAAATAATAAAAAAATCATTTATTTATTTATTATTTACAAATAAAGGGATTTGACCCAAGTCAAATTCTTTTTCCCTCCAACAAATATAATAAAATATTCCATAAAAGTTGGATCTAGAGTTGGTTAATAATATTTTAATTATGCACCAATATCTAGACTAACTCAATATTTTGTTATAAATAGAAGGGTTTTTCCATTCACTCACTACCTTTTGTTGCCTAAAGATCACTCTAGAACTATAATTTTGGTTTGACTTTAATCCACCATCACTGTCATATTTTACTACCATTTTTCTTATGAACTCCCTTTGAGTTCCATTTTTGTCTAGGTTTTCTACACCATCAAGAGAGAGAGATTTTAGATCTAAAGTGCTAAGGATTTACAAGAACCCATCCCATTGAGGGGGACTGGTAACATCTTTCTATGTTCCCTTCCCATGTGTCAAAAAATACAAAAATTCTTTAAAAACATTCTTGTCTTGTCTATTGGATGCATGGAGCAAATCTTGCTTTTATTTACTGCTTAATGTCTTTTACTGCATAGATCTAGATTTTGCAGCATTTATCTTGGTCAACTAATTGGAGATCTAAAGAAATTGGTAGCCATCTTTGATGTTAGGGCTATCTTTATGCACGGATAAAGTGAGCCTTTTTCATACGCTTACGATTAATATTCATACTAACACTTATGATTTAATAGATAATGATAAAAAAAACAAAAATGTCGATCTACAATGATCATCCACTATTTGTGATGTTGATCATGGTAATAGACTATAGCACGCGCCACCTTGTGCAGAAATCTCCTAAATGGAACTAGAGCACATGTCACGTGTCTTTGAAGCTTGAGAGGGATATCATATGTTCCTGTCTCAGGAATATCTATGGTCAACCTCTCAAGGTTATTCTCCATGTCTGTTAGGATCTCTGCTACCTGGTCCTGTAGAGGTGTTACAATTTGTGCTTCTCGCCTGTAAAAGAAAAAAAGTGTTGTTGTTCATTATGGACCTACATCTGCATTTAAATATTTTGTCAGTATTGGATGATAAAAATAAAATAAAAATTAGATTAAAAGCATCAAAATAATTCACTAACCTGTCGCGTCCCACTGTGCCCCTAGAGGAAAAGATGTTTCAGGATCACCCCTGTAATCGATTCCTGCATAAGGAAAGTCTTCAATGGTGAAGATTTGGTTCCTAAGCCACATGAAATATGTCGAAGTAAACCGAAATACTGAGCCACACTCGCCACCATGGTGGGACATTAGTGCCACCCACTGCACCATCCAAGGTTCCTGAGGAGCCCCATGATCTACTGGACTCAGTTGAGGAGCGAGAAGTGAAATTCTCTCTAAAGAAAATGAAATGATAATGGCACAATATCCGAATTTTTTCAACTTTGCATTCTTTTCTATAGTCAATTGGCCTTTCATATTGGCCAATACTCCTTTGCACCAGTTGAATATGGTTCCTCCAAGACACTGGACTGTTGTTTGCATCTATGATTTAGTAGCCACATGAGGAGCCACACTCCCACACAATCTGGTCAATGTAAATGCTATCACTTTAAGATCCAATCGCAAGATAGTTTTAATATCTATGCGACCATCCTTAAAATCTGCTTCATTGCTACAATATTATTCTTTGTAGCTGGAAGTGGGAAGACCTCCCTGTCTAGCCCCAAATAGGGATATGCTTCTTTCTCTCGAGGACAATCCGGTAAGGAAATAAATCTCCTCTAGATCAATCTCCAGCGGGTGGTCACCAATTAAGAAGCATTGGTCTTGAACATCCCATGCATTTACAAGCCAAACCATTAACTCCACTTATGTCTTCATCCCTTAGATAGCCCTGAATTTTTATAAACCACAATTCTTCAATGCACGCATGGTTGTATTGTCATCCATGGCTTCATTATCTATGAGCTCGTGTTTGCTTTCTCGCCACTCCAACAGAGTGAAACAACCTACAAATCAACAAATTTAACAGTTAAAACATTTTGGAAGAAAACTTGAACCATTTTTAAAGAGAAATTTGAGTTTTGAAATGTTCACGGCACCTCTGCAGGTTTTGTGTCTAGACAGTGCAAACAACCACACACACTCCATGCACAACTGGCGGCAACCTGATAATGTTTCCTTTTAAAAGTTATCGAGATTCGCAGTTATCACATGGATTGCCCGCGGACCCCCGAGGGCATTTTTTAAAGCATAAAATCCTCTTAAAAAATGAAATAAAGGCTCAAAATGAAAAATGAAATGGATAAAAATAAAGCTAAGGATGATGGGGATTACTTGGTTCTGACGATTCAGGAAATGGACGGTCAGTTCTCCCGATATCTGCACCGGAAGTTTTTAGACAAAATCTCTCTATGCACTACTCTGAACAAAAAAGGTAAAAATGATTTGTTTTAACCCCTTTTTATAGTTTTTAAATGAATAACATAATATTATTTTATTTATTTTTTCACTTTAAAGGGTCATTTTTAAATATTTTTACTTTTTGGAAACAAGTATGTGTAATATTTTAAGTTTTTGTGCAGGATACAGGATTTTTTGGTGAAAATAATTATTTTGACATTGAGTATACTTTTATCACTTTTTTGGGCTCTGTAAAATTCCGAAAAATAAAAACCCTGGAGGTCTCTTTTAAGCCCTTTTCAAACTGTTGAAATATGAAAAGTTCGTCGAGTACTTAACTATTCAAACTCTTTAAAGTAAATGAACAGTCATCCCTCAAGTAACGACATCAACTGTATTACAACCAATCTCTCAATTCATTGTTCATCAACTTGTACCTACAGTTTAGTCTATTGTTCAAACCTCTGCAGGACAACCTAGTACAACTACAATTGTAACAAGCCAACCTTATACAGGTCAGTTTTTTTATCAACCGTATCAAGGGCAGTATCAAATATGGACCCATAGGACAAAATCCAGTATACCAAATTCAACCGTACCATGGTTATACATATCAAATACCATCTCAACCTTAGTTTGTTAAAGCTAACCCTAGTTATCTCAGAGGTATTCCAATCCCAACCGCACAGACTATTCCAGGCTACTGTGGATATCCTCCTCTTGGTACTAGTATCGTTCCTCAAGGTTACCAATTTGATAATCAGGACCCTAACCGTCGGTTACCATTCATTGCAAATTTGGACTTGCCAGATTTTTCGCGCCTCACAAATGATCTGATTTATTATCTTCCATTTTGGTTTCCAATGCCAAATAATTTGCCCAGTGATATTCCTAAGTTTGAAGGAAAATCAGGAGAAGATCCCTCAAATCATGTCATGACTTACCACCTTTAGTGTGCATCCAACTCTTTAATCGATGATTCCATTCGATTGAGACTGTTTCAAAGAAAATTGATAGGCTTAGCTGCAAAGTGGTATATTGAACTACCACGTGGCTCATTCAACAACTTCAATGCGTTAGCAACAACTTTCTTAACACACTTTCAGTTGTCAATCCGGTACGACAATGGCACGAAACTCTTAACTTCATTAAAAAAAAGTACGTCCACATACATTTCAGATCACATACATGAATGGACACGTAGACGATGTTTAGTGAAAGTTTTCATTGTGGATAAAATTTTGGCAGAATAGTTTATCAAATCATTACTTCCAAAAATTATTGATGATGTAGCTAAGGGAGGTGTTGTTACAGAAGAACAGGTCATAGCTCAAGCACACTACTTAGACCTTGTATATACATAGTCTGGTACTTTATACGAAAAAATTCTTGACTTGCCGCGTCCAGGTCAAATAACTGCAACTCCTTCTGGTTCTCATTCTATAGACGGTGTGATTGGTATAGTTTGCGCTAACAAGATTAAGAAGAAGTCATCCAAATATACTTCTCCCATTATAACTTTACTAGATTCACAAAAAATAGACTCTTCCCTTGAAACTTCTGTCGACATTCATGTTGTAGACTCATCCATAGCTAAATCTAAAACCGATAATAAGAAGAAAGGAAAGAATAAAACAAACAAACTACATCTCCCAAAGAGAAAACAAAAAAGAATGAACCAGCTTATGAAAAACAAAAACCTCATTATCCTTGTCTTATATGTGCTCCTTAGCCTCCAAATTCGTGTGCTTTGTGTGATGTTGTCGGTCATGCCACCCACAATTTTCCTGAATTGCCTCGTATCAAGTCAATGGTTAATGTTGTGTTCCCTAAGTCTATGGTCCTTTATGCCTTTGTTTCTTCCTCGACTACAACCAAGAACACTAAGACCATTCACACTAACCAACCTTATTCTTTTTTTGATCTCCATGGCCATTATACCCACTATTGTCCCCACCTTATGCATTACCATGCCTCTTTGGAGGTAGTTCGAGAGTACGAGATTGAATAGAACCAGTCCACCTCTCTCGTCCTTGCGTAGTATCCTTTAGGTCAGCGTAAGGATTTACCATCTCCCATTGACATTCCCCCATCTGATGTCGAGATGACGAAGCCTGCAACCACCATCCTCTACCTATCATCATTCATGAGATCCATAGTGGAAGCTTCTTTTGAGACTTCCCCTTCTGTTTCGCTTGACCTCTCTTCAACGATCACCCTAGGCTCAACATTGGTGGATCCCTTATCTATTTTTTCTCCTGTCACCCCCCGTGACGATGCGCATGTGAACCTTTCTTCTCATGATGATGAGTCAGGTAGCTTCGTCGTGTCTTATGGTCTCCCTTCCTCCAGTCATCCCATATTTTACTTTGATGATTACATCATGGAAACCTTTCCCACCCTTGACTTCATCTTTCCCACCAATAAGAGGAATGGCACCATTCGTGCCTATGCTGAATTTCGCGGCCTGAGCACAAGCTTCCCCCAAGGTGGCTCCCACACACCATCTACCCATCGATGGGTGAGTAGTAGACATCCTACATAGATCACTCCCTCTAGCAGTGTTTGTTTTATTTCTTCTTTGCGCTCAGGCTGCGAGCATTGTTCACCATCCTCCCATTTTTTTTCTTGTGGCACCTTTCATATGGACCCCCCCGTCCGAACCTTATATTGATTACACCGATGGTGCAAGTCTCTACTCCCGGAATCTAGCCTCAGTAGGTTGGGCCATTTTTACCCCCTTACATTTGCTTGTTCTCTTGAACGGTGTATGCATTGGTACTGCCACCAATAGCCAGGGCGAATATGATCTAGTGTGAGGTTTATTAGCCAATGCCCTTTCCCATCGCATCCTCCACCTTCATGTTTGTTTATACTCCCTACTTCTTGTCATGCAATTGAATGGTGTCTATCGTGTGCATAATCCTGTCCTTTTTAGAATATATTTACGAGTGAAGATTTTGATGCGTGAATTTGAAATCATTACATTCAGTAATGTACCTAGAGCACAAAATCACTATGTAGATAGCATTGCAAACAATATTCTAGATTTTAATTTAGCACACACATTTAACAGAAGACAATAACATAAAAACCACCAACACGATGCATATCCATTATATGTGTCGTATAAAAAATTTTAGAGTCCATTAACTCTGATACATATGACATTCCCAGAGCATGTTACAAAAACTCAAAACTGGGGGCACCACCTGCCCCTACACCTAATCACTATCTAGAGGATCCTGAGCCAATGGCTCTGCTCTTGCAGCTCGTAGATCGCGCATCCCTTGTCCGGCCATCGCCATGCACCGCATGACCCCTTGCCACTCTGAGGGGAGACCAATACATGGCTCTATGTACTAGTCATCTAAGTCTTTCCAGTCGCGCTCTGAAACACCGGCCAGAAGCCTCTCACATCTATGACGAATGTCCTCAAGGAGGGCTGCTGCATCCTTATTTTTTGGTGCTCTTGATCCACTAGGTCTGACAGCTTCTGATACTGCAATCCGTCCCATATACCCGACTAGTTTTACAAGTGATGTATCTGCATACCAAAAGTGAAAGAATCAATACCATATACAATATTACGAAACTTTACAATGCATACAAAATATTAGGAACTTGTCACTTATCATCGAGCCCCCATGCTCGACCATGTGACAGTGGAAAGTCCAAGTCCCAATGATAACTCATCCCACTATAGGGATAATCGTCTATGTACATTGGCATCCGATCCCAATGAGCAAAGAACTCGGGTCGGAACACCCATCCGACTGCCCCACCTCCTCCTCTGCACAGTAGCCACCCCCACCGGCACATCCTAGGCTCCCTCGAGCCCCCATCCTGGATCTATATGCGAGGTCGAAGTGTCGAGATCTTCTTGAAGAAGAGCGAGCACAACACTGTGCCATATACACAGTCATGGTTCACTTGTCGCTTGCATAGCGACAACTGTCATTTCAACGATGACAACATCATATGGGCCCACCCATAGTAGGTCCAACTCAACACACTCTCAACCATAGGGCTTCACTGCAGGAGCAATACCATACCACGTGGGTTCATATTGAGGGATATATAATGAGGAAAAAATGACATAATATATTGGGGGATATATAGGGTGTAAAGGGTTTTTATATTGGAAAGTATAAAAAATGGAGCTCAAAGTTAATGAAAAATATAAAGGGGTATAAAAAATGTTAATGAAAAAATGGATACTTACAATATATAGTGAAAGTAGGGGATTTTTAAATTGGGAAGGTGTATTGGGTTTATATTGGGAGGGGGTTAAATAATGTGATTTTTAGAGGAATTTTCCAATATGTATCAAACTAAGGGTGTTATTTAATATGCTATGATCGCACGTGATATGTTAGAGGTTCATTAAGTGAAGCCCTTGTGCTCTCAACAAGCATCATCTTCCCTCCAGTGATGTAGTGGAGTTCCTGGTTGCCTAGGATCTGCAACATCGTTTCGGCTACAGCACGTGTCTCTAACCGCTCTAGATCGTCGATCAGTATCCATGTCCCCTTGACATGGAAACCTGGTCGACAATGGTGCTCTACAAACTCCATGATGTTCCACCCTCACGGTAACACTAGCTGAGTATTCCCCACCATCCTAAGTGGTGGGAGACCAGTCAGAGAATATATATCCTGGACCATCAACTCGATCCGGTGTCCCTGCACTATAAAGACCTCATGGTCCGAATCCCAATAACTGACAATCCGGGCCAAAAGTGGCTCTCTAGCTCTCATCAAAGGCTTCTTCACAAACTTCAGAACCCCAAACTTGGCCAATGCACTATGGACACCATGATCCTCCCGGATCTCCGACCGTAATGTGTCCAGGTCTCTCTCTCTCTCCATTTGATCCGTAATTCTTCCATATCTGCACAAAACCATCATCTTTGTCAATGTACAGAAAGGAAAGACTGCATTTAACCATAAAAAATCCAGCTCTTAGCCAAAAAACAACACAGAAAAACCCCTCTCTGCCAGGTCACACTTTTAAGGAAAAATCCTGGTACATGTTGCACTTTTTTGCCCAAAAATTTCTACCCAGGTCGCAGATATTGACCCAAAAAGTGTGACGCAACCATGAAGAGGAGCAGGGGTCTGTTCCTGAGCTCTGGGCACCTAAACTAAACTTTCAATCCACTGAAATGAAAGAGTAGGGTTAGGCCTCTTACCTGCAACTAACGGATCTCGATTCCAACGGTCAGTTTTTCCTCTATGATCATCACAAGATTTAGGGCCTTCTCTCCTCTCTACATTCACCACAGCTACAATTACAAATGAGTGAATTTGGAGGGAAAATGGCTAATTAAAAGAGAAACCTCATATTTTTCTTTCACCTGCTACGGCCAAACCGTAGCTCAGTTTGACAAACCATATGTATCATTGGAAAGCTCTCACCGAGCTCTCAAATGGGTATCTATTAGTTTTTTGCGATTTGATACTTCACCAGGACACATTTTGTCCAAGAAGTGTCACTTCACCACTCCTCAAAACATAATTTCCTCACTTGCAACACTTGTACTTGGGGCACCACTTTGCCTCCATACTTGTCCATGCTCGTGTCAATTTTCATCGTGAGTAACCATCTTGTACTCATGTCCTTATGGTCCCCACTGAACCTGTTCTGTGTGGCAGCATCATCGATTCGCCCTTGTTTAGAGCATCCGAGTTGAGTCATCGTCGCATCCATGGAGTCTATCCTGAGCCCCTTTGTATCCCACCATAGCCCTCCATCCTTCATTGCTTGGTTCCTCTCTTGTGTCACACATTATGGCCTTCAATCCTATTGTCCCCTGTCCCCTTTGATATTGTTTCAATTACTGCCAGGTCATCCATGCCCTTTATGCTCTAACAAGGGAATTTGTTCGTTCTCTACTCAGTACCCCCCATTTCATCATCATACCTGGTGTCAGTCTGTCAGTCGCTCTAATATGTTCTCTCGTGCCTTAGTTGAGGATCCCTTGTTGCCTCACCTATGGAGGACCTCCTTCTGTCTACATCAGATCATTCATTCCAGAAGACAGGTCTAGAGGGCAGTGTACCTTGGTTCTAGCTTCCATTCTTGTTCGATGCCTTGGATCAGGAAAAGGGACTCCTTATTTCCCTTTGACCTGATTGTTTCTTAGCTCCAACTCCTTACAGCATGATCGAGATCCGTATACTCGATGGTTTAGTGATGCAACAGATTGTAACGGTGATTTCCGGGTGTGTGTGAGATGTTTTAGACCTCATGAGCGGGTGGCCCTTCAGGTAGGCCCCCACATTTCCGGATGACCTCTTCATTACAGCCTTTGATGTAGCTCCATAGATTTGATGATGTCAGCCTCAGCCGCTTGCAGCGCCTTTTAGTTTGCATGTATCAGTCAGATTTTCAGAGCCCTTTCCTGTTTATAGGGGCACCTTGGTTGTATTTATATCTCATGTACTCAGATATTATTGTATAAGTACTGGCTGTTATCCCAGGCATAGTATGTATGTGGGATTCATTATCATGTTTTTATCTGGCTCATCTTTATGCCAGCATGTACTATAATGTTCAGTCCCTTGTTTACTGGACACATTATTCTTTGTACTTTGTCTCAACGAGCATAGGTATGCCTCCCCCACTGCCTACAGCACAAGTACCCACTCATAAAAGAGACTTGTTGCACTTGTAAGTTTCGCCTCCTCAGTGTCTAGTCCTCTAGCGCTTTGTTCTACCTTATATATCTCTCTCTAACTTCCCCTTCGGTGTCTAGCGATTGAATTCTTTCAACGTACTTCGGTCATACGATTAGCTCCTAACGCTCGCACGCTATGGGACAATCTGTTACACCAATTTTTGGTCATCTAACCTGTTACTATTAGATGGACCAAAGTACACCATGTAAGACTAATTTTACCCTAAGTAAAATTTCTTTCACTATGAAAAATGACTTAGTAATCCTTATTTATTAAGTTTTTTATGGTCTAAACAGGAAACCCCATGACGAAATATTAAATAAATCCACATTTGTTTGATTTTCCTCAAGGAATAATTAGTTAAACAATAGTTTAATTAATATTCCTAGTCATATTTAACCCAAAACAGGAAAATTAATTAGATAAATAATTATTTATCTTATTATTTTCTAGGAATAATTATTTAAACCTTATTTAAATAATATTCCTTCTTAAATTTGACTAAATCGTTCATAAATAATTGAATAAATCATTATTTATTTGATTATTACTCAATCACATCCTTAAAATAATAAATAAATCATTTATTTATTTATTTATTATTTACAAATAAAGGGATTTTACCAAAATAAAATTCTTTTTCCCTCCAACAAATATAATAAAATATTCCATAAAAGTTGGATTTAGATTTGGTTAGTAGCATTTTAATTATGCACCAATATCAAGACTAACTCGATATTTTTTTATAAATAGAAGGGTTTTTCCATTCAATCACTACCTTTTGTTGCCTAAAGATCACTCTGGATCTATACTTTTGATCTGACTTTGATCCACCATCATTGTCATATTTTTCTACCATTTTTCTTATGAACTCCCTTTGAGTTCCATTTTTATCTGGGTTTTCTACACCATCAAGGGAGAGAGATTTTAGATCTAAAGTGCTGAGCACTTACAAGAACCCATCCCATTGAGGGGGACTAGTAATATCTTTCTATGTTCCCTTCCCAGGTGTCAAAAAATACAAAAATATTTTAAAAACATTATGTTCTTTTCTATTGGATGCATGGAGAAACTCTTGCTTTTATTTACTGCTTAATGTCTTCTACAGCATAGATCTAGATTTTGCAGCATTTATCTTGGTCATCTAATTGCAAATCTAAAGAAATTGGCAACCATCTTTGTTGTTAGCGATGTTTGTTATGCATGGCCAAAGTGAGCCTTTTTCGTACGCTTGCGATTAAGATTCATACAAACACTTATGATTTAATAGATACTGATAGAAAAAACAAAAATTTCGATCTACAATGATCATCCACTATCCGTGACGTTGATCATGGTAATAGACTATAGCACGCCCCACCTTGCGCAGAAATCTCCTAAATGGACCTAGAACACCTGTCACATGTCTCTGAAGCTTGAGAGGGATATCATATGTTCCTGTATCAGGAATATCTATGGTCAATCTCTCAAGGTTATGCTCCATGTCTTCTAGGATCTCTGTTGCGTCGTCCTATAGAGGTGTTACAGGATGTGCTTCTCTCCTGTCAAAGCAACGGAGTGTTGTTGTTCATTGTGGACCAACATCTACATTTAAATATTTTTTCATTATTGGACGATAAAAATCAAATAAAAATTAGATTAAAAGAATCGAAATAATTCACTAACCTGTCACATCCCACTGTGCCCTTGGAGGAAAATATGTTTCGGGATCACCCTTGTAATCCATTCCTGCATAAGGAAAGTCTTCAATGGTGAAGATTTGGTTCCTAAGCCACATGAAATATGTCAAATTAAACCAAAATACTGAGCCACACTTGCCACCATGGCAAGCCATTAGTGCTACCCACCACACTATCCGAGGTTTTTGAGGAGCCCCATGATCTGCTGGAATCAACTGAGGAGCGAGAAGTGAAATTCTCTCTAAATAAAATGAAATGAGAATGGTGCCATATCCGAATTTTTTCAACTTCACATTCTTTTCTCTAGTCAATTAGCCTTTCATATTGGCCAATACTCTTCGCACCAGTTGAATATGGTTCCTCCAAGACACTCAACTGTTGTTTGCATCTATGATTTAGTAGCCACATGAGGAGCCACACTCCCACACAATCTAGTCACTGTAAATGTTATCACTTTAAGATCCAATCGCAAGATAGTTTTAATATCTATGCGACCATCCTTCAAATCTGCTTCATTGCTGCAATATTGTTCTTTGTAGCTGGCAATGGTAATACCTCCCTATCTGGCCCCAAATAAGGATATGCTTCTTCCTCTCAGGGACAATCTAGTAAGGAAATAAATCTCCTCTAGCTCAATCTCGAGCTGGTGGTCACCAATTATGAAGCATTGGTCTTGAACATCCCATGCATTTACAAGCCAAACCACTAACTCCACTTATGTCTTCATCCCTTGGATAGCCCAGAATTTGTATAAACCACAATTCTTCAATGCACGCATGGTTATATCGTCATCCATGGCTTCATTATCTATGAACTCGTGTTTGCATTCTCGCCACTTCAACAGGGTGAAACAACCTACAAATCAACAAATTTAATAGTTAAAACATTTTGGAAGAAAACTTGAACCATTTTTAAAGAGAAATTTGAGTTTTTGAAATGTTCACGGTGCCTCTGCAGGTTCTGTGTGCAAAAAATGCAGACAATCGCACACACTCCATGCAGAACCCACGGTAGCCCGATAATTTTTCCTTTTAAAAATTATCGGGGTCCATGGTTATCACATGGATTACCCACGGACCCTCGAGGGCATTTTTTAAAGCATAAAATCCTCTTTAAAAATTAAATAAAGGCTCAAAATGAAAAATAAAACGGAGAAAAATGAAGCTAAGAATGATGTGGATTACCTGAATCTGACGATTCAAGAAATGGACAGTCAGTTCTCTCGATATCTACTCTAGAATTTTTTAGACAAAAGCTCTCTATGCACGGCTCTAAACACAAAAGGTGAAAATGATTTGTTTTAACCCCCTTTTATAGTTTTTAAATGAATAAAATATTATTATTTTATTTATTTTTTCACTTTAAAGGGTCATTTTTAAATATTTTTACTTTTTGGAAACAGGTATGTGTAATCTTTTGAGTTTTTGTGCAGGATACAGGATTTTTTGGTGAAAAGAACTATTTTGAAATTGAGTATACTTTTATCACTTTTTCAGTCTTTGTAAAATTACAAAAAATCAAAACCCTAGAGTTCTCTTTTAAGCCCTTTTCATACCCTTGAAATATGAAAAGATTGTCGAATACTTGACTATTCGAACTCATTAAAGTAAATGAACAATCGTCCCTTCAATATAAGTTTACCCCTTTTCCGGACTGAAATGGACTAATTACGAAAAATGTATACATTGATTAATCATGGTCAATAGAGTTCTCTCCTACATTATTTTATCCTTTTTCGGGCCTGAGAGACTAAATTTACAAAAAAAACAACCATGGAATTTACTTATGTTTTTCTTCTGACTCCCTAAAATTGAAAAATGTCGAGTTTTTCCTATACTAGACTCGTTAAAATTTAACAAGGACCTGTCGATTACAAACAAGACTGAACCACTCCTTCTTAGGGTTTGATTTTAATACTAAGATCAAATCATCTGAAGGATGAGCTTACACAAACAAGAAAATTTTATCCTCGTCGCGCTTGAAAAAAATAAAGAGGTACTTGCCAGTGATGGTGGGGGAAAAAGAGAGAAAAAGAATCCAATTGTCACCCTTATTAAAAAAGAAGCATGCCACTCTTGAACATGACACATTGTCACACTTGTACCTGGGTTGGGAAATCCTTTGTCTAAAATTTAATCAAACCATATTGAAAGTCTTCAGTTGGTTTATGGGTATTAGCTTTAGGTCAAATTCTACCAAGCCATCTAAAGTGTCGTTATTTGTTCAAGAGAGAGTTCAAATAAGCCACTCATTGCAAACGTTTGTCTCCATTCACGTTGATAATCCTTGAGTCAGTCCTTGCAAATATTTCTTCAAAAATTTATCTAATGGTTCCATGTCATGGGCTTTCCTACGACGGGTCACTTTCTATCGACGTTAGCTCATTATCTAGAAAGTTGATCTAGAATCCTATTAGTACCTTGGGATATCCATGCCTTAATGGCAGGTTTCTCACCTTCGACCACAAGATGCATAATTGACCTTCGATCGAATGATTATATGAGTGTTCGACTGCAAATCATTCATTCACACTTCATATATTGTACTACAGTACTTTGAGAGCCATTATCATTATTGGTGGTTTCTCTCACACTTGTTAACGGTTCACATCATTGACCGGTAATCAAGTGGTTTCTACCATGTTCAACTTCAACACAATCAATCACATCGATAGATTCGTACTAATTCAGGAAGCGGAAATCAAGACCCCGGATCTAGTTTCCACTATCCAGGCTGCGAGGAGTTTTATTATTCATGATACAGTAGACTACTCATGACAGATGGCTACACCCATACTGTGTCTACTTTTGATGTAATATTAAAACCATATATGTACCAGAACATTTAGTTAGTTTTGATCTGAGTATGGGAATGCCTAGATATATATATATATATATATGCATTGAATTTTCTTACAAGTTTTCGACCAGTGTCTCCAATCCAATCCTCGGAATGATAAAGCACTTCAATCTTCAGAATAACCTCAGAATTCGCACTTTAGGGCGCATTCTGTTACACATTATTTTTTCACCATGACATTTGACTGTTCATATGGATCTATCATCACCTATATCATGTTCCCTTAGATGTCAGAAACACTAATATTCCTAAATCAAGTCTTGGAATTGGAGAAAAGCTCTGCAAAACCCTTAAAAGTCTACTTGCATGGTTTTTCTAGCCTTTCCCTACGCATGCGCTGCTATTTTGTCAATAAACTGTGTCAACCCTCGCACTTTTTGCCACTATTACCTGCACACCCCCGCAAAAAGAAAATAAAAGAAAAAGTAAATTCTAGAAGCCTAACTGGTTGAATATTCTCCCAACTGGAAGCTTCTAGAGTCGCGATCAGTTCGAGCTTTATCCCTCCACTCATGGAGCTTATCTCTTGGTATATGGAGCTCAAATCCCTTCACAAGAGGAATCCATCCCCCTCTTCATGGAACTGAAACTACTTCCATTTCCCTATAAATTTAGCTCAAGTTTCAGGTTGAAGGGTAGATTATAAATGAATTACTGAAGAGAATTCATAAGAGTGCATACTTTCTACACTAGTGAGTTGTTGTTGGCATGAGAATTATCACACCCTTGTGTCCATAACTCCATGTTGGTATTTAGAGAGGAATACTTACCAAACTGAAGGAGAAACGATTGTTTAGGACCTCGAGAGAAATCTGTACGACATCAAGGCATCAAGTTGTAAGATTACTCTTTTTATTGAAGATAATACGTATGAATTTATTTTTCTCATTGAGTTGTTCTTATGCTTATTGAAATAACATCAATACTTAGACTCCTTGATCGCTAATTTGGGTTAGATTTTTTTTATTATTATATGTTGCACATGCTTTGATTCTTTTGTCTTGTCTTTGATTGCAAGTTCTACTTATTGGAGAAACCACTTTGGAGCGACAGGATAAACGACTACATCGAACATCTAGATTTCAAGGTAGGGGCATGTCCTCTCTACTTTCTTATAATAATTTTTAAATGCAATTAATCTATAGAAAAATATTTCCAAATGGATGTTTGTTTCTAGCTACTCATTGAGTACTAAGAAGATCGTTGTTCTCTGTAAGAGGGATTAATCCATGTAACACTAACTGAACTAGCCATGAGTGTTTATACTTTTGACTCTGTAAGGCACATTTTCCCACAATTATGGGGTATACATAGCTTAAACTAGCACTAGGATCAACAAAAATAGATACAGAATGGGTTTGCATCTTACCTTCTAATTCTATCATGGTTGGCTGGTATTCCGCTCGCAGGTCTTCTAATGCAACATTATTTCTGTGTATATTTTGCACCACATCACCCATAGTAGATGCTTCTTTCACGTTGGATTTAGTTTCATCCCTCCTACGATGTGGGAAATTTTTATAATAATGTGCCTCTTCGCATCCCCAACACTGTAATGGCGGTTTCTGTATTTGACCATGATCAACTTTACAAGATGTTTCGGTGGGTTGGTCCTTAGCTGCCCATTTGGCCCTTTGCTGGTTTTTCCCAAAAGGCTTATTTGTTGAATTTCTTGCAGCATTTTTGAAATTTCCAGCTTTGTTATTTTTGAAACCTGAAGAGCTTTTTTGCCCTTTCTGGGTGGCCAATATTTTCCATTTTCTCCTTTAACCTTGGACTGCTGGTAACACATTATTTCCTTACGAATAACCTTTTCCATTGTCTTGGGTCCCACAAATTCAATTCTTTCTTTCATATGAGCAAGAAAACTACTTAAAAGCGTTGTACTTTAACTTTCTCATCCTTCAAGTATGGTACATATTGTAGAAGGGAAGTGAACTTAGTGATAAATTCATCCATGGACAGTTAACTCGGCCTCAAATCATTAAACTCCAGAGATTTTTTGTCATAAAATCGTTTTATTAGGTACTTATCCTTAAAATATTTTTCAAATTCATCCCAGGTTACATTATAGTCCTCAATTCCATGCACATTCTTCACTTCTTCCCACCATAATGTAGCCTTTTCTTGTAATTGATAAATTCCCAATTTGGTCATACTCATATACTTGAAAATATTTATTCGTGTTAATGATCCAAGCTTCTGCCATTTCCTCAGCTTCTCCATCGAATGTGGGAGGCTTAATCTTCTGGAATTCACCTTATAATTCCACCTTCTGCTTTTTCAGTTCTTGATGGTCAGAAGCATTTCCAAATTTAGCTTCATTATAGGTTCTACCTTTGTTGCTTCGTTGGGTGTGACTTCCTTCAAGATCATCATGTATGTGATGTTGTTGTTCACTTTGTGGGTGGGTTCCCCTTTCCGGGCTGGCTGTGCGGTGGGATGATTTTTCTTATCCCAAATGCTCTTGAGTATTCTTTCTTGTTCTCTCCTCATTCTCTCATTAGCACTTTTCACTCTAGCCATTTATGTTTGGATTTGCTGCATATTATCCTACAATCTATGAGTTTGTCTTTGTTTTTCTTCTAGTAGTCTACTAGTTTTCTGGTATTGATCAATACTAAGCTGCACCCGCATTTCCGGATTCATTTCTAGGTTGGCCTTGGGATGAGTCTCCCCTATAACCCTGGGTGTTTGATACGCTGACCCCCTTCTCATTCTTCTTAATTAGTTGTTATTTTGTTCTGTGCACATTCACACACCTCATTTGTTATTCAGGTGACCCTTATTGGTCCCAATGTTAGAAATTTTCTTTGATACCACCTGTAATGGGCATTCACATTACACCTTAACAGAAAATAAAAAAGAAAATTTACTTCCACTAATCATACTACTTACTTTCCCTAAGGTTATAAAGGCAATTATAGAAAATATCCATTCATATAAAATACAATATCCAATCATATGAAAAGCAATCGAAATAATTTATTGTGTTTACAGTGATTATTATAACATTTATTAAGTTACACCATCCTTATGGCATCATCACAATACTATTTTGTAAGTTGTGGGAATTATGGTGTATATATTTTATACATCAGCCGATCATTATGATACTTATTACATACATATTATTTGATTAATTTGATGGACCATACAGTTGTTACCCTTCGAACTTGTTTTTTGGGAGACTTCCCATATATCTGCATTTACATAAATTTATTAATGATTGATACTAATTCCAACCCAGTGGTACGTGTTGTTCCATGAAGATTTAGTTGTAATAAGTGTCTCTGTCTTGGTACAACAAGTGGACTACTGACATCCGTTGATCGCTATATGTCTCGATGACTAGGATTATGGCTGGACCTGTCAGGGTATCATAAACAAAACCATGCCAAACCCTAATCGTTTTCTTTTTCAATTCCTCTGTCACTCCGCCATCGGAGTTCTGCAACCCAACAGCAACCGAGCTCGAGCTTGGTGAGCTAGGGTCCTACTTTGCACAGATTTTAATTTCATTTCTTCTTTTATGCTAGTTCTTGTGAGGTAACAACTTGGATAATATGTCGAGGCTTAGTAACGACATCTTATGTAAATTGGTCGCTATGTTTACATGTCTCTGTGCTATTTACGGTGAGGTCGTAGTTTCTAAGCAAGGACATGAGTTGCTCTTAGGCTCTTCCCAACGGATAGACTCCTTCTCCAGCTCAAACCTACATTCATGTTCTTCTCTGGAGTTTTACTATTCGATTTAGTTATTTTTACTCAGATTTCCTAATCCATGGAAGTTTAACCATCTAAGATCTTGTTTTCGGTATGTATGCAGGTGCTGGAGGATTTCCTAGTTCCCAATGTTCTAAGGTAACGTCCATACATGCTTGGTTTTTGTATAAATTTCTGCTTTCCAGTGTCTCAATTCTCTAACCCTAAAGTTTGCAATGTGCAGGTAAACATATGAAATCCTTTCCACTTTGCGCACTATGGATTTCTTTAGTTGTGGGTTGCATTATTCTGACTCTGAGAGGTCTCCTTCGTTATTCCAGGTGTTATTCATTCTACTTGACAGATTATATGTGGCCCTTGGGGCTTCGCGTTCTGGTTGAAGGGTTAATCATTTATTTGCGTAGTTTAACTTCTATCCAAAGGATAGTAAATTGTTTATCCAAGCTTTTCTGAAGTAGCCAACAAGGCATGTTCCTATTGCTCTTAATTTATTAGATTTTATGTGCATGCAAGCACATTTTTCATGTTTTGGGGTATTTTGCCTAAGTCAACATCTTTTGACTGGTTGTGTGTTGGCCTTGTAAATCGGTTCGATATTAAACTTCGTTACTTCATTTCAATATCTAATTACGGTTAAGCTTCTCCACTTTTTTCTACCAGTTCTACATGTCCTTCCTGTTAATGTACTTAACAGTCTCAAGGTTTCATTCTGAAGTATGTTTTCTTTAGTTTGGAACAATACCATTAATCTCTTGTTGATATAATAATACTTGCATGTAATATTTCGCAATTCTTCTTGTTCTCTGGGGTATAAATATTTATACTTGTGCATTTTTGTCATTAATATTACTCTATCTACGTTCTCATGGTACTCGGTTAACTATTATAAATTTGTTGTACTTTTCTTAAGTTAATTCTTTCATATAGATACAAGCCTTGATGTCTGTGGCTAAACACTCTCTATCTTTTGACATATTATGGTTATCGAGGAAAGATATATTTGTTTTCTGACAAGTTCTGCCTTTACTCTTGTACAAAATAATTCAACTATATATGTGTTTTCCTATTCTGTAAATGTAAACAATCTACAGACTTTCATACAAGTATCTTCTTTATAGTTTTACTGCATGCATAGTTCCATTGTTATTCTTTTAAAGGTGACTAGACCACCTCTAGGGAAACTTGTTCCCTTTCCGTGTACCTACTCTATACTGTCACATGACAGAGAAATTGCTACACTGGGGTTTTACCTCTATGGGTCTCTATGTCAAACCTACTTGTTTTCTGGTTAACTACTATCATGAGATTTCTTTATATGCTTGTCTTAGAGAAAATATTCCTTTTCCATCTCAAAGATAACTTAGAATTGACTAGTTTTTAAAATTTGATAACAAAAACCTCATGTTGTTGTATAATTTCACAGAGTTTCTAATACAGTTTTGATTTCCAAACGAGCTCTTTCTCCTACGCTCTATTCTCTGTAAGAATACGCAAAAATTCCTGAACAACTTAGAAAAATAAAACATATTCTATCAATTTAACTTATCTCACTCGGAACAACTGATGGCTTCTACCCAACCTTGAGTGAGGCAATGACTTCCTCTACTCCCCCCGTGCCCTCACCCAAGTAGGATTCAAAGCGATAATTTTTTTACCAAGGAGGTAGACCTCAGGACTCCGGTCCAGTCTCTTCTACATTCAGGTACAGAGAACCACCGGTCCTTGTTCCAGCTCTGGCACTCTGATCTTCAGCTTTCTAGCCGAATATATTTTATTCTTCTTACACAGAACCCCTTTTCTCCTCTAGGCTTTTCATTTTATCCCAGAGGAAAGGTAACTGCTAGCAACTAATTTTGGGGTCTTGGAAACTTTTCCATCAGACTCATGAAAACATAACTTTTTTATTAAAATTTTATTTACCACTAAGAAACTTTAGTTCATAATTTCGTGATTAACATACTTGTTAATCAATTAATAAAATAATCAAAATAACTTCAATGTCTAGTAAAAAGTAAAATGTCTTAACAAAGCATACAACTATGCTTGATTATTGCAAGTTGTAACCAAACTCCAAAATAAGTTGCTTCAATTTTTTCACTAAGGCTAAAGATTATTTTCATCTTGTGAAACCTATCATTATCATCATCATATTACACTTTATTAAGGTAATATATTAAATTTGAGTTTGGATATTAATAACTAGAAATTTTGGATTGTATTAAAATATGAGAGAAAAAAACTGTATATAATTTTAACATCTTTCTAAATTAAAATTATATATTTAATTTTAAAAATATTTGTAAATCTGAATCATTGTAATTGATTAACTACAACAATATTATACTAGAGGAAATGTTTTACATTGGTAAGGAATTTGTTTATTAAACTTTGATGTTTACTTTAAGCTAAAAATAAAACCTACAGACATTTAATGTTATTTATATTTACATCTATAACGAGAGTGTTATTATGTTTTTTTATTTAAATAAATTTTGAAATAATTTTTATATGCTATTTTATTTTCATTTTCTCATAATATTTTGAATAAATATAATAAAAATATTTATGATAAATTATATATTTATAATATTCGAATAATAATATTTACATTTTAATTTAATATTACTAAAAAATTAAATTAATATTTATCAATACTAAAAATAAATGTATATTTAAAATTTCCTCTCTTAAAAACACATTTTCAAACTTCCAAATTATTAAAAGAGTTATTATTCACTTGAATATTCTATTTCAATTTCCAAATTCTTAGAAAACATCTAATTGATAAAAATAATTTAAAAGTCCAAAATATATCACCATCATTCTCATAAAACATTTTACTATTTAATTAATAAAAACAAAATTATAAATTTATATTTAATTAAAAAATTACTTATATGTCAAGTCTTACTAGCACAAATAGTTGAGGATAGACCTAGTCAATGAGGCGACCCAAGATCAAACCTCACAGGGAAGTTGTGCCAGGTGCTAGGGGGGAGACATGCTAAAAAATCCAATAAGCAGAGATGGTGTGGGCCATACTTGGATGATCCCCGGGTGAATTTGATGGCTTAGATACTCAGATGATCCTCGGTGAACTGAATTTGATGGCTTAGATACTCGGATGATCCTTGGTGAATTGGGTGAATTTGATGGCTTAGATGCTCGGATGATCCTTGAGTGAACCGGGTGAATTTGGTCTTTCCCATACTAGGATGATCCCCTGGTGAACCAGGTGAATTTGATGGCTTAGATGGTGTGGCCCATACTTTGATGAGTGAATTTGATGGCTTAGATACTCGGATGATCCTCAGCGAACTGGGTGAATTTGATGGCTTAGATACTCGGATGATCCTTGAGTGAACCGAGTGAATTTGGTGTGGCCCATACTCAGATGATCCCCTGGTGAACCTGGTGAATTTGATGACTTAGATGGTGTGGCCCATACGGATGATCCCCGTGTGAACCGGGTGAATTTGATGGCTTAGATGGTGCGGCCCATAATCAGATGATTCCCAAATAAACCAAGTAAATTTTATGACTTAGATGCCCCTCAATAAGAACTCCTGAAGCCACAGGTCAAACTTATAAAATCATAGACAACTTGACAAAAATACCCATATAAATTAAATTACATCCACTAAACTTTAATAAACTTAAAAATGTATATACATACATAAATATAGCTTCACGGAAAAATAGAGAAAACATATCATAAATATACAGTGTAATTACTCTCATAACATATTTTTAATTTAATTCATAATTAACACTTCAATTTTCCAGTTTTATCATTTCAAGGTTAAAAAATATCTGGTCGGCGAATATTTATGGATTAAAAATGACTAATGACTCACACTTGTCATAACACATTTTTAATATAGTTGATAATGAACACTTCAGTTTTCCAGTTTTATCATTTCAAGGTTAAAAAATATCTTGTGGGCGAATATTTATGGATTAAAAATGACTCATGACTAACACGTGTATTTATGAATTTAGCTAATATTTTAGTTCTTATAAATTTGGAATAAATAAATTTATATTATTAAATATTAAAATTCAATTTTTATTATAATTTTAAAAATATTGTTTTTAAAAAAACGTGAATCTTATAAATTAAAATTAATTTAATTTTGCTAAAATTATAATTATAGTTATCATTTTATTTATTGGAAATTTCCATACAAGATTATTTTACAGAGTTACAATCTTGATTCAATATTTTTACAAAAAGTTGGAAATTAAAATCTAGTTTTTCCAATTTCACTTACTATTTAACTAGACCATTATTTCACTTTATTCATCTTTGTGTCATTTCTCGTGACTATTATCTTTGTGTCTTTTATCTATGTAGATTATTATCATTGTTTTCTTTATTATATATTAGGATAAGGGATTAAATTTCATAGGATTTTATAACTAGCAATTGCACCTAATGTTGCAAAGGAAACGCCGTAAGGAATAAGCTATAAAGAAAACAACTGTAATTGATTTGATGTTGCCTTATATTTATGTTTTAAAGTCATTCAAGCTAGAAAGAAAGCAACCTATGTTCGTAAATCCCTTGAGAGTGCTATTATAATTTGCTGCAGATAAAGCAGTAACTCATATACAGATTTTTAGCTACTTAAATATTGTAACTGATTAATTCCCTATACACAAAAGCATGTATTAGGTGTTAATGTGTAAGTGAGATTTCCAATGTGACATCAAAATAAACAAGATTTATTGTGCTACAGAGTATAGAGGATGCAGTGGCATTTACTCTACTGTATTGAATTCTCAGAGTTTGTGTGATTATGTAACAAGAGCAGATTTGGGCAATCTCTTAATGAACTCCAGTGTAGCTTTGACAACGTTCGTAGCTGCCAAGGGCCCAAAAATAGCAATCGGATTCTCCCCTTGTTGCGATCCAACCAAATCAGACATCCCTCTGAAAACAATGACATTCAGTTGTTTGACAGACAAGTCTGCAAATACCCAGAAAATATCAGTATATACAACATTTATCAATTCACCAAACTCCAATCTAAAAATTCAACATGCAGATACTACCCAATCAACCAGAATGCAAGAAGAGAACCTTAAACAAACAGCATCAAAGCCTACTCAGGGCTTCAGATGGGAATTTGTTTTATAGACTGATCAATTTACTAGAACTACTACTGCACTTTCTTCAACCACAGAAGCCACTTGAAAATGCTTGAAAAGAAACTCTCTGTAAGGACCATTGTCAATAAAAATATTTGCAGTGGAGGCCCTCAGCCCAACAACCATTCTAGCAGGCCTTGAAAGGCAAACAGTTGAGTTCACACATGATGACAATTTAATTCCCTATATACAAAAGCATGTATTAGGTGTTAAGAATGGCATATGAACTGAAGATGTGTACCTCACTGTGTACAAAAATGAACAGAAGAGGAAGAGGTATAAGGTTCACCTCAAATTTTCTTGCAAGTTCACACCACCGTGAGCTCGTTTTGGCCCAGAGTAAGTTTTTGGGCACATTGGGTTTCCCTGATTCACTGTAAAACTCCTTGGGTTGGTACGATATCTTTCCCAGACGATTAATTTTCTTTACTTGGGGTACATTATAGTCCCCTATTAGTAACCTTCCCACACTCACTGCCTCCTCTGTGTCCTGTAATTTCTGTAAAGATAATGGACTTTTGAAATTGCTTCACATTTTTTTTAAATGTTTGATTATTTTTTATTTAAGATTTTTGTGATCTATAATGTCGATGAAGATGTCTTTAGAAATAATCACATCATTAGAATTAGATCTACATTTCAACCAGATAATGTGATTATCCTCATTTAAAGATAAACCACATTAACTCCTAATCTTATTGACATTTTCATCTACAAAATGTCTAACTACTTTCCCACTAATAACCTTCCTACACTGTTTAATTCCAAAGAGATATGGGTACAATTTATAATTCTTAAAACGACTGGAATGTGAATGACTGAGAAGATGCAATTAGAAATAAGCTTACCAGCCACTCCCAGATTCTAGTATGGGAAACATATTTGGAGACTGTTACATCCCCTATTGAAAGAGAATTGTTTGCATTACTAGCAATGCCAAAATGCACAATTCCAACTATAGTAAACAGATCAGACATCATCTGAGTAGTTACACCTGCATTCCATTGTTACCAAGCACTACAAAACCTTATCTCCATTCCTGAACCAATCGATATGCACAATTCCAACTATATTAAACAGATCAGACATCATCTGAGTAGTTACACCTGCATTCCACTATTACCAAGCACTGCAAAACCTTATCTCCATTCCTGAACCAATCGATATGCACCTCAAACACTTAATATTTGCATAAAAGACTAAAATTAAGTTGAAGCCCACGAAAACCGCAGTCAATTAAATTTCATGAACTACAGGGCTGCTAATCAATTAAATTCTTCACAACAGGGGCCATGACGGTTCGAACCTTCCTAATATTTGAGTTTCCAAAGGTTTAATCATTGAATGGTTAAGGGATTGCTCTATAATGAACTGCATACCTTTTATTGGAATGGCTCTTAACCGTGCAATAAACTACATGCTCTTTGTTTGGCAGTGCCTTCACCTGTTCATTGTAAATCCCTGGATTGTTCTTATAAACTTCCCTCTCAAGACACACTTTAGCTATGGAAGCCGAGCTAACTTGGAGCCAATGGGAGTATCATACCATTACATTTATTCAGAAAAAAGGCTTTTGCAACTTTGTATTTCTCTATGGTTCATTAAATCAAAGATATGGAGGGAGTACAACATGTTTCACATTGTAGCATATAATTAAACAATGGCAAGAAACTTTGAACATGAATATTCAGATTGCATTATATGCCATACCATTTGTGATTGGGATACAGTCTTTGATATGAGATTAATTAAGCATCCAAAATAATACTTCTCGTCCACTTGGGCTGTGAAACCCTTAGCTCCTAGTAGTGAATTATTTTCTCACTACAACCTTAAAGGAAGACCAACTCAATCCAATGTGTAAGTGAGATTTCCAATGTGACATCAAAATAAACAAGATTTATTGTGCTACAGAGTATAGAGCATGCAGTGGCATTTACTCTGCTGTATTGAATTCATAGAGTTTGTGTGATTATGTAACAAGAGAAAATTTGGGCAATCTCTTAGCTTTGACAACGTTCGTAGCTGCCAAGGGCCCAAAAATAGCAATCGGATTCTCCCCTTGCTGCGATCCAGCCAAATCAGACATCCCTCTGAAAACAATGACATTCAGTTTGTTTGACAGACAAGTCTGCAAATACCTAGAAAAATATTAGTATATACAACATTTATCAATTCACCAAACTCCAATCTAAAAATTCAACATGCAGATACTACCCAATCAACCAAAATGCAAGAAGAGAACCTTAAACAAACAACATCAAAGCCTACTCAGGGCTTCAGATGAGAATTTATTTTATAGACTGATCAAATTACTAGAACTACTGCTGCACTTTCTTCATCCGCAGAAGCCACTTGAAAATGCTTGAAAAGAAACTCTCTATAAGGACCATTGTCAGTAAAAATATTTGCAGTGGAGGCCCTCATCCCACCAACCATTCTAGCCGGCCTTGAAAGGCAAACAATTGAGTTCACACATGATGACAATTTAATTCCCTATATAAAAAAGCATGCATTAGGTGTTAAGAATGGCATATGAACTGAAGATATGTACCTCACTGTGTACAAAAATGAACAGAAGAGGCAGAGGTATAAGGTTCACCTCAAATTTTCTTGCAAGTTCAAACCACTATGAGCTCGTTTTGGCCCAGAGTAAGTTTTTGGGCACATTGGGTTTCCCTGATTCACTGTAAAACTCCTCGGGTTGGTATGATATCTTTCCCAGACGATTAATTTTATTCACTTGGGGTACATTATAGTCCACTATTAGTAACCTTCCCACACTGACCGCCTCCTCTGTGTCCTGTAATTTCTGTAAAGATAATAGACTTTTGAAATTGCTTTACATTTTTTTTAAATGTTTGACTATTTTTTATTTAAGATTTTTGTGATCCATAATGTAGATGAAAATGTCTTTAGGATTAATCACATCATTAGAATTAGATCTACATTTCAACCAGATAATGTAATTTATCCTCATTTAAAGATAAACCACATTAACTCCTAATCTGATTGACATTTTCATCTAAAAAATGTCTGACTACTTTCCCACTAATAACCTTCCTACATTGTTTAATTCCAAAGAGATATGGGTACAATTTATAATTCTTAAAACGACTGGAATGTGAATGACTGAGAAGATGCAATTAGAAATAAGCTTACCAGCCACTCCTAGATTCCAATATGGGCAACATATTTGGGGACTGTTACATCCCCTATTGAAAGAGAATTGTTTGCATTACCAGCAATGCCAAAATGCACAATTCCAACTATATTAAACATATCAGACATCATCTGAGTAGTTACACCTACATTCCACTATTACCAAGCACTGCAAAACCTTATCTCCATTCCTGAACAAATCGATATGCACCTCACTGTTACAAAATTTCACCTGGCCTATACGAAAACCGTAGATATCAGGTTTCGAACCTGCAAAGCTTAAAATCTTTTTGGACGTCAAGTTTCAAATCTACCAGGCAGGACAAGGCCCTGTGATATTGGTGTCAAGTGGTCTCAGCCATGCGGAACAACGCCGAGTCTTCAACGCACAAAGTCTTCAACATGAACGCGAGGCTGATATGTGTCTACTTATTTTATAGCAAGATGGAAGGCTCTTTGTTTGGCAGTGCCTTCACGGGTTCATTATAAATCCCTAGATTGTTCTTTTAAACTTCCCTCTCAAGACACACTTTAGCTATGGAAGCCGAGCTAACTTGGAGCCAATGGGAGTATCATACCATTGCATTTATTCAGAAAAAAGGCTTTTGCAACTTTGTATTTCTCTATAGTTCATTAAATCAAAGATAGGGAGGGAGTACAACATGTTGCACATTGTAGCATATAATAAAACAATGGAAAGCAACTTTGAACATGAATATTCAAATTGCATTATATGCCATACCATTTGTGATTGGGATACAGTCTTTGATTTGAGATTAAGTAAACATCCAAAATAATACTTCTCGTCCACTTGGGCTGTGAAACCCTTAGCTCCTAGTAGTGAATTATTTTCTCACTACAACCTTAAAGGAAGACCAACTCAATCCAATGTGTAAGTGATATTTTCAATGTGACATCAAAATAAACAAGATTTATTGTGCTACAAAGTATAGAGCATGCAGTGGCATTTACTCTGCTGTATTGAATTCTCAGAGTTTGTGTGATTATGTAACAAGAGCAGATTTGGGCAATCTCTTAATGAACTCCAGTGTAGCTTTGACAACATTCGTAGCTGCCAAGGGCCCAAAAATAGCAATCAGATTCTCCCCTTGCTGCGATCCAGCCAAATCATACATCCCTCTGAAAACAATGACATTGAGTTTGTTTGACAGACGAGTCTGCAAATACCCAGAAAAATATCAGTATATACAACATTTATCAATTCACCAAACTCCAATCTAAAAATTCAACATGCAGATACTACCCAATCAACCAGAATGCAAGAAGAGAACCTTAAACAAACAGCATCAAAGCCTACTCAGGGCTTCAAATGGTAATTTTTTTTATAGACTGATCAACTTACTAGAACTACTGCTGCACTTCCTTCATCCATAGAAGCCACTTGAAAATGCTTGAAAAGAAACTCTCTGTAAGGACCATTGTCAATAAAAATATTTGCAGTGGAGGCCCTCAACCCAACAACCATTCTAGCCAGCCTTGAAAGGCAAACAGTTGATTTCACACATGATGACAATTTAATTCCCTATATAGAAAAGCATGTATTAGGTGTTAATGTGTAATTGAGATTTCCAATGTGACATCAAAATAAACAAGATTTATTGTGCTACAGAGTATAGAGGATGCAGTGGCATTTACTCTGCTGTATTGAATTATCAGAGTTTGTGTGATTATGTAACAAGAGCAGATTTGGGCAATCTCTTAATAAACTCCAGTGTAGATTTGACAACGTTCGTAGCTGCCAAGGGCCCAAAAATAGCAATTGGATTCTCCCCTTGCTGCGATCCAGCCAAATCAGACATCCCTCTGAAAACAATGACATTCAGTTTGTTTGACAGACAAGTCTGCAAATACCCAGAAAAATATCAGTATATACAACATTTATCAATTCACCAAACTCCAATCTAAAAATTCAACATGCAAATACTACCCAATCAACCAGAATGCAAGAAGAGAACCTTAAACAAACAGCGTCAAAGCCTACTCAGGGCTTCAGATGGGAATTTGTTTCATAGACTGATCAATTTACTAGAACTACTGTTGCACTTTCTTCATCCACAGAAGCCACTTGAAAATGCTTGAAAAGCTACTCTCTGTAAGCCATTGTCAATAAAAATATTTGCAGTGGAGGCCCTCAGTCCAACAACCATTCTAGCCGGCCTTGAAAGGAAAACAGTTGAGTTCACACATGTTGGCAATTTAATTCCCTATATAAAAAAGCATGTATTAGGTGTTAAGAATGGTATATGAACTGAAGATGTGTACCTCACTGTGTACAAAAATGAACAGAAGAGGCATAGGTATAAGGTTCACCTCAAATTTTCTTGCAAGTTCAAACCACCGTGAGCTCGTTTTGGCCCAGAGTAAGTTTTTGGGCACATTGGGTTTCCCTGATTCACTGTAAAACTCCTTGGGTTGGTACGATATCTTTCCCAGACGATTAATTTTCTTTACTTGGGTTACATTATAGTCCCTTATTAGTAACCTTCCCACACTGACTGCCTCCTCTGTGTCCTGTAATTTCTGTAAAGATAATGGACTTTTGAAATTGCTTCACATTTTTTTTAAATGTTTGACTATTTTTTATTTAAGATTTTTGTGATCTATAATGTCGATGAAAATGTCTTTAGGAATAATCACATCATTAGAATTAGATCTATGTTTCAACCAGATAATGTGATTATCCTCATTTAAAGATAAACCACATTAACTCCTAATCTGATTGACATTTTCATATACAAAATGTCTGACTACTTTCCCACTAATAACCTTCCTACACTGTTTAATTCCAAAGAGATATGGGTACAATTTATAATTCTTAAAACGACTGGAATGTGAATGACTGAGAAGATGCAATTAGAAATAAGCTTACCAGCCACTCCCATATTCTAGTATGGGCAACATATTTGGGGACTGTTACATCCCCTATTGAAAGAGAATTGTTTGCATTACCAGCAATGCCAAAATGCACAATTCCAACTATATTAAACAGACCAGACATCATCTGAGTAGTTACACCTGCATTCCACTCTTACCAAGCACTGCAAAACCTTATCTCCATTCCTGAACCAATTGATATGCACAATTCCAACTATATTAAACAGATTAGACATCATCTGAGTAGTTACACCTGCATTCCACTGTTACCAAGCACTGCAAAACCTTATCTCCATTCCTGAACCAATCGATATGCACCTCACTTTTACAAAATTTCACCTGGCCTATACGAAAACCGTAGATAGCAGACGTAGAATAAGTTGTTTCCCTTGAACCAGCATCCTAATCACCAACAACAATTCACCAGATATGAAATACTCATCTGGTAGGTCCATGCACTGTAGAGCTACATACATTCAATCTATTCAAAATAACTCTTATATGGTATGTACTGTTGGGATACAAACGTTCAATCTATGGGAAATTAAGAGGCTTGGCAATTCATCCATACAAAGAAGAGCATTTCGATATAATGATAGGGGTTTTCGAGTTCATCCAGTTACCTTTACCAGGGAATAGTGGAAGAACTCATATATGGTATGCACTAAGCAATGAGATGAGTATTTTGTCAGTAGCATTGCAGCACTTGGTTGACAGAATGATACATTTGCATATAATGATGAGACCTGTTAATTCATCCAGAAAAACTGTCCATGGTCTATTGGAAAAGAAAAAACTAGTTGACTAGAATGATACATTTTCATATAATGATGAGACCTGTTAATTCATCCAGAAAAACTGTCCATGGCCTACTGGAAAAGCAAAAACTGGTTGACTAGAATGATACAGTTGCATATAATGATGAGACCTGTTAATTCATCCAGAAAAACTGTTCATGGCCTACAGGAAAAGCAAAAACTCTTTTATGGTAGAACTGAACTGTGAGATGGTTATTCTGTCAATAGCATTGCAGAAATAAAGACAACGATGAGGCTTGGGAATTCATACAGTAAAGCTTTGTCCAAGGCCCACTGGAAAAATATTTTTATATGGTATGTACTGAATAATGAGATAAATATCATGTCAGTAGTATTGCAGCAAAATTGGCGAAGTTAATCATCTCTCCAGATTCCTGATTTCTCTCATTGCACTGCATGACTCTGTGTTTCAAAATGCAACCTTAATAGTGATCAATGTGACATCTATTAACAAAGTTATTTATACAAAAGATAAGACCCTAGTCATTTCTATGTCAATTACTTTAAAATTCATAATTTCATATTAAAGTAGGTAGTTCAGTAAGTTACACTCATGCAGAACGATGTTTCTTTTCTCTAGGAATGATGTTTCTTTTCTCGAGGACATGTCACAGATAATTTTCTGTTTGAAATAATTTTCCTATCTCCTTAAAAATGGCAACTCCATTCTTGGCTGCCATTCAAATAATTTTCCTATCTACTTAAAAATTTCAACTCCATTCTTAGCTGCTGCTAAGTGATGAGAAACATTATTTTACATAGGTATAGTGCAAGCCTGCAGCAAAGAGATCATGAAACCCTTGAATGAATCTATAAGGTAAATACTTCATATTTCATTTTCCCTTAGCTATCGTCCCTATTGAAAACCACAGCTATTACAGCTACCCTGTACGTGAAATGCAATGACAGTGGACATTGCACAATATAGTTGTTTTGAGACCCTTGAATGTTTTGTGATTCTTGAGACAAATCAATACTGGTAGAAAAGGGTGATCATAGTTGGGAAAACAATGTAAGGGGCAAGTTATAAATAGTCTCCATCCACCAAAAATTGTGGGGAAAATGCATTTTCAAAATTCAAAAACCCATATATAATATTAGACAACTGGGAGTAAACAAGGCTTGCAGCAGACAAGAGAATGGGTGGTAAAACGCTATCTTCGACATAAATAATTACGGTTTACAACTTTCCCAGTCACAGCATAGTTAGATCTTCTGGGAGTTGTATAACAATCTAACGATTTTGCATATCGAGGTCAAAAACGCCATAGATCCAAAACTATTGATTAGATAAAAATTTATTCTTTTGCACCGTTTTTTCTTGTTCAAATAGAAATTATGCATCCGTAAAAATTTTATTGATTTCACCGTCCTTCTGTGCAGAACATAAACAAAGTTACATTATTTCTTTCATGTCAGATAACACTGAAATAACACTGTACAAGCAGCTCAACAAATGTATTTTTTAAAAGAGGAAAAAGTGGAAAGGGAACCTTTGAGGATCTTTCCAATGGAAGCATTCCAACTCGGAAGAAAGGAAAATAGTTGTAGCCGTTTGACAGAAATTAGAGTCTTTCTTGATGTCATTGTGTTTATATCATTGCACCGAGCTAACCATTTCAATTGCTTTAAAATATCTATGTAACATTTACAACACAATAAAAATTAGGTGTCCCATGTCTACTGCTTAAAAAACATAAAAAAGAGGAAAAAAATCTGCCTGAATCAATCTTCACTAGATCCTTTAAAAAACAGGTTTGAATTTGATGTTTTTATATCCCTCTCAATGCTTGATAAATTGAGAGTGGGGTTAAGGTAGGTCCATTCTAGTTGTTAACTAAGAAACCACACATATAGCTGCAAATAAGAATATTCAACACTATATAGAATACACATTGAAAATGATTTGTACAATAATTTTTTTCCGGATGGGGCAATATAGTACACGTCTGCAAACTTGCAGGTGCTATATCCTCTAAGGGAGAGCAACCGCTCCCATCCCGTGGGAGGGCGAGGTATATTTGGCTTGTCAATTATCAAGAAACGAGTAATATCCTGTGAGAGTTTTGCTGGATCATTACAGAAAGCATTTGGGTACGAGGCAGAGGTTCTGTTACACACCCAAGGATCTGCAGAAGCCCAATGCCGAATCGCTTCATATTGTTCCTTGCTTGGAATGAATCTCCATTTAAAGAATTTCACACATTGAACGGCATATGCCCCAACAACTGGCAAAACCGTTTGAGAAGCTGATGAAGATTCCTTCTTAATCTTTGAATTGGATTTCTTCTTTTTACTCCGAGATGACAATGCTGCTGAATCTCCCTGCATGCAACCACAAAAGAAGGCTTCATTTTAGCCCTAAACAAAAACTATAATATGCTTGAACTGAACTGAAATAGACAAGCAAAGAAATTGCAAATACAAATACGCGCAGAGAAAGTAAAATCAGACTCTGCTGAAACAGACGATTTACCAGACTCTGCAGTTGAAAGTCTTAAAAGAGGAAAGCCATGACCCCTATCGGTTGGTTTTGCCGCGGCACCCCTATTATCAACAGACAACACAAAAACCCTGTAACACTTACGCCTCTCTAAAATCCGAGAATGTTAAAGCATTTCACACATTGAACGGCATATGCCCCAACAGCGGGCAAAACCGTTTGAGAAGCTGATGAAGATTCCTTCTTAATCTTTGAACTGGATTTCTTCTTTTTACTCCAAGATGACAATGCTGTTGAATCTCCTTGTATGTAACCACAAAAGAAGGCTTCATTTTAGCCCTAAACAAAAACTACAATATGCTTGAACTGAACTGAAATAGACAAGCAAAGAAATTGCAAATACAAATACGTGCAGAGAAAGTAAAATCAGACTCTTCTGAAACAGACGATTTACCAAACTCTGCAATTAAAAGGCTTAAAAGAGGAAATCCATGACCCTATCGGTTGGTTTTGCCGCTACACCCCTGTTATCAACAGACAACACAAAAACCCTGTAACACTTACGCCTCTTTGAAATCCGAGAATGTCCAGGTCGCCCGATGCCCTATCTTCCACATTTTCTGTTTTCATAACTGTATTGTAAACTAAATTTTCCATCAAGGGTTGAAAATGTTTTAATCGTCTAACATATAATCTAAGGGTTTCACATTATGACACGATGCACATTAGGAAATTTGTTTTCAAATAATAACGCCTTACGGCGTAATTATTATTTTTATTTAACTATTAACTATTTATTATTTTAAAATTTATCATGATATTTAATTAAATTTTCAAAACATAAATTAGATGGGTAATTTAAAAATTTACATGTATTCATGTGTATGTGTGTTTGAATAAAAGTATTTCCAAATAAAATTGCATAAGCTAGTGACTCTCTTGGCTATGAATCTAATATAAGAACATTAGATCTTTGGACTCAATTAAAAAAAACTAGTCTCTAACCTCATACACTTTGCAATTCTACATTGCAGACACTTAGGTCTAAAGCATGAATATTGAAGCCTACAACTTACAAGTTGAGAGTCACATGACATGGCTACTCTCTTGGATGAGACTCTAAGATAATAGACTTTGCATTTCTGCATTGTAGACACTTGGCCTAAAGCATGAACATTGAAGCCTACAACTTACAAGTTGAGAGTCACTTGACATGGCTACTCTCTTGGATGAGACTCTAAGATAAACACACTGGGTATTTCTACTTATTAGAAAAAGCTCATATCTATCTTCACTCAAACCTTGCTATCTTGCATTGCACACACTTAAGCCTAAAGCCTGAATAACTTAAAATTTGATGCTCACACAACATGTTCACACCCATGAGCCATTTACATTCTATATAAAACACTCACTAATTTTTTCATTCATTTGAGTGAAAAAATGATTTTCCATTTTATTTTGAGAGTTTTCTTTAGTTTCTTTAGTGTTGGTACACTAGTGATAGAACTTGGTTTTTATAATGGATCTATTTATTTGTTTGATTAGAAAACAAAACTATTTTGTGATTAGATGAAATCCCAAATGTGTGGTTACAGAGCTATGATGCATTTTATACATTCATACTTGAATATAAACACAATTGGTTTTGGAATTTTTACATGTTAGCTTTCTTGTCGGAATGCTCTATTCTTCTTATCGTGAGAAGATGATCATTTTCTTCAAAATGCATGCCGCCTATATTATTATTGTTTGACATCTCATAAACCTCTGAAGTTGTTATTTTAAAGTGTTTTCAAACGTGTTTTATTATTTGTAACCTCTTCCTTTAGTCCAATTCATCATATTAAATGGTAATGTCCATCGTTCATCTTCAAAATAGATTATAGTCAATGGGTTCAACCAAGGTAGTTGAAAAGTTTTCTAAAATAATTTAGCATAATTTGTAAAAACTTTCTTTAGTTCAATTCATCATATTAAATAGTAATGCCCATCATTCATCTTCAAAATAAATTATAGTCCATTGGATTCAACCAAGATAGTTGAAAATTTTTCTAAAATAATTTAGCATAATTTGTAAAAACTTTCCTCGATGAGAAAGTGATCTATGGACAAACGAAAATATTTTGGAGGTCATGCCCTAAATAAATCTGTCAACCTCTCGGCATGGCGTGGAACGAGAAAGGGTGGTGGACTTGGGCTTAACACCCAACGTCTATTAACTATAAATGCAAGGTCTTATTCATGGAATAGTGGAAGCTCATTCATGAAAGTAGTGGAGGTGAGGTGTAACCCTCACCCTCTTGCTCCAAGTCTCACTTCGTAATAAGGTTTGTTAATTATTGTTCGATTGTTCGTCGAATGGGGTTTTATTATACGAAGGTGTCTTTCTTTTCAACTCTTTCAATGTGGGAGAAAAGTCAGGGTCGATGTTCTTCATCATATACCTTCATGTCGACTTGATTGTGGTTTACTCCAATTTTCCTATTTTCGAAAGAAAATTTCCAGGTATATCTTACCTTTTGCCCTGTTTTGGTTTGCAATTATTGGTATTATGGTAATTCTCTATATGGTTCTAGCTTGGGAGTATTTTGGTTGTCTTATTTGTGTTGCACATTGTAATTTGGGTTCTCTCAAGCTTTTATTGGTTCAACACTAGCATGATCCTTGCTCTCGTGAATTGGTTCATTGCACTCTTTACTTCTCTTTTTATCCCAGTTAAAATTTGTGTTTCTAATCCTAGAATAAAAAAAAACTAGTGACTTTTATCCTCTAGGTGAGGTGGGGTTTGTGTTGGTGATCGATCTAGGTATTACTTGCTTTTGGGTGGTCTTATGGTATTGTGATTTTCTATGTTCTATGTCTCTAGAATGTTGTGAGTTCCAATCCTTCCTTGAATTTGAGCCTTTATTGTGGAATTTTGGGGACAACTTAATAGTTTTTCCGTACAATGTTCTCTTCTCCTAGCCTCCATGCCACCTCCAAAAATAATGTCATAGGGGAGCTACTAATAATGTTAGTCTCAATAGTCAACGACCTTTTGACTGTGATTTTATAGCCACTTTCTTTGATTTGGCTCCCCTTGAGGTCTATCTGAAAATTATGATATTATAACCTCAAGAGTTTGAAGATAGCAATATTTTTTGGTGTGAGCTGGTGCAATATTTTTTGGTGTGAGCTGGTTTTACGCTATCATTTTTTTAGAGTTTTTGTTTTCTCATAGGTCCTCATTGTTGAAAGGGTAAGTGTTAGGATGCACATTTGTTGGATGAGTCTTCACTGTTTCACTTGGCATATAGCTATTTTAGAGTATTGTTTGTTGCTTGTTTTGATTGTTGTGACGCCTCCCGTCTAGGTCCTATAGATATAACTGAGTATGTCTTGGTTTTTAGAGTTTTGTATCTCAATTGCGCTTATAGGGAGAGTCTCACTATCTTTGTATGTAGTGACATTTTCTCATATTTTGAGCTTGCAATATATATATATAAATAATTTCTTTCAAAGTAGTACAATCAACTTCAGTTTAAAAAAAATTGTAAAAACTTTAAAATTACATGAATAATAACCATATATTAGTTAAATTGACCAAAAAAATAAAGTTAAATATATTTAAAACAATCGACTAAGAGTACTCCTAGTAGCACTTTATAGTGCCATCGGAATGTCATTAACGGTGGCAGCCCGACAGCGATGATGAGAGTTATGTGGATACGACAGTTTTGACGTTGAAGTGGGGACAATTTTTGGTCTGTGGGCTTGGATCAACCCATTGAGAATCTCTTTCATAATCATGTAGGTACGTGATCTTCGAGTATGTTAATCTCTGATTTTTTTTCTACCCATGAGTGGGTTAGGTCATCACCAGTCAAATCTTTTAATTTTTCTATTAATTTTTATCTCTGTGAAGGATTTTGCTCCAAATCAGGTTTACGAAATTTAATACTTTTATGTTCACAATTTTATATTTAAAAAATGTGATATAATTTAATAATGAATCAATATTTTTTACTTATTAAAATTATAATTTGACTTGGACACTTAGGCATAGAGTTAAATTTAAGTAGTAAAGTGATTAGGTTGTAAAAATAAAGTGTCTTTGTAATTTTAATCAAAATATCGAGAAAAAAAAATTGTAAATGAAATGTTTTTATAGAAATATTATATATAAAAATATTATATTTTCGTAATTATAAAATAATTTTATTTGTATTTTATAAAGTATATGGTACATTAGAGATTTCTATTCATTAAAGTGTAAATATGAGAATTTATATGAAATAAATTTTAGAATATTTCAATGTAATCCATAAAGTATGTCATAGAACCTTTTAAATAGATCTGTTAATTTTAATTTAAATGGTTTTAAATTTTGATAAACTTCTCACAATTTTGATAATAACATTTATATATCATTCTTCCTTACAATAAACAGACTATCCTGAATTCAGCTTCAACCTAATTTAAAAAAAAAAAAAAAAAAACCTCTTAAATATTATACCTAAATTTAAATTAAAAAATTAATATTATGTTTCAAAAATATGTATATATTTTATTATATTTTGTGTATAATTATATGCAAATGTGTGTAAATATAATTATAGTGTTGTTTTTAGAGTTAATAATTCAACATTTAAAAAAAAAACAAAGTTAATTATTTAACTCATCAAAATTATGATTTCAATAACTTCTATCAATTCCAACAACTTCCAACAAAAATTGAAACAAATTTAACCTCACATATATACATATATCCTCCTACATCTGAAATATGCAAAGTTAACAAGTATTCCAATAACTTCTGGCAATTCCAACTACTTTTGACAAAAATTAAACAAATTTAACCCCACGTACATACATAGATATATCCTGCAACACCTAAACCAGTCAGTCTACGACTATAACAGGTGCACATTGTTACACTCCCTCATCCGCTGCTGAATTCCAGGATTACTCCCTCTATTTCTGGAAACAACTGGAGTAAAATTCTGGAAACCAACTCTGCAGTGATTTCCTTAATTTATGGAAACTAACTGCAGTAATTTCCTTAAATTATGGAAATCAACTGCAGTTCATTAATTTCTTGTTGGGAGCTTCTGAAATGGTCCATTACTCCCACTGCAGTTCTCTGCCATGATCAGTGGAGCATTTGACACATAGCCAACAGAAGCTTGATGGAAGCTGGGCTATATAGTTTTCTGTTTGGTCCCCAAGCTCACCAATTCATTCCCTTCAGTTTTACACCATCAACCAGAGTTGGCAGAGCTTGGAAGAGCCTTCAGATTTCCTATATTCTTCTTTTCTGCTTAAGTGAAGTTTATGTGTTGGATTTTTCTATATTCTATCGAGCAAGCCTGAAATGCTTTGAAGTCTGAGTGCACCGTGTTTCATTTGTCACCGCTACTATAACTCTGTTTAAGGTCTTTTGTCTCTTTGCAAAATTGGAAGCATTCCAAAATTATATACATCTGATTTATTAGTAAAGCCAAGAACCAGTCATGATGTATGTGAAAAATCATATAAGAGCATGAAGCAAAGTCATAGCATGACCAGTTGCAGCTTGTGCGTGGAAAGAGGCAAGTTTGAAACAATTTTTTAAAGCCAACACAAAGTCAAACATCAAGTTTTGAAGCTCGTTGCTGTGATATCGAGTGTTGTTCCTACGGTCAAATTTACAATTTGTGAGTGTGGATAAAACCAATGGCGGGAGGTATGCGATTTTTCTGGATATTTAAGTTTTATTTTCTGCACATATAAATTTTACTGGGCATTTAAGGATTCAATTTTAATTGCTAAAATTGAAAACATTACATCTCAGTAAAATTGCTTAAAGTTTTTTACATATTTATATGTTTTTACTGAGTATAAAAAATTGTTTATCCATGAATTTTGTTTTACTGTGTATAAAAGAGTTAACATTGTAACTCTGCAGAATTTTATTGAGTTATAAAAAATTCTAACATTTGGTATCAGAGGCAAGTTTTACATCTCTGCCTTGGTGATTTATGAATATAATTGGATAAATGTCCTATTTTTAGATTTTCTAAATTAAAGTATATATTTAGAAACATGTCTTTTTTATTTAATTTTTATGCTTATACTATTTAGATTAATTATATGCAATTTTGGAAAATATGCTCATATTTAGTTATGCATGAATTAATTATTTGAGATTTAATTAAAACATGTTATTAACTATGAGCATATGAGATCTATGGTTAAATATTATGCATGAATATTGTAGTTTCATTCATGTAAATTTATCAGTTAATTTTTATTATTAAAAAAAAAAAAAAAAAAAAATGTCTAGTGATTCATATAATTTTAATTGATTAGAGAATAGCCACAGCATCTCAAATCAAATAAAATTATATATTATGATTGATTAGAATCACATAAAGAATAGACATTAATTGTAATTAATTATATTAAATATAATAAATTTTATCCCGCAGGAATTTTTATTATATTTAAATAATTAATTAGGATAAAATATTCATAACTTACGCACAGGGGTTATGAATTAATAAGTTTTATCATCAAGTTCAAAAAGTTAATTGAATTTGCTTGAATTAAAAATTTAGTCCACAGACTATTTTATGTCATTAGATTCAATTTTGAAGCATGATTTACATTGGTAAAGCATGAAATTTTATTTATGCCTCAATTTTAACATAAGCATGTGTTTTTAATATTATGCAGTTGTACAACCTGCAAATTTCTCTGAAATTCGTACTGATATCCCTGAACTTAAGGGAGATAACTATAAAGTCTGGAAGGAGAGAGTTCTCCTTCATTTGGGGTGGATGGACATAGATTATGATATTAGGAAAGATGAACCACCAGCACTCACTAATACCAGCACTACAACAGACATCGCGCTTTATGAACGATGGGAACGATCTAATCGTTTAAGCGTGATGTTCATTAAGACTAAAATTTCAGCTGGTATCCGTGGTTCTGTTGAACATCATGACAAAGTTCGAGACTTGCTGAAAGCCATTGATGATCAATTCGTCACTTCAGACAAGGCACTTGCAAGCACCCTAATCATGAAGTTCTCATCCCTGAGGCTCACCAGTGTAAAAGGTGTGCGCGAGCACATCATGCAAATGAGGGACACTGCGGCTCAATTGAAGAAACTCGAGGTTGAAATATCAGAATATTTCCTCGTGCACTACATCCTGAACACCCTTCCACACCAATACGGACCTTTCAAAATCTCATACAACATACATAAGGATAAATGGTCAATTAATGAACTCATGACCATGTGTGTTTAAGAGGAAGAGAGACTGGTGATGGAAATGGGAGAAAGTGCAATGCTGGCAATGCGAGGAAAGGGCAAATCTCAAGCTAATCGGAAAGGGAAAGGTAAAATACCTCCCCATGCCGATATCAAGAAGGATTCCAAGTGTTTCTTCTGTAAAAAGAAGGGACACATGAAGAAGGAATGCGCCAAATTTCAGAAATGGCTTGCAGACAAAGGTAATCCAATCTCGTTTGTTTGTTATGAATATAATATGGTTAATGTCAATATTAACACCTGGTGGATTGATTCTGGATCAAAAATTCACATTTCGAATTCCTTGCAGGGTTTGCAAAACCTAAGGAAGCCAGTGGGAAGTGAGCAAAGCATCTTATCAGGAAACAAGATGGGCTCGCATGTGGAGGCTATAGGAACATGCTATTTAACTTTAAGTAGTGGCTTTGTTTTAGAATTAGAAAAGACTTTTTATGTACCAAGTTTCTCTAGAAACTTGATTTCAGTTTCAAGGCTTGTACCTTTTGGATATTCCTTTAACTTTTCATAAACATCATTCAGTTTATTTTATAAATCTGATTATGTTGGGAATGGTATTTTGTCTAATGGTCTTTATTGCATTAATTTAAAAAACAATGTCACTTATGATTCAATGCATGTTCACACTGGTATTAAAAGATGTGTTATTGATGAAAATTCCTCTAAATTATGGCACCGGAGACTAGGTCATATCTCCATAGATAGAATTAAAAGATTGGTAAATGAAGGGGTGCTTAATACTCTAGATTTTACTGATTTTGAGACTTGTGTGGACTGCATAAAGGGAAAGCAGACCAACAAGTCAAAGAAAGGTGCCAATAGGAGTTCAAACATATTAGAGATCATACATACTGATATATGTAGTCCAGACATGGACTCACATAGTCAGAGATAATTCATCTCCTTTATAGATGATTACTCACGATATATGTATCTCTACATGCTTCATAAAAAGAGCGAAGCATTAGATGCCTTTAAGATATTTAAGGCTGAAGTAGAGAATCAATGCGGCAAGCAGATTAAGATCGTGAGATCAGATAGAGGTGGAGAATATTATGGTAGATACACAGAAGATGGACAAGCACCTGGGCCATTCACTAAATTTCTTCAAGAGCATGGGATTGTTGCCCAATACACCATGCCTGGTTCACCTGACCAGAATGGTGTAGCAGAAAGAAGAAATCGAACATTATTGGACATGGTGCGGAGTATGCTTAGCAGCTCCAATCTTCCTAAATCCTTGTGGACTGAAGCACTTGAGACGACAATGTATATATTAAACCGAGTTCCAACCAAGGCTGTTCCTAAAACGCCATTTGAATTATGGAAAGGTTGGAAACCGAGTTTGCGACATATGCGCGTTTGGGGATGCCCGTTCGAAGTGAGAATATATAATCCACAAGAGAAGAAATTGGACCCAAGGACCATTAGTGGGTATTTCATTGGATATGCTGAAAGGTCTAAAGGTTACAGATTTTATTGTCCATCTCACAGCACTAGGATTGTGGAATCAAGAAATGCAAAGTTTCTTGAAAATAACTTGATCAGTGGGAGCGATCAAACCAGGAACATAGTTTCTGAGAAGGATCATTCAGAATCTCAACCTTCCACCTCAAGTGAAAGATTGGTTATTGTTCACAACACCCCTCAAGTACAAACTGGTGTTGAACAACCAATTGTTGAAGTTCCACAAGCTGCTGACGATATTCCAGTAGATCAGATAGTTCAAGAATTGCCAAGAACTTTTGAACAACGAGTTGAACCACATACTTCTCAGGAAGATGGTGGGACAACATTAAGAAGATCTACTAGACCAAAGAGATCAGCAATTCCTGATGATTATGTTGTGTATTTGCAAGAATCTGACTACGACATTGGAGCCGAAAATGATCCTCAATCTTTTTCACAAGCCATGAGTTGCAAAGAATCAGAATTATGGTACGATGCCATGAAGGAAGAGATGAATTCTATGAAGAGTAATGAAGTCTGGGATCTTGTTGAGTTGCCTAATGGTGCAAAAGCCATTGGATGTAAATGGGTCTTTAAGACAAAGAAAGACTCATTGGGCAACATTGAGAGATACAAGGCTAGACTCGTTGCAAAGGGATTCACTCAGAAAGAAGGAATTGATTACAAGGAGACTTTCTCTCCTGTATCTAAGAAAGATTCCTTGCGCATTATTATGGCATTAGTAGCCCATTTTGATTTGGAATTGCATCAAATGGATGTGAAAACGGCATTTCTCAATGGAGATCTAGAGGAGGAGGTTTACATGAAACAACCTGAAGGATTCTCCTCTAGTGATGGTGAGCATTTGGTTTGCAAGCTAAAGAAGTCATTATACGGATTAAAACAAGCATCTCGCCAATGGTATTTGAAATTTCATGATGTAATTTCTTCTTTCGGTTTTGTAGAAAACATTATGGATGAATGTATATACCTTAAAGTCAGTGGGAGTAAAATTTGTTTTCTTGTTTTATATGTGGATGACATTTTGCTAGCAACCAATGATAACGGTTTGCTGCATGAGGTGAAACAATTCCTCTCTAAAAAATTTGATATGAAGGATATGGGTGAGGCATCTTATGTCATTGGCATTAAGATCCATAGAGACAGATTTCGAGGCATCTTGGGTCTGTCTCAGGAAACCTATATTAATAAAATTTTAGAGAGATTTCGGATGAAGGATTGTTCACCAAGTGTTGCTCCCATTGTGAAGGGTGATAGGTTCAGTTTGAACCAATGCTCGAAGAACGACTTTGAAAGGGAACAAATGAATAACATTCCATATGCTTCTGCTGTCGGAAGCCTAATGTATGCTCAGGTTTGCACAAGACCTGACATTGCATTTGCTGTGGGAATGTTGGGACGATATCAGAGTAATCCAGGTTTAGACCACTGGAGAGCTGCAAAGAAAGTAATGAGATACCTTCAAGGAACCAAAAACTACATGCTTATGTATAGACGGACAGACAACTTGGATGTGATTGGCTACTCAGATTCTGACTTTGCTGGATGTGTTGATTCACGCAAATCAACATCAGGATACATTTTTATGATGGCCGGTGGAGCTGTATCATGGAGGAGTGCCAAGCAGACCTTGATTGCCACTTCTACTATGGAAGCGGAGTTCGTCTCCTGTTTTGAGGCTACTTTAGATGGTGTATGGCTTAAGAATTTCATTTCCGGGCTTAGAATTATGGATTCTATCTCTAAGCCATTGAGAATATATTGCGACAATTCAGCTGCTGTTTTTATGGCTAAGAACAACAAAAGTGGGAGTCGAAATAAACACATTGACATTAAGTATTTAGCTATAAGGGAACGTGTTAAAGAAAAGAAAGTGGTCATTGAGCACATTAGCACTGAGTTGATGATCGCTGATCCTTTGACTAAGGGCATGCCACCGTTTAAATTCAAGGATCATGTAATGAATATGGGACTTGGTTCCATTATGTAAATTCTCATTGTATGAACAATGTCATTTTTAATGAAATTTTTAATTATTGTGATGTTTTTTCTCATATTTATGTGCACTTTAATTTGATTTTGAGAGAAATCATCTATGTAGGACCAAGAATAAACATGGGGTTTATTCATTAAGAAATTGTTGCCACATGAATTTTAATAAGAATAAATACATAGTAATACATGGAAGATAATACTCATCATTAGAGGACTTATCGCCATGATTCATGTATCTATTACTTAATACAGATTATCAATGGTTTTTTAGATGAGACATTAAGAGTGGAAGTATGGACTAAGTGGGAGAATGTTACACTCCCTCATCTGCTGCTGAATTCCAGGATTACTCCCTCTATTTCTGGAAACAACTGGAGTAAAATTCTGGAAACCAACTGCAGTGATTTCCTTAATTTATGGAAACTAACTGCAGTAATTTCCTTAAATTATGGAAATCAACTGCAGTTCATTAATTTCTTGTTGGGAGCTTCTGAAATGGTCCATTACTCCCATTGCAGTTCTCTGCCATGATCAGTGGAGCATTTGACACATAGCCAACAGAAGCTTGATGGAAGCTGGGCTATATAGTTTTATGTTTGGTCCCCAAGCTCACCAATTCATTCCCTTCAGTTTTACACCATCAACCAGAGTTGGCAGAGCTTGGAAGAGCCTTCAGATTTCCTATATTCTTCTTTTCTGCTTAAGTGAAGTTTATGCGTTGGATTTTTCTATATTCTATCGAGCAAGCCTGAAATGCTTTGAAGTCTGAGTGCACCGTGTTTCATTTGTCACCGCTGCTATAACTCTGTTTAAGGTCTTTTGTCTCTTTGCAAAATCGGAAGCATTCCAAAATTATATACATCTATCAATTATTAGGAAGCAGAACCAAATATGATGGGCGGGGAAAATCAGCAGGAAAGTGAAGCGTAGTCATAGCATGACCGCTGGCAAACACCGTGCGTGGAAAGAGGCAAGTTTGAAACAATTTTTTAAAGCCAACACAAAGTCAAACATCAAGTTTTGAAGCTCGTTGCTGTGATATCGAGTGTTGTTCCTACGGTCAAATTTACAATTTGTGAGTGTGGATAAAACCAATGGCGGGAGGTATGCGATTTTTCTGGACATTTAAGTTTTATTTTCTGCACATATAAATTTTACTGGGCATTTAAGGATTCAATTTTAATTGCTAAAATTGAAAACATTACATCTCAGTAAAATTGCTTAAAGTTTTTTACATATTTATATGTTTTTACTGAGTATAAAAAATTGTTTATCCATGACTTTTGTTTTACTGTGTATAAAAGAGTTAACATTGTAACTCTGCAGAATTTTATTGAGTTATAAAAAATTCTAACACACATGGGTTAACTATAAAACGTATTTGTGAATTTTGTTATCTAAATGACGCAAGAATGAATCGTAAATTGATAGGCTTATTTCAACTGGATACACAGCATAAGAGAGGATTAAACGAACAAGAAAAGGTTTACATGCATTTTAATTTTAGATCCACCAAAAACAATATACAGCCGACTCGCCTAGCGGCTGTTTAATAGGTTCTACAATGTTTCTTAAATATAAACAAGGGAATACAACCACTCTGTTCTATGGAACATTTATTCTCTTCTTTCAGAAACAGAAAACAGATCGTGTTTACTGGTTTTTCTCCATCTTCTTTACTCCTTTCAACTGTTGGATAAAGTCATGGATGTAACTCTGCTGACGCCCAGTACTGCCCACTACAATATCTTGGGCCTCCACTGCTTTGGTTCTCATATTCTTCCCCTCTTCTCCCTCCATTATCATTTTGACTGCTTTGCATATACTTTCTTTGCTGAAGGAGCCATCGTCTTCCCTTTCGATCTCTAACCCCGCCTTCAATTCTGTTGTTATTTGTCGAGCATTCAAACCATGGTCAAGCCTTAAAGGCAGGACGATGAGGGGCAACCCATAGCTCAGCGCCTCCATGGCAGAGCTCCACCTGCCGTGGCTCAGATACCCACCTACTGACCCATGCGAAAGGATACGCATCTGCGGCACCCAGTCGCGGACCACTAATCCACGGTCCCGGGTTCGAATCTTGAATCCCTCTGGAAGGAGCTCCGGTGAATCGTCCAAGTACTGTGGAGCGCGCAGCGACCAGAGGAACGGGAACCCGCTCATTTCCAAGCCAAGCGCTAGCTCGCGAGCTTGTTCTGCGGACAGGAACGTCTCGCTGCCGAAAGACACAAACACCACAGAGGCTGCCCTCTGCCTGTCCAGCCATTGTAGCAGATCGGATCCCTCGCTGCTGCCAGCGACGGACTGCACGGTTGGCATAAGCGGGCCGACCGAAAGGATGGGTACTCCGACGGCGTTCTTGAAATAGCGAATATACTTATCTTCGTATTCAAAGCACGATTTCACAACTACCGCCACGCATCCTTCCAGAGATTTAGCAAACCGATAGATTGGAGGAACATGCCCCGGTATTCCTCTATACATTACTAAAAGATCTTGCGCTTCGTACAGCCTGCACGAGACCGTGGACGACGGGAATCCGACCGGCGGAGCGGCCAGTTCCTCGGCTGTAATTTCCTGGTTCCGTATTTTACAAGGGTGCAAGAAATAACAGCAGCTGACGGGAGCAAAGACCGAGAAATAAATTGCCGGAATGCGCATCTCTGCAGCGGCGCTTTGCGTCCAATATTGCACGAAGTCGTGGACGAGATAATCCGGCGATAACTGCCGGAGCAGGCTTCGGAACGGCTCCTCCATGCCGTCCATGGATTTCTTCAGCAGAAACGCCATTTCCACTGGGATGTCCGCCGTGCACTCCGCGCCCGGAGTCAGGCCTTCCGTCGGCGGTAACGGCAGTTCCAGCAGATGGATCTGGCCCGGCCACTCGTGTTGGTGTAAGGAAGGCCTGAGTCTTGAAATGTTAAGAGGCGTGGAGAGGAAGGAGACGGCATAGCCATGAATTGCGAGAGCCTTAGCGAGGTGTAAGAAGGGATTTATGTGTCCCTGTGCCAACCATGGGAAGAGCAGAAAATGAAGGCCCTTTTTCTCAGTCCTCTCGGCATCCATCATACAGATTGATAGCGGTCACTTATCTGGACTGGTGATATAAGAAAAAGTAATGGCCCGTCCATCATCAATAAATAGACATTGCGTCAGAGCATCTCTTATGGGTGTAGCATTTATCGTACGGCTCGAGTGTCACAGAGCAGGGTAATTAATAATTCTCAAGGTTTTACCGAAGTTTTTCTGCAAGCAATGATTCAGCAGTACACAAGGTGTAGCATATTTTTTTCGCATAGTTTAAAAAACAGCAAAAGGGCTAAAGATTTTGAAAAAATTCGGTATAGAATCTTGTTTACAGTTAACAACTTTGTATTTTGAGTGCGATAAGGGTTTTTTATAGTGCTGAATTCATTTCTATTATCAAAAATGGATTCCAAACACTCCAACTGACTAATTTTTTGAATTTTATTCAGAGCTATTGCACATGCTGGATAAACAACTTTCACTTTTTTATTCCCAATAAATAGTAAGTATTTTTTCAAGAAATAAGATTAGTATTAAATTTATGTAATTAAAAATATATTTTCAATATGGGAGTTTACAGTGGAATAGAAGGGATAGGAGATAAATATGTTTTAAAACTGTTTTTGTTTGGTTAAGAGTTGGTTTTAATAGAGGTAAGGAAACAAGTTAACATTTTAAGTCCTAGAGGCTCTAGCAAGAATGAAAGTCTATCCAGTAAATTATTCCAGATGATGTGATTTTCATTAAATAATGATAATTTTCCCACCCTGTAAAAAATAAAAAAATATAAAAAAGACCTAGTTTAAAAAAAAAACCTTTTCAATTTTGAATTTTAAATAATTAAACTTTTAAACTGTCAATGAATAGTGGAAAATCTATAATGGAGCTTGCTATATATATTAAAGATTACAATCAGATGTTAATGATAAAATATAAAATAATTAGAAAATAGTTTAAAAAAATTAATTTTCATTAGATATATAATTAATTTTTATATTTTATTTGGTTTGTTGAATTTTAAATATTCAAAGTTTTAAAGTTTTCTTTTACTCTAATTGTTTTAAGTTTTAAAAGTTTTGGTTTTTTCTTTGGTTTAAATTTAAATTGTATTATAATTTGGAATTTTATTTTATTTTTAATTTTGATAAAGTTTTAAAAATTTTGATTTTTTTTCTGGTTTAAATTTAAATTGTATTATAATTTGGAATTTTATTTTTTGTTTTATAATTTTGATAAATTTTTTAATCATATTTTTCATATCGATTTTAGAAAAATGACTAATTTAATTGTTCTGAATTATTATTTATATTATTTTAAAATTAAATTTTTTTTAATCATATTTATCATTTAAACATTAAATATTTTGGTTTTTTTTTTTTTTTTAAATCACAATCTTGATCTCTAAACTTTTATAATTCCTTATGTTCCAAAAATTTGCCAAAACGATCCATTCATTTATTTATTAAAAACAAACTTTAAATTATAATAAATGATATTGTATAATTAAAAATAATTTCACAAAATTCCAAAACATAAAATAGTTAAAAAAGCGCCATTCCTTTAATATCGACGGTGAAGGTTTTCCTGGCTTGGGTGAGGACTTCTCTGCATGCCCTCAAATAATTGATCCGTATAAGCGATAATGGAGTTTTACCTGTGGGTATCAAAGAACGGCGAGCCTTATTTCAGCTGCCATAGGCCCATTAATGCGGCCCAGGCAGCTGATGCAGGCCGCACGATGATCATGTGCTTTAATCCGACGGCCTGCATTAGCTGCCTGGGCCGCATTAATGGGCCTATGGCAGCTGAAATAAGGCTCGCCATCAAAGAACACAACAAATCAGCAGCAAAATCTAGCGAATCGGTGTAGGGACCTATAATATACCGTCTAGCTATCGTACCACCCCGCACTCTATCTTTAATATAAATTTATTTTTCTCAAAGTTAAGTGGATTATTATTTAATTCAATTAAAGTAAATAAGTCAAATAAAATTTATGGTTTTTTTGGAATCTAAGCTTCTGTGATCCATAATATAAATTAGTAGAAATTCTTTCGGTAATGATCCATAATGAAATTCTTTATGGTTTTGGGTATAATTTAATTGATAATTCTAAATGACAAGATTGAAGGTTAAAATCCCTTTAAATATTTAAAAAAAATAAATTTGAATATTTTAACTTTAATATTTAATTAAATTATAAATTTTTAATTTTTAATTTATAGTTTTTAATTTTTTTAAAAATTAATTAATGTGAATTTATAAACTTTATTACTTCATAAAATATCTTAATATTTTTTTTTTTCTCATTTTCTTTAATTTGAATTCATGATTTTGAATCTTCGTTCACTGAATTTTAATTTCCTAATTCTCATGTCCTTCCTTCTTATTTCTTAATACTTAAATTGGGTTGTAAATTTAAATTTTTATATTAATTTTGATTTTATTTTTAAATATATATATATATATATATATATATATATATATATATATATATATATATATATTCAAATTTTTTTACATAAATATATACAAAATCTATATATATAATCTAAAGTTTACATAAAAAAATACATATATCTTATTGCTTTTTCTCATGAAAGTCTAAACCATAAGTAAAAATGGGTTCTTTCCACAATCATAAGTGTTCAATACTATCTAGTATAATTGTATATCAACATAGAAAGTACAAACTCAAAATGGTAATGCATATCTACAATATCAGTATAATCATGGATAACATCAATATCTACATGTAACTAATAAACATAAACTAAGGCACCGAGTCATATTTTCAGCCTTCAACATGGATATGATCCACTGGTATTGCAAAAGGCCTCTGGGTAGCTAGAGGAATATCTAGGTGTATTTTAATCCACGTCAGCCTCATGTCCATTATATCCAGTCCGCCTCATGTCCATTGTATCCATTCTATAGTCATAGTGCCTAAGGTGGCCATGCAAATTATGGTCCAAGGCATGTTGTAATTTTTTTTTTTTGCTTCGTGACTATGTAAGAGTGCCCTTCCTAGGAGATACTTGTATTCCAGTAAAGGTTAATTGTATGCATGTACTCACTATTTCTACTCCTATACTAGCCTTTATCTAGAATCCATCCTTCCCATTAGCTCTAACTTGAACATCAAATAGTGAGGTTATTTGTGAGGAGGCCTCTCTTTTCGATACTGACAAATACTCCCGAACATGGATGAGCATTTATTCATGAAACCTTGGTACAAAACATTCCACTCAATTTTGAAGATGTGAATTCCCCGACGACCTCTCTCTGCATACTTAGTTACCCCACTCCCTGGCCTACCTCTCTCTCTCTCTTAGCATGGTGCCAAACCCTTCCACTTTTTAACTAAGTAGATATCCAAAGATCTAATTCCTGAGCTTGATATCAGCCTGCACACTACTTAGTGTTGAAATATGACAACAAATGTAAATAATGTAATTTTGAGAAAATTTACTTATTACCTGTTAGTTGGTTGTATAACGAAATGAAGTTAGAATAACAAAATATCCCAAGTTAAATTGGATGGCCCGAGAGGCTTGTAAGACATGGAGAATCATTCTTGATTAATAGAGTTTCCAATCCCTTGCCCCGTGGAGGTTTCCTTGACACCCTGTCAAGGTTTTACCACGAATATTTGTGCATTTACTTATTTGTGTTTATCTTTCAATTTTTCATTCAGTTATAAATATACTTATTTCTTCTTTAATGTGTTCCCGAGAACTATAAATGGTATCAGAACCACCCAACCTACTCTACTGTCCAAATAAAAGCAAACACTAGCAAAGGAGTCTTTGTTGTACACAGAGAGGAGAGGCGTTCAGTCTTTGTTGTAAACAGAGAGGAGAGGCATTTTTGGAACGCTGATATCCAGAAAAGAAGCATGCAGCCACCGCCAAAAGAGAAGGAGTGTTCACGCCCAGCAGAGAAGAAGAAAAACATCGCCATCGACGGAGAGGAGAGACACATGATGTTGCATGCTGCTGCCAAAAGAAATAAAATAAAATCATGTCTGCCTGCCAAAGAAAAATCCATTGCTAGCCATTTAAAAGTTTGTTGTCCACTGTCAATTCTCCGTTGAGGAAAAGAGTGCTACCACCACCGAAAGGAAGAGCATGGTCTGTCCAAACGGGTAAATTATAGTTATTCATATGAATTGGATTTTTTTTTCAAGGAAAGTAGATAAAGAAAAACATATTTTTTTAAAAGAGGGTTAAAGAGATTTCCTGAAGAAGTTTTCTGGCATAAATTAAATTCTGGAAAGTGGAATAGGGCTTGAAGTTTTGTGAGTTTTCTCTTAAGTAGTAGGGGTTTAAAGAAAATTTTTTCTTCTTCTTGAAATTTATTTAAAGAAAAGGGAAATTTTATCTGGAATTTGAATGAAAGATTATTTGAAAAGATTCAGAATTTGAAGGGAATAGATTTAGAATTTTTTTTTTAATTTTTGAAGGGAAAAGATTCATAAATATGCAATTTTTTTTTTAAGAGCTCAGAATTGTAGAAAGGAATTATAAAGTTTAAAAACCAGAAATAAACCCTAGATGAAAGGAGGAAAGTTATATTTAAAAAAAAAAAAAAAAAAAACACCCTAGTTGGAAAGAAGGGAAAACAAAAAACATAATAGAAAGAAATGGCAAAAATGACGAATGCAAAGTTTGAGGTGGAGAAGAACATTCACCAGGAAGAAAAATTTCACATTGTGGAAACTGAAAGTTAGGGACTTGTTGGTGCAACAAGGGTTGCACAAACTATTAGACGAGGTAAATAAAAAGCCTACAAGCATGACAGATTCAGACTGGGAGGACCTCGATGCTCGAGCCCTTGGTACCATTAGGTTATTTTTGGCAGATGAAGTTCTCGTTAATATTGTTGAAGAGAGTACAGCTGAAGGGTTGTGGGAAAAACTGGAAACCTTGTATATGACTAAATCATTGACAAATATAATTTATTTGAAAAGACAACTGTACAGTCTTCGAATGAAGGAGGGTACAAAAGTTGCAAAACATTTAAATGCTTTTAATACACTTATTTTCCAGTTGTCAGAGATGGAAGTTAAAATGCAAGAAGAAGACAAGGCTATAACTTTGTTTTGTTCTCTGCCCGAGTCATGGGACCACTTCGTAACTTCAATCAGTTTGAGCATGGAGTGTAAAAACTCTGGTAAACTTTATAAGTATATATTATTATTGATAAAAGATGATAGATGATTACAAATGAGGATCACCAAGGCTTTAAATATAGCCTTATGGTGTCCCTTGGCGAAGAGGCACGATCTTTGATCATGCCCTTTCACTTAATAAAACCTAAGATAACTATATCTAACTAATAATTAATAAATATACATAACATTGCCCCTCTCTTAAAGATGCCTTGTCCTCAAAGCATACGTAATGAAGGACATCGTTGATGAAAGCCTAGGTTTCTCGAGTGGCAAGCTCTTGCTTCCCACATTTTAGAAAGATCGTGGAGCATCTTCTCGAGTTCAATATTTTGTTGATGTGGATAGTGAAAAGATCTGATATCGACAGCGTTGGATCCTGACTTGACTTCTAATGGATGTTTGATTTTCCTATTTGGAGGCACTTTTATGGGTAGATCCTGGAATATTTTTTTGTGTGTCCGAACTAGTCCTTGTTCTTCTGGTGACTCTTCGTGGCTCCCTTTTGAAGATAACATTTCTAACTGATGACATTGTACTGTAGATGTTGGCGCTCCTGTTTGAATCATCTTCGTCATCAGAGAGGAAGATATGACTTGATCTTCTGGGGCTTGGAATCCATACAACCTGTGTTTCTGCCCTTTCCACTTTAAACTTATAAACTGCTTCTGATGGTTGGAATAATAAGTAACTAAAGTTTGTAGCCATTGAATTCCTAAGACCACATCTACTCCTTGTAATGGAACGGTGTAGAATGGAGATTCTAAATGAAATTTTTTTATTTGTAGTTTGACCTTATGGCATTTCCCTACTTGCTCAATTTTCTTACCATCGGCCACCATTACCTTCATATTAGGCATGGGGAAGGTAAATATGTTAAGTCTTTTTTTCCATTTTTGAATCTAGAAAATTGTGGGTACTGCGAGTGTCGACGAGAACCATTACGTTGTTGTTCTTGATATGTCCTCTTAACCTTAGGGTTTGAGGTTGTGATATGTCTGTCATAGTTGATAATGACACTTGTGGAATAGTTTCGCCTTCCACTTCTGGAGAGAACTCTAAGTTGTCATCTAATCCTTCTATATATGAATCATTATTGTTAGCGTCATTAGTTGCTTCACAACTGTATAGATTTTTCGCTTTTCCATTAGCACATCTATGCTTAGGGTCCCAGTTTTCACCGCAACGTTTGCACTTGCCCTCTCTCATTCTTTGTTTTTCCACACTAGATTTTTCTTCTTCACGAAGATGGAGTGGGACATATTTTGTGTCATCTATATTTTCAGATTGAGGAAATCTTTGTCTCGAATATACTTTTTTTGGTTTTGATAACCTTTCAAATTTCTTTTCAGCAGTTTTTTCTTTTTTCCTTTCTACTTCTACTGATGTAATTTCATGAAGTTCGAGCCATCACTCTTCGGGATCTGTGTGATCACCCAGAATTAAGGAATTACAAGAAAATTTCAAAATTACAGATTTTTTTAAAAACCAAGTGCTGGTGGGTAGCAACATTTGTTTTAAAAAAAGAAGAAGGAAGAAATATATATATATATATATATATATATATATATATATATAATCAAAAGAGAGAAGGAAAGTCAACATAAAGGGGGAAATAAATTAAAAAGAAGAAAAAAAGAAAAAGAAAAAAGAGATATATATATAAAGAAGTAAAAAGAAATAAGGAAGAGTAATTGCTCGTGGTTTACGAGCTCGTTGTTTTGGAGCCCATGGTAATTGCCCATGGTATTAAAACCCATTCACCCTTTTCAAAACAACGATACTTTTCAAAGTTAACAATATATATATATATATATATATATTATTTCAAAAAAAAATTAATTTAATTAATTAATTAAAAAATCCAATTTTCAAATACAACATTACAAGAGAAGGTACTAGTGGTGAATGACATATGCCAAAGAAGATAAATCTTGAGTGAAGAAAATTGTCAAAAAAATACAGCTTTGAGGTCAAAGCTCTTAAGGAAAAGGGGATAAGCCCTAATTACAAGGAGTATGAGGATTATGTCTTCATCAATGACGATGGACGATTAGATAGAAAAGGAAATATGGCTAAAACGTATGGAGGCCAAGGAGAATCTTAACAAGGTAATGCAGACATTTAATGCGATTATGGAAAAGTTAGATGTAATGCAAAAACCAATAGTCCCAAATATTGAACATAGTCAACTGAACAATTCAGCCAATTCAGATCATCATCATGAATATAACATGTTTAAAAAAGAGCAATTAAATGAGGTTGAATTGGAAATCAACTCAAATGAAGGCTATAGTGTTGAACCACCTAGAAGTAGAGGCTTTGATACCAATGGAGTGTAAAAACTCTTGTAAACTTTATAAGTATATATTATTATTGATAAAAGATGATAGATGGTTACAAATGAGGATCACCAAGGCTTTAAATATAGCCTTATGGTGTCCCTTGGTGAAGAAGCATGATCTTTGATCATGCCCTTTCACTTAATAAAACCTAAGATAACTATATCTAACTAATAATTAATAAATATACATAACAGAGAACTGTTGATTCTTTGAAATTTGAATCAGTTGTAGGTGCTCCGTTATATGAAGAAGTGCGAAGGAAATCTAGTATTGAGACATCTGCACCAGAAGCCATGGTAGCCAGAGGTCGGTCAAAGGAAAGAGGGGAGGAAGCAAGGGGTTCTTCCAGATCGAAGTCAAAGGGTGGCAAGAAGTGTAAAGCCAAGTGCTGGTACTGCACCAAAATTGGACACCTCAATAAATATTCCTCGCCAATGCTCTTCTCCTGGATTTGCCATGAACTTGCTCACAACTCCAACTGCATGTGAAATGTTAAGTCTTGTAGATACCATCGCATACATTAAGTTGCCTACCACATTTTCATATGGTACACGAGACATATACTTCTTTTCTTCATTAGTTCTAGGAATTAAATCTGAAGAAAGCTTAAAATGGGAGGCTAATGGTACATTAACATGTTTCACATTGTTCATATCGAACTTTTCAAGTACTTTCTCCAAATACTTCTGTTGTGATAACCAAAGCTTACCATTCTTCCTCTCTCTGTGTATCTCCATGCCCAAGATATGTTTTGTCGCTCCAAGATCCTTCATATCAAACGTCCTACAGAGCTGAGCCTTTAACCTGTTGATTTCTCCCATGCTTTTTCTTGCAATAAGAATATTGTCAACATACAACATTAAGATAATGAATATGCCATTGAAACTTTTGAAGTATACATGATGATCATACTCACTTCTGATAAAATTTTGGCTCACCATGAAGGAGTCAAACTTCCTGTACTATTGTCTGGGTGACTGCCTCATGCCATACAATGATTTCCTAAGCTTGCAAACTAATATTCTACTCTGACGTTGTACAAAACCTTCTAGCTGATCCATATATATCTCTTCATCCAAATCACCATGAAGAAAGGTTGTTTTAACATCTAACTGTTCTAACTCAAGGTCAAGTAATGAAGTTAGTGCCAACACAGTCTGAATAGAACCAATTTTAACGACTAGTGAAAAAATCTCATGAAAATCAATACCTTCAACCTTAGAATATCCTTTTACAACCAGCCTCGCCTTATACCTCTAAATACTTCCATCAACTTTTCTCTTCAATTTGAAGACCCATTTTCAGCCAACAACGCTTCTCCCTTCAAGAAGTTCTACAAGATCCCAGGTATTGTTCTTGGCTAAGGAATCAATTTCTTCTTCCATAGCCTTTTCCCATATCTCACTATCTGCATCATCTACTGCTTCCTGATAACAAAAAGGTTCCCCATCTTCAGCAATCAATGTAAAATATGAAGCAAAACCGTCATACCTTTTAGGTGTTTTTTCTTTCCCTTGTAGACCTTCTTAGAGTGACTGGTTGCTGAATTTGTTCTAGAATTTCTCCAGTTTCCTTTTCTTCTTCACCTTTTTCATCAGAAGTCTCTCCTTCCTTTCGACTTTCTGGAAAAGGTTTAGTCTCCAATTGAATTTGCTGATTTGGCGATACCTATTCCTATTCAACTATTCCAACATCTGATTTTAGAAGAGAAGATTCATCAAATGTTACATCTCTACTAATGACTATCTTCTGTGAAGAAGGATCCTACAACCTATATCCTTTCACTGCATAATCATTCCCAACAAAGACACAACACTTCAATTTTGGATCTAAATTTGAATGTTGATTTCTAGGAATAAGAGCATAGACATCACAAACAAAAATCTTCAAATAAGAATAATCAAAAGACTGACCAGACCAAACTTCTTCAGGAATTTTACAGTTTATGGCAACCGAAGGTGATCTGTTAACTAAATAACAAATAGTAGATACTGCTTCTGCCCACAACTCCTTTGGCAGGTTAGCATTGCTGATCATGCTTCTGGCTCTTTCCATAAGAGTCTGATTCATCCGTTCAGCAATTCCATTTTGCTGAGGAGTATAAACAACAATTTTATGTCTAACAATCCCTTCATCCTTACAAAATTGTTACAATTCTAAAGAAGTAAATTCACCGCCATTGTCAGTTCTTAAACATTTAATTGATTTTCTTGTTTTCTTTTCCACCATTGCTTTAAATTGTTTAAAAACTTTAAATACATTAGCTTTCTTTTTCAACATATAGACCAAAACCTTCCAGGAGAAATCATCAATAAATGTTAAGAAATATAATGCACCTCCTTAAGACACAGTAGGAGACAGTCCCCACATATAAAAATGAATGTAGTCTAAAATTTGTTTACTATTATGATTACCAGCCTTGAACCTTTGTTTACATTGTTTTCCATACACGCAATGTTTACAAAAATCCAACTTCAAGGATTTCAAATTAGTAAGAAACTTGTGGTTCATCAGTACTTGAAGACCTTTCTCGCTCATGTGACCCAACTGCTGATGCCATAGACGATAACCTTCTTCTTCTTTTTCTGACACAATCGTTGTTTCACTAACTTGAGTGTTTCCTTTGATTCTGTACAGATTTCCGACCTTTCCAGCCTTCATAACAACCAAGGCTCCTTTTGAGACTTTCAGCACTCCATTCTGACCTATAAATTTATACCCATTCGAATCCAAAACTTCGAAGGAAATCAAGTTTTTCTTTACTTTAGGTACATGCCTAACATTAGAAATTTTTTTAATTGTATCATCATACATTTTAATTTTTACATTTCCCATCCCAACAGTCTGACAAGATGCATTATTTCCCATAAACACATAACTACTATTTACAGCTTCATATGAAGTAAACCAACTTCTGTGCGGACTCATGTGATGAGAAGCACTAGAGTATAATAGCCAATTTTCAGCATCTTGAGAGACATCAGAAACAATTACAGCTTCAGAAGTTAAAACTCCATCAATCATACCTGAATCAACCTGATTTGCTTCCTTATTCTAGTTTTCCGACTCCTTCCGCTTCCAACAGTCTTTCTTGAGGTGTCCAATTTTGTTTCAGTACCAACACTTGTCTTTACACTTCTTGCTGCCCTTTGACTTTGATCTGGAAGAACCAACTTAATGTATGCAATGGTATCTACAAGACCTGACATTTCACATGCAATTGGAGTTGTCAGCAGGTTCATGGAAAATCCAGGAGAAGAACATTGGCGAGCATTGAAATGGGTGCTTTGGTATTTGAGGGGCACAAGTGACCATTGCATCAGCTTTGATGGTCATGAAGGTTCAGTATGCGGATATGTGGATGTTGATTATGCAAGTGATTTGGACAAAAGGAGGTCTACTGCAGGTTATGTTTTTACTCTTGTAGGTGGAGTAATTAGTTAGATGTCAAAGCTTCAAGAGATGTTTGCTTTGTCCACTACTGAAGAAGAGTATATAGCTGCTTCAGATGCCTGTAACGAGGCAATCTGGTTGAAAGGTTTTCTTGATGAGATTGGAAGGACGCAGGAGAAATTGAATGTATTATATGACAATCAAAGTGCTATTCATTTGGCTACAAATCTAGCTTATCATAGCAAGACCAAGCACATCGATGTAAGGTATCACTTTGTGAGACATGTAATCGAAGGAAACAAAGTAGTTCTCAAGAAGGTCTGTACACAGGAAAATCATGCAGATATATTCACAAAGCCAGTTACAGTAAAGAAGTTGAGATGGTGTCTCGCTTCTCTTGGCTTGCAGAAGAGATGATGAATGGGCATGGGCAAGGGATTAGGAAATTTTTTGTCAAGGTGGAGTTTGTTGAAATATGACAACAAATGTAAATAATGTAATTTTGGGCAGATTTACTTATTACTTGTTAGTTGGTTGTATAATGAAATGAAGTTAGAATAAAAAAATAGCCTAGGTTAAATTGGATGGCCCAAGAGGCTTGTAAGATGTGGAGAATCATTATTTATTAATAGAGTTTCCAATCCCTTTACCCATGGAGGTTTCCTTTACACCCTGTCAAGGTTTTACCATGTATATTTGTGCATTTACCTATCCATGTTTATCTTTCAATTTTTTATTTAGTTATAAAAATATTTATTTCTTCTTTAATGTGTTCTCGAGAACTATACTCAGGAATGATATCAACACATTCTAACTTGCCATCCACTATAACCTTGATTACGTATGAGTATTTTATCACAGGGTCTTCAGTAATTCATGAAGAGGATTTTTAATTCAAAACATAACCATAACTCCACCTTTGGTATTATGCATATCGATGAATTTGATATTGACTTGGAAGGTTATTCTCATTCAGATTGGGTTGGAAATATTGATGACAAAAAATCGACCTTTGTATATGCATTCAATATAGGTTTCGAGGATCGTATCATAAAGCAACAAGAAACAATCAACTAATCCTCTGGCATCCATAAAAGCTGAATACAAAGCCCTGACCAGTGCAACTTATAAAGTTGTTTGGTTAAGGAGGATTCTTGAAGATGTTGGATAAAAATAAAGAGGTCCAACAAGCATCAGAGGTGACAACCAAAGTTCAATAAAGTTGGAAATTAATCTAATCTATCATGCCATACCAAAACATATTGAAGTCCAACACCATTTGGTAAGGGAAAGGATACAGTCAAAGAAAATTGACATAGCCTATTGTAATACAAGTGAAAATGTAGCACACTTCTTAACCAAGCCTCTTGGAAAGATGAACTTTGAAATATGTAGACAATAGCTAGGCATTGTGAAAAATTGATTTCTTCATTAAGGAGGGATGTTAGAATAATGTAAAAATGGAATGTTCTAAAATTGTTACTTGTCTGGTTGATAAATTTCCCTATAATGAGTTGCATTCGTAAGTTGTTGAATTAGTTTACTTTATAATTAGTGCTATGAGTTGATTTCTTTATTGTTTGTGCTATTATCTATTTTTAGTATATTAAATCTAATTTCTTAAATTCTAGAATGTCCAAAATTTATCTAAAAATATCTATATATGTAATATTTAATCAAACATTTAAATAATAAAGTGTGATCACACCTATTAGGATACTGTGTAATTTATTATATGGTCTACCTCTCTTAATCATATTTGCTTTATGGTATTGAGTTTTGAACTTCTTTAACAAAACAAAACCATTTTCACACTATTTTCCAAATCTCATCTTCATTGTTTTGACCGTTAGTTAAGCCATACAGACTTTACCTGAAAATCATCCCGTCCAAAAGGCCGGCTTCATTCTTTTGACTCTTAGTTGAGACAAGAATATATTATATTAAAAAATGCCCTCACAAAAATTTATTTTATGGTTTTGTTAAAAAAATTAAAGCATCATGGTCGGAGTTGCTTGAAAATTATTTAATGAATATGTAGCCATCAAATTCCATTCTTCTTTACCTTCTAATGTGATGTTGATTTAGCTTCCACTTTTATATCGTCTTAAAATGCTCAAATCAGTAACATCTTAGCACATAGTGGGAATCATGGCTGAATTTTAAATCGATATCACTTACTAAATTTGCTTTATAATTAAATTGTTAAAACGTATTAGAGAAATTCGCTTTGTAATTAAATGGTTCTACTCAATTTGCTTTATAATTAAATTGTTAAAACGTATTAGAGAAATTCGCTTTGTAATTAAATTGTTCTACTCAATTTGCTTTATAATTAAATTGTTAAAACGTATTAGAGAAATTCGCTTTGTAATTAAATTGTTCTAGTCAGACGATATAACTCTTTAGTTTCTCAGTTAAAATTTATCACTGTGATTAATTTAATATCATTATTATTTTGTAAAACATTTAAAGTATGTAAACTAACGTTTCTCAATTTCTGATTAGATTTTAAACAAAATCTACAAAAGCCAATCAAATTCCACCCACCCGAGTGTAACGATGGATGGGCCAAAGCCTTTTAAACCACACGTGGAAACAAATTTACGTTCACTAAACATTATGATTGTCACACTGATATAATACCAAAAAGTGTCATGTAGTTGTATTTTTCATGCACCAATTCTTTAATCATGCCAAATATCATCTTTTATTATATTTCTTTATAATAATTTAGTGTACAATTGGTATTGCGATAGTTGCTTACACATGTGAACTAACTCAACTATGTGATCACTATTATTTGTAATTATTGCTTATCTCTCTCTTAGAAGGACATTGTTTGTTGTAATTATTACCAAAAAGCGGATACATTATTAAATATTCAAAGATGCTTATTCAGAGTGAGTTTTAAGTAATATTTAATCTTAATCTTATATAATTATATTATTTTGGGGCGCAAGATTGGTTTATTATTTGTCAATTTATTTTTAGTAATTAAATAAAATTTTACATAAATGTCATTAAATAAATAAAATTTATATTTTTTTATTTATAAAATAATAAAAATTTCGTAAACATATATAGATTTTGTAAATTTATTTACTTTTATTTTTTTTAAATATGGAAATTATTTCACATTGAATCTATTTATTATTAATTTAGTAAGATGATATGGACAAGAAGGATGCTCTAAAAAATCAATTATGTCTTGATACTAAGGCTGATTTATCAACTTATGAATTGCTGCCATAATCTAGTTAATCTTATGCTGCTAAAAAATCTGCAAATATGAATTTTTCATTCAATGGCTAGCCATTGGCCTATTACCAATTTAGTAGGTCAATATTTGCAATTGAAGTCATAAATTTCATCACTTTGACATTGTATCAGGTATTAATTCTCAACAAGTATTTACATTTCTAATGTTAGTTACACCATCAATTAAACCACATGAACTTCTAATGCAATGATATGGTCTTAAAGCTCAACATTTGCACCACCATTAACTAGGGAAATTGACCATCATTGTTCCTATAAAATATCCATGCCAAAGATACCCCTTCTACTTGTCAAGCCATGTGGTCAAAATAACATGTCATGCCTCACTTAACAATTGTTATCCAAGCTTCCAATGGCAAGAATGAATCCAACACAATCCATTAACCTAGAGACCCTTACATGGGGAGGGCATGGGCTCTAAGCAAACATTAATTCACACATTATTTCGTAATATCTAAAGTACCTTCCTATGGATCTGATACAAATGAGGAGGATCAATCATTCTGCTCTCATGATAGCATATTTAAAACAAATATATGAGTGTCATGTTAGAAATTGTCGCGAAGTGATCTCCCAAGCATCCATATAGTGAATAATAGCATGGTCATAGTTCGTGATGCAAGAGGCTATTGGATTGGGTAGAACTAGGTGGAACCATTCATCCACGAGGCTCTGAATGGGCGAGTGACCACTTGGATTTTTAGGGAGACAACCAATGTGTTGAGTTCCTAAAGGACATGGAAGGAATTATGATCATGGATAAATGATGAAATTTTTTCAATTTGCTTCGAAATGGAATGAATTTTTTGGCCTCTCATAGAGGTAGCCAGGCTAAAATCCTTATTAATATTAGTGGAGTCACATACAATCACTGTAATGTGCATTCACATTAAACCTTATCCGAAAATAAAAAGAAAATTTACTTTCACTAATCATACTACTTACTTTCCCTAAGGTTATAAAGGTAATTATATAAAATATCCATTAATATAAAATACACTATCCAATCATATGAAAAGCAATCGAAATACTATATTATGTTTACAATGATTATTATAACCTTGATTAAGTTACACCATCCATATCACATCATTACAGTATTTTTTCGTAAGCTGTGGGAATTATGGTGTATATATTTTATTCATCCACTGATCATTACAATACTTATTACATACATATGATTTGATTTATTTGATGGACCATACAACTGTTACCCTTCGAACTTGTTTGTTTGGAGATTTCTGGAATCTCTGCCTTACATAAATTTATTAATGATTGATATTAATTCCAACCTAGTGGTATGTGCCAGTCCACAGAGATTTAGTTGTAATAAGTGTCTCTGCCTTGGTACAAAAGGTGGACTACTCACATCCATTGATTGCTATCTGTCTCGAAGGCTGGGATTATGGCTGGACCTATTACGGTATGAAACAAACCCACACCAAACCCTAACCATTTTTTTTGTGATTCCTCTGTCACTCCACCACCGGAGCTCTATGACCCAGTGGAGGCCGAGCTCAAGCTTGGTGAGTTAGGGTCCTGTCGTGAACAAATTTTAATTGTATTTCTTCTTTTATGCTAGTTCTTGTGAGGTAACAACTTGGATAATATGTTGAGGCTTAGTAACAACATCTTATGTAAATTGTTCTCCGTGTTTACATGTCTCTGTGTTATTTATGGCGAGATCGTAGTTTCTAAGCGAGCAGATGAATTGCTGCGAGGCTCTTCCCAACGGATAGACTCCTTCTTTGGCTCAAACCTACATGCATGTTCTTCTATGGAGTTTTATTGTTCGATTTAGTTATTTTTACTCAGGTTTCCTAATCCATGGAAGTTTAACCATCTAAGACCTTGTTTTCGATATGTATGCAGGCGCTAGAGGATTTCCCGGTTACCAATGTTCCAAGATAACCTCCATACAGGCTTGTTTTTTTGTATAATTTTCCACTTTCCAGCATCTCAGTTCTCTAACCCTAATGTTTACACTGTGCAGGTAAACATATGAAATCCTTTCCGCTTTGCGCACTGTGGATTCCTTTAGTTGTGGGTTTCATTATTCTGACTCTGAGAGGTCTCCTTCGTTATTCTAGGTGATAATCATTCTACTTGATGGATTATATGCAACAGTTGGGGCTTCGCGTTCTGGTTGAAGGGTTAATCATTTATTTTCTTAGTTTAACTTATGTCCAAAGGATAGTAAACTGTTTATCCAAGCTTATCTGAAGCATCCTACAAGGCTTATTTCTGTTGATCTTAATTTATTAGAATGTATGTGCATGCACACACATTTTGCATGTTTTTGGGTATTTGGCCTAAGTCGACATATTTTGATTGGTTGTGTGTTGGCCTTGTAAATCGGTTCGATATTAAACCTCGTTACTTAATTTTAATATATAATTACTATTAAGATTCCCTGCTTTGTTCTACCAGTTCTACAGTTCCTTCCTATTAATGTACTTAACAGTCTCAAGGTTTCATTTTGAAGTATGTTTTCTTTAGTTTGGTACAATACTCTTAATCTCTTGTTGATATAATAATACTTGCATGTAATCTTTCACAATTCTGCTCGTTCTCTGGTGTATAAATATTTATACTTGTGCATTTTTGTCATTAAGATTTCTCTATCTACGTTCTCATAGTACTAGGTTAACTACTATAAATTCGTTTTACTTTTGTTAAGTAAATTCTTTCAGCTAGATACAAACCTTGATGTCTGTGATTAAATACTCTCTATCTTTCGACATATTATGGTTATATAGGAAAGATATATTTGTTTTTCTGACAAGTTCTGACTTTACTCTTGTACAAAAGAATTCAACTATATATGTGTTTTCTTATTATGTAAATGTAAACAATCTACAAACCTGCATACAGGTATCTTCTTTAAAGTTTTTTCGCATGCATAGTTCCATTGTTATTATTTTAAAGGTGACTGGACCACCTCTAGGGAAGCTTGTTCCCTTTACATGTACCTAATCTATCATGTCATAGGACAGACAGATTACTACCCTGAGGTTTTAACTCTACGGGTTTCTCTGTCAAACCTACTTGTTTTATGGTTAACTATTATCAGGAGATTTCTTTATATGCATGTCTTAGAGAAAATATTCCTTTTCCCTCTTAGATATAACTTAGAGTTTACCAGTTTTTAAAATTTGATAGTGAAAACCTCATTTTGTTGTATAATTTCACAGAAGTTCTATTATAGTTTTGATTTCCAAACGAGCTCTTTCTCCTACGCTCTATTCTCTGTAAGCAAACACAAAAATTCCTGAACAATTTAGAAACATAAAACATATTCTATCAAATTTACTTATCTCACTCGGAACAACTGATGGATTTTGTCCAACCTTGAGTGAGGCAATGATGTCCTCTACTCCCCCTGTGCCCTCACCCAAGTAGGATTCACAATAGTAATTTTCTTACCAAGGAGGTAGAACTCAGGACTCTGGTCCAGTCTCTTCTCCCTTCAGGTACAGAGAACCACTGGTCCTTATTCTAGCTCTGGTACTCTAATCTTCGGCTTTCTAGTTGAATCTCTTTTCTTTTTCCTGCACATAACCCCTTTCCTCCTCTAGGATTTTCCTTTTATCCTAGAGGAAAGGTAACTGTCAGCAACGATTTTTCTCAACTACTTTTTGGATCTTGGAAGATTTTCCATCAGACTCATGACAACATAATTTTTTTATTAAAATTTTATTTACCAGTGAGAAACTTTAGTTCATAATGTCCTGATTAACATACTTGTAAATCAATTAATAAAATAATCAAAATAACTTCAATGTCTAGTAAAAAGTAAAATTTCTCTTAGTAAATGACATCAAGCATAGATGTTAGAGCTTCTCCCGCTTAAGATGAACATCGTCCCCGATGTTATACTATTCCATTGCACAGTTCAGGATATGCTTCTTGCACAATTTTTTCATCTTCCCAAGTCACCTCCTCTGGGATGAAGTGCTTTCATTGCACTCTAACTTGGGTGATAACTCACTTCCAGAGCGTTATTTCTCTCTGATCGAGGATACGTTGAGGCTCTACCAGAAACTCGTCGTCTGGTTCAACTTGTTGTCATCAAAAGAAATGAAATTAATATTCAGCCATCTAACTTCTGAAAAGCTTTTGGTTCTTCCATTTCTTTCCTACCTGAACATTCTTTCAATGTACTATATGGTTAGGATCATATATGTATCTCTTTAGTATTGAAACATGGAACACATTATGCACCCGTATGTGTCTGGGTAATTCTAGCCGATAGGCTACTAACACAATCCTTTCCACAATTTAGAAAGGACCATAGAAATGGAGTGCCAATTTAGCACAAGTAATCCACTTTAGTGTACTTTTCTTGGGTTTGATTATGATATAGACATGGTAGCCTACTTTAAACTCCCACCAGTTTATTTTTTTATCTGCATATACTTTCTGTCGATCTTATGCACTCTTCAGATTTTGACGGATCCCCTTAACTTCTCTCTCCATTTCAGCCAACATTCCGGGTCCAAGCATTAAATTTGTCTCTGGACTGCTCCAGTTAATAGGTGTCTGGCACTATCTTCCATACAAGACTTCGAACGGACTCAATTTGAGCGAATATTGGTACCCATTGTTATAGGAAAACTCAACCAAATGTATGTAGTCTTCCCACTTTTTTGGTTGTTGCATTACATACATAAAGAGCATGTCCTGCAAAATCTAATTTAATCGCTCTGTTTTCCCATCGGTCTGTGGATGGTACGCCATACTAAACTGGACTTCAGTGCCTAGCCCAGTAAAAATTTTCCTCCAAAAGGCTTAAGTAAACTTCACGTCTCTATCTGATATGACAGTTTTTGGTATACCATGTAACCTGAATATCTCTAGCATAAAGATGTCTGCAATTTGTAATGTCTTATAATTGGTATGTATAGGAACAAAATGGGTTGCTTTGCTCAAATGATCAACAACCACCATGATCGAATCGATATGTCTCTTTGATCATGGGAATCCCATAATAAAATCTAGAGATATTACTCCCCACTTCCACTCAGGTACTAGTATGGGTTGTAAAAAGCCGACTGGATGTTGATGCTCAAATTTCACCTACTGTCATTATAAACACTTGGTCAAATACTCTGCAATATATTTATGCATACCAGGCCAAAAATAGTCCCTTCGGATGGCTATTAACGTTTTTTGATAGCATGGATGTCCATCATATGAGCTTCTTTGATATTCATTGAGAATCAGTTCTTTTAAACTTAACTAATTGGGAATGTATATCTTCTCTTGAAAAACTAATAGTCGTTCTCCATTAACAGTGTATTCTGACTATCTCCCTTGCACTTTAATGTCCCGCGCTTGCTGCCATAGAAACTGGTATTCAGAATATTTTATCACAACTTCCTTTATATTTTAGTGTCCCATGCTTGGACTCCACACTATTGAAATATAGTTCATATACATGATGCAACTTCCGACTTAATGCATCAGCCACCTGATTTTATTTTTCTTTTACGTGTTGCATTTCAAAATAAAATTTTCTCAGGAATGCATTCCACCTAGCTTGGCGAGCATTCATATCTTCTTGTTTAAAATAGCTGGTTAAACTGTTGTGGTCATTTTTCAGCACAAATATTTTACCCAATAGGTAATGTCTCCATATCTTGAGTGCATGTACCACAACTATTAATTCCAAATCGTAATTCGAGTAACACTGTTCATAGTATTTTAATTTTCGAGATTCATATGCCACCACCTTTCCATTTTGGGATAGCAATGCTCCCACGAGTTCTTTACTTGCATCAGTGCAAACTTTAAATTCCAGATTTGGGTCTGTAAACTTCAAAACAGGAGCTGAAGTTAATAATTGTTTCAGCCTCTCAAAACTGACTTGGCATTCACTAGTCCATTTAAATACTTTCCCCTTGAACAACAAAGAAGTTATAGGAAATGTTATTTTTGAAAAGCCTTCTATGAAGAACTGGTAGTAACTAGAAAGCCCCATGAAAGACACATTTTTAGGTATCTTCCATTCCATAATAGTTTTTATCTTTTCAGGATCCATTGGTATCCCTTCTGCCGAAATAACATGGCCCAAATATTATGTTTGTTCCTTGTAAAAATCACACTTTCTGAATTTGGCGTACAACTAGTGGTCCCTCAACATTTTCAGTACTATGTGTATATTCTCTTTATGCTCCTCCACATTCTTTGAGTAGATCAGTAGATCATCTATAAAGATAAAAACAAACTTATCCAGATAGTGGTGAAATATGCCATGCATTAAGCTCATAAATTTTACAGGTGCATTGGTCAAGCCAAACGGTAGGACCACAAATTCTTACTATCCATACCTGGTTCAGAATGCTATTTTGTAAATGTCTTCATCCTTTATTCTTATCTGGTGATACCCAAATCTTAAATCTATCTTTGAAAAGATTGTCGCCCCTTTTACTTGGTCGAATAGATAGTTTATTTGAGGTAAAGGATTTTTTTTTTCACAGTCAGTTTATTTAGCTCCCGGTAGTCCATGCACATCCTCATGGTTCCATCTTTCTTCTTCACACTCGACGGATATATCCTTTTTCCAGCAATTCTTGTAACTGCATCTTTAATTCTGTTACCTCAGGTACACTCATTTGGTAAGGGTGATCCTGGTGGATATTGGTGTCCACCCACCTATTCCACTTGGGGCCCCACCATTGTCTCTTTCAATTTTTTAGTTTCGGCACGACTTACTATTTTTAGCAGTTTTTCGGGTCTTGAACTTCTGGAGCCATTTTGAGGCCCTAAACAACATTTTTTGGGAACATTGGGAGCAACATGGGTTTATGAATTAATGTTGCTCACATCAAAAGTTGTAGTCCTCGGATAGATATTTCTAACGAGGTATGGTGCGCGTCAAACGGAGATCATTTACGAAAGATACATCCCCGGGAATTTGAAACACCAATTTACCCAAATGGGGCCCATAGTTTTGGCGCTTCATCTCCTAGGGCTAGGGTTTTGGATGTTTAGGGTTTTCCATTGTTTCTGAATAACAAATAGGCCCTAGAGCCTCATTTTAACATAGTTTAAAGGCCTGTAGCCGCCACATATCTTCTTAGAGATAAGCTACCAACGCCCTAGCTATTTTATTTCCATACTATCTGTAAGAAAATTTCAGTTCTTTGATATTAATGAAATCAAGTGTTATCCCTGATGCATCTTTGTATTTATGGTTAAATGTTTATTCTCTTATGTTCCTGTATAAATCCGAATCAATGGTATTAGAGCAGTCTATTTTTTTTGATCCTTCTTTTCATGTCCCCAATGAGGTCGGGGTATAAGGAGTTAGGGCTCGATCTGGTGGAACCTTTGCAAGATCATCCTTGAAAACCCCGATGACCGCCCATGGGGGATGAAAAGAATGATGAGGGAGTAGGAGATCTTATCAAAATATTTCTCGAGGAGGCCCTCGAAAAACAAAGGAACATGATGATGGATAACTTTTCCCAAATCCTTCAACAACTTCCCACTGGCGGCGCATCTACATCTAGCAGCCATTTTGGAGGCACAACTCCCTTTAAGCTATAAGTAAACTTTCATATTCCCATATTTTAGGGTCAAATAGATGCAGATTCCGTATATAGATGGTTGAATCTATTAGAAGGATATTTCTCGGTTCATGACTTTTCCAACCGAGAGAAGATTATTTTTTCACTCCTCAAAGCTACCCCCCATGTCAAGGACTGGTGGGAAACCTACTGTAATAAAAAGGACGAGATAGAACACTCTATGTTCTCAGTTCTACCCACTTGGAATTCTTTCTGAGACGCCATCAAGGAACAATACTATCCCATGGGGAGCTATGAGGACAATTACATACAATGGACCACTCTGCAGCAACAAAGGGATCAAGATGTGCATGATCCGATGAATCTATTTCATACCCTGCGCACAAAGTTGGGTATTAAATATTTGGAGAAACATTTGGTGCTCAAGTATCATAGTTTTATGCACAAATACATTCAAGAGGAAATGGAGTTCCTCGACATCTCCTCGCTTGGTATGGAATACCGGTATGCTGCCAAGATTGAGCAGAAATTAAAACAGAAGAAGCAAGACTTTGGATCTGCGAATCAAAAGAAATGGAAAGGTGCCCCCAGACTACAGAACAAAGAACAAAGCCAAGGCATGGCAACCCAAGATAACCTGTCAAAGCCATAAGAAAATAACAACAGCGCGAAGCCAAAGAAGGACACAGGAAAGTGGTGTGAGTTCCATAAGAGCTCCACCCACAACACAAGTGAGTGTCAGGCCAAGCAGTCGCTGGTGGCCAAGATGAGGGCTTCTGAGTTAGATGCTTGCTCGAACTTTGAATCAGAACCTAAAAAGGGGAATGACAAAGGGAAACATATTATTGATGCGGAGAACAACAACACTATTGCCACTGCAAAGATAGAGAAGGAGGAACCGTAAGATCTAGAGGAGGAGGAGTGTCTCTTCCACTCCTAGATGTGGGTAAAGGGTTCCCCGCTACTGTTCATTGTCGACAATAGGAGCCAAAAAGAACCTCATTGAAGCAAACGTCATGAAGCGGTTGGGCTTGCTGACCACAACACACCCACAACCATACACTATCGGGTGGCTTCACCAAGGACGGGGTCTCTGTGTCAACCAGAAGTGTCGCCTTCCCTATAACATCAAGCCCTTCATGAATGAGGTATTATGTGACATTGCTCCTCTTGATGTTTCTGATGTATTATTAGGAAAACCATACTTGTGGAAGCGACATGCTGTGTATGAGTCTCGGCCTCGTGATGTTATTGTTACTTTGGGAAATAAGTTTTACATGATACCAGTGGCACCACCGCCTGCTACTATATCTTTGGTTACTGCAAAAAAATGCAATAAGCTCATTTCCAAAATAAGGAAATTTGTTTTCCTGATGATCCGCCCCCAGGGTAGAAAGAAGGCTATGGCCGCGACCTCCAAACAAGGTTTGTCTACACGACAAAAATAAATGGACAAGGTCGTGGAGGAGTACGGGGACATGTTCACCTCACCCACGGGGATTCCTCTACACTGTCAAGTCAAGCACTGCATTGATCTGGCCCCAAGTGCGCCGCTACCCAATGGACCAATCTATCGACGCTATGTTCTGGAGAACGATGAAATCAAGAGGCGAATTCAGGAGCTGCTACAAAAAGGTCACATTCAGCCAAGTTCATCGCCCTATGGGAGCCCGATCGTGTTGGTACAGAAGAAGGATGGGACTTGGAGACTCTGTATTGACTATCGGGCACTGAACAAGATCACAGTACGGAATAGGTACCTGATCCCACGGATTGATGACCTTCTGCACCAACTCAAAGGGGAAAAATATTTCAGCAAGATCGACTTGAAGTCTGGGTATCACCAGGTACCAATCGAACCCTCTGATGTGTGGAAGACTGCCTTCAAAGCCAACGAGGGCCTTTTCAAATGGCTGGTCATGCCTTTCAGGTTGACGAATCCTCCCGCAGCCTTCATTAGGTTTATGGAAGACATCTTGCAGCCGTTCACCAACTCATTTGTAGTGGTGTACTTGGATGACATTCTGATCTTCAGCCAGACTTGGGAAGAGCACCTCCACTACATATGACAAGTCCTCCAAACACTACAATAACACAAGTTGTGTGTTAATTTGGAGAAGTGCACTTTTGGCATGACCCAGGTTCAATATCTGGGATACATTATTGATCAAAGGGGCGTGCATGTGGATCCAACCAAGATCCAAGTAATTTGGGATTGGCCAGCCCCAACGACTCTAATAGAGCTTTGCAGCTTTCTGGGTCTTGCTAATTTCTACCATAGTTTCTTGTTGGGATTCTCTCATATTACTTGGCCCTTGAGTCAAGTCACTAAGGGAGTAGCAAAAGAAAAAATCTTTTGGTCGGAATCTCAACAGAAGACGTTCATAGAATTGAAACATCGCCTCTGTTCTGCCCCAATGCTCACATTACCAGACTTGCAACAACCATTTGAGATCGAGACAGATGCCTCTGACTATTCTATTGGGGTAGTTCTTACTCAACAGGGGCATCCAATATCATATCACAGTGAGACATTTTCCGACACAGTTCGCAAGTATCCCACTTATGACAATGAAATGTATTATATTATGCAGGATTGTCGAAAATGGAAGCATTACATTTTTGCGAAGGAAAGAATCATCCACACAGACCACTGACCCCTACAGTTCATACAGACACAACAGAAGTTGCAGAACGAACGCCATCAGAAGTGGTCCACATATCTGCAACAGTTTCATTTGAACATCAAGTACAAGAAGGGTAGCACCAATCATTTTTCAGACTGCCTCAGCTGACCACCAATCATGGCACCAACCACCATTCTCAACTCTTGTGGGCACGAGACTTTAGATTGGCCACTTCTCTACGAGAGCGATCCAGAATTTGGTCACACATACAAGGCACCCTTGGGGGGTACGCAAGTTCCAAATTTTCACCTCCAATGTCACCTGAGACACCTTTGTGTTCCTTCAACCGAGTGTGCTAATATGATATGGGAAGTACACTACATTCGAGTCACTGGGCATTTCAGGGTTGAGCAAACAGTGGCAGTACTGCAAAAGTATTTCTATTGGCCGAACCTTCGACAGGATGTTGGGAAGTACATCAGATCCTCCAATGCTTGCGCCATTGCTAAACCAACCATCAAGAAGCAAGGCCTCTATACTCCTCTACCTACCCCTAGTCGACCTTGGGAATCCATCTCCATGGATTACATGTCAGGCCTTCCTTCTACTGAGCATGGAAATGACTGTGTTTTTGTGGGCTTCGACAAATTCTCGAAGATGGAAATTATGGTATCCTATAAGAAGAATATCACAGTAGAAGCCACTGTTGAAATCTTCTTCGAACGAGTATTGGTGCACTTTGGGATCCCACAGTCTATCATATCGGATCGGGATAGCGAATTCCTCAGCACATTTTTGTCTAGCCTCTAGTCAATGTTGGATACCAAGCTCACCAAGTCCACAACTTTCCATCCCCAAACTAAGGGCCAAACAGAGGCCGTCAACAACATGATTATACACATTCTACGCATGTACAATTTAAAGCATCCACGCACATGGGATGAGAGCCTCCCCTATGTACAACATAGTTATAATCCGGCTCTCCATAGCTCAACTGGCCATAGCCCCTTTTAGGTGGGCTTGGGATTCTAGCCACTATGTCCCATTGACGTAGCCATGCCATTTGCGGCTACTCAGGCTGATTCGGCTCATATCCAGTTTGAAGCTGAAAAAGCAAACAACTTCGTCAAGTGCATTCAACACATCCGCTAACAGGTTCATGAAATATTGGACAAAGCTAATGATAAGTACAAGCAATGACATGATCACCATCGGGTGCTACACAACTTCCAGGTAGGCGACAAAGTGTCGCTACATTTGTAGAAGGAGTGCCTCAATAGACCCCACCGCAAGCTTTGCCCGCTCCGATATGGGCCGTACACCATCGCCAAGGTTGTAGGGAAAATTCCTTCAAACTCAGTATTCCACCATTCCTTGGTCTGTATCCAGTATTCAATGTGGACCGCCTTCGTCCCTACTTCCCACCTCTACTGGACACCTCTAACATTGTAGAACAACTCACACCAACAGAGTTAAACCCAGACTACATGGAACAAGCCACTATAGATTGTATCATGGACATGAAAATCAAGAACACTCACCAATAGAATATCCAACTATATCAAGTTGTCAAAGATGGCCAACTCCTGCGCCAAGGCAAGTGGTTCACCAGGGACCAAGCTCAGCAGAAGTTTCCTCATCTCATGGAGGAACTCAATGCAATGGGAACCATTGCTTCCTAAAGGGGGAGGAATGATCCAGGTGGATATTGGTGGCCAACAGCCTATTCCACTTGGGGCCCCACCATTGTCTCTTTCATTTTTTTAGTTTCGGCACAACTTACTATTTTTAGCAGTTTTTCGGGTCTTGAACTTCCGGAGCCGTTTTGAGGCCCTAAACGACGTTTTTTGGGAAAACCAAGAGAAATATGTTTCCATGGACGAATGTTGCTGACATAAAAAGTTGTATTCCTCGGATATAAATTTCTAATGAGGTATGGTGCGCTTCAAACAGAGATCGTATGCCAAAGTTGCATCCCCGGGAAGTTGAAACACCAATTTACCCAAACGGGGCCCATAGTTTTGACGCTTCATCTCCTAGGGTTAGGGTTTTTGATGTTTAGGGTTTTCCATTGTTTCTAAATAATAAATATGCCCTCAAGCCTCATTGTAACACAATTCAAAGGCTTGTAGTTGCCACATCTCTTCTCAAAGATAAGCTACCAGCACCCTAGCTAGTTTATTTCCATTCTGTTTGTAAGCAAATTTTAGTTCTTTAATATTAATGAAATGAAATTTTATCCCCACTGCATCTTTTTATTTATGGTTATATGTGTATTCTCTTGCGTTCCTGCATAAATCTGGATCAAAAGGCTCATGAAACCAGTGCTTCCCTTGGCATAAGTTTAATGGTAAAATCTATATCTCTCTTAGGTGGTAGTCCTAGTATGTTTTCTGGAAATACATCGAGGAATTCTTGCACCATGGGTATATTTTCAAGTATGGGAGTTTTATCTTTCGAATTGGAAAATATGACCTAAATTGCATAAATTTGGCATCCCTTCCTAACGCATTTTCTTAATTGGGATGTTGTAATGGGTCGCAATTTCAATGGTTTATTTATTCCTTTCATCTATTGGTTGGTTCCATCTTTAGATTTGAAGTAGATAATACTGTCCTTACAGTCTACCAAGGACCAGTGTGTTTCCAATGAGTCCATTCCCAATAGTACATCATAGGAGCCTAAGGGTATAATATTTAATTCCACCTTTATATTTTGATCCCCAATGTCCAGGGAACAATTGGACACTTTAGCATGAACCTTACGCTTCGTTCCTATTGTTAGATCCCTGTAATCAACAAGATTGGAAAATTCCGACAACAGGGAGAACATTGTTTCAACCATTTTGGGATTCTAGGATCTAGCCCTCCTGAATCTGGAGAGGGATCTCTCCAATAAGTGCAAATATGGATCTGTCTTTGAAGTTTGGGTAATGGTATTAGGCTAGTTATGAAGGCCAAGGGTTTTGTTTTGTTTTTGGATGGTTCAACATGATTATGGCTTGAGTGGAAAGTTCTAAGTGCAAAGAGTTTCAAAGGTTAGAAGTTGTAATCAAATAGAACAAGCTTTGGCCAAAAAGAAAGACAAATTGCTGGTTTTAGTCCATTGGGCTATGGAGTCATAATAGGGTTTAATTGAAACAACAAGAGGCAAGAGTGGTCCATGGGGCAAGTCATCTATGTATAAGGATCTCTTTAAAGTTTGATTTATGGAATGAAATGATACAACAAGAAGGGGAAATGAACAAATGAAGAACAAAGAGCAGCCCAGGATCTGGTAAGTACTTTGAAACTAGCCAACCTTTGACAAACACTTAAGAATAACATAAAAGAAATCCAGGATCTAGTAAGTACTTTGAAACTAGCCAGCCTTTGATATAATTTCAATAGAAAACATTTAAAACACAAAGGGAAACACAAATGATGACAAAGAATGGTCTAAGATCTGGTAAGTAATTCAAAACTAGCCAGCTTTCAACACATTCCTAGGGAAACTTTCAGTCAGTCTTTTGAGATAAAACTAGGACCAGGGCTCACCATATCTTCCTTAGTTCATCTCTACTTAACATAAACTGAAAATAACATTTAAGAATAACAATTAGCTAAGACAGTAGGACGAGGGAACGCCAACATTCCTAACTACTTGAACTGAATTAAATCATTCATAAATAACACAAATTGGAAGAAAACATTAAGATAAAGCTTATCAGTCAGAGAAGGGTACTGATATACAATAAATCCTAATTCTATGCTTGTTGTTATTTATAAGAGAAGATGAACAAAATGGAAATAGAAATAAAATAACAATTTACAATAAGAAATAACATCACCATTGACATAGACCAGGATCCCATAAATCAGCTTGTATTGATGCTCCAAACTTGTTACAGCTTTAAATCCAGTGTTTCAGGTTAGCAATCATCTTCACTTCTCAGCCTAACTATCCTAATCACAAGAAAAGCTTCAAGAGCCCGTGAACACTATTTACAAGTAGAGGTCTCAAAGCTCAAGTATATTTCAAAGTTCAGCAACCAACATTTTCTCATCTTCTACAGAAGTATTTATAGAAGGAATGAGGAGGTGGGATCTGATAAAATATCTCCAAGGTTCAATTAATACAGATTAATGCTTCTCGGCCTTTGAGGGGCTTAATGGAGAAGAGTACAAATATTTCACTGTATTAATTTATTTACATTTAAAGATTAAGCTCGATGGGAGCTTTTGTTCACTTTCAGGCTCTGTGTCATGTTATAGTAGCTCTACTGATATTTTTGTCATTAAATTCCTTTAGCAGAATTAACTGTTTGGTTGCGCTGAGGCTAATATCTTCTTTCTAATCAATAACTTTGGCCTTTGTTAAATGCTTGTGGCTACAGGTGGCACTGTGTTAGCTGTGAGGAATCAATTTTCCTTTGATGTGGCAGTGGAGGCCTTTCTGTTTGATAAACACTTATGATTTTATTTAACTTTGTTTTAATTTGGAGGATTAGGATTTTGATAATCAATATTAGTCGCAATCTCCCAAAATTGTCTTCAATCCTCTGTTCTTCTGTGTTTTTTGTTTGACACTGATACTCTTTTAATTATTTAATGTATTGTAGTGTGTCTTTTTGATGTGCAGGGCCGCACAGGGCTCATATGGCATCAATGCCCATGAAGCATTTGATGAGACGTGGATTCGAACCTTGTGGAATGATCTTCCTTTTATGAATGAAAATCCAGAGGATTGTCACCCTCGGCTTTCCTTTCCCTTTATTATAATGGGAAAATTCTTTGGAACCTGAAAAATACAAAAATTATTATGAAATCCTGCGTTGTTGGGTAAACTGCTTCAGAGGTTGTGGGAAAATAGCATGGTCATTGGATGGCATCATCCAACGGTGGAGATCGAATGGAGATTGTTCAGAAAGAATAATGGGGTCAATTAAGTCAGAGTCGTTGATCACGCAAAGATCAATAGTCAGGATTGGTTGTGTTTATACAAAGTGAATGAGTCACTTTGTTTGGAAAATAGAAGAAATACGAAGAAATATGGTTAAAACCTTTATTTCAGAGGAAAATGTATTGAAAATAGCCTTCGGGAGTTCAAGATGATCATGGGCCATCGGATGAGATCGGCCCTATGAAATCAATGGCTGAGGAGGCCCGTAATAAAACTCAAAAGGAAAAAGCGAAAGTGGTTTCGGGACCAAAACCACGGGTTTCATGCGGAGAAAAGGCAGGTAGGCAGTTTTTCCTTTTCGAACGCGATATGTGTCCCTGCCCGACACGTGGCTTTTCAAAACCACCTATATCACGCCTGCCTCAAGAAATTATCCTTCGCGCTAAAAGTTACGCGATATGGAACGTGGACCATTAGATCTGGGGCCTCAAATCTAACGGTTGAAAAACAAGCGCAATATGAGATAGATGTGTGGGTTATAAGAGGAAGGGTAGTTTTAATTCGGGCCGTAGTATCAAGGATAAATGGTCGAGATCAAAAGTGGGAGGAGATAGGACCCACAGGGGGTCGGGCTCGGCAGGGTTGATATAAGCCGTTGGATGAGCAGAATCAATGGCCAGGATCGAATCTAGAGGTTAAATGGGAGTAATACAATGGCGGAAAATGAGTTAAAGAGGGTCGTTGATCTGCAGAGATCAACGGTCAAGATTTGGTTCAAAACATTAGAACGTGGGGCGCATGATTTTACACCAAAGTCAGGAAAAGCATCCTGGACCGTCCGATCTGGACACGTGGACAATCCAGATGTAATCGGAGGCATAGACATCGGCGGGGAAAATAACTTGGAGGCATCGATGCGATTAATTATGGACCGTCGATCTGCAGATCAGATCGATGACGAAATGCTCATCAGGGTTGACCAATTGAGGGTGGGAAAATATTTGATGCACTCAATGAAAAATCGTGATGCGATTATGCACTGGTTGTTGATTGGATTTAGATCAACGGTCAATATTGTTTCGACTTATGCACCGGCGAAAATCATTTGAAAGATATGAAAACCCAAAATTTTAATATAATACAAAGTTTTTATTTTTCGGGGCGGGTTTTAAATATATGAAAGGGATAGGCACCCGACTGCGGGGCTTTTAGTCTATATGGAATGATAATAGACCTGGGCCTTTAGATAATAAAGGGCTAATCGCAATTAGAAGGTCGGGCCTTCGGGCTTTTCAATCTAACCATTTGATTTTTTGCTATGTGATTGGCGCTTGGGACTTTAACTCTTGGTCCTGGGCATAGTTGTATGGAGTGAAGCGGAGGGCAGATTTTATGTAATGGGCCTCAATCGCATCGGGAAAATGATGCGGGCGCTTTTCAATCTACCCATTTGTATATAAAAACATGATATGGGCGTGCTTAGACCAAACTTAGGAAAAAGGGGTTTTTATGACTTTACAAAGAAAAATATGCATCGGAGATGGATTCTTACAATGTTTTAGCACCCGATTGCGGGCACTCGGGTTATATGGAGTAATAATGCAATCAGGGGATATAATGTAGAGGGCTAATCGCATCGAAACTTTTGTCATGGCACAAAGGCTTGCGCGCTTGGATTTTTGCGATGCGATTAAGCACCCAAATGGCTTAGCGCCTGGTTCTAGCACCGGGGCATATAATGGGGAAGTGGTTAGGACTTTTTAGCCCAAGGGGGCTTAAGCCTGTGGTAAACGAACTTATTTTTTATGAAATTTTTCCAAGTTTTCAATGGATTTGGGGGTTTCAACAAAATTTAAAAGTGAGTTTTAAACTCTGCAAAGGGGAGATGGGAGAAAAGAAAAAATAGAGGAAGTTCACGGAAACAAAAAAGGGGTAAAATGAAGGTTAGTTTAGAAGCGGAGGGAAGGGAAAAATGGATTTTACAGCATTATTTTCTCTTATGGAATCAGTAGAATTTGAAATGGAAACAGCAGTGACGATTGAAACAAAAGGCATGATGTCTTCAAGAGTCTTCAAGAGATAACATTTTTTAGCAATAAATGTTGTGTAACCAGCTCCAAAAATAGATGAAAAGAGATATCAACGCTTTATAAATAAGCCACTTCGAGGGGGCAACCTCTAATACATTACATAAATGAACAATTCTTGGATGATACAATTTACAAAACCTCCTTTCTATATATAGGAGTCCATGGGGCCATAATGTAATCCTAGTGGGCCACAATGTAATCCTAGCCGACCTAACAATAATAATTTAAGGGCACAATAACAATATGGGGGTTACAAGGGTACAATAATAACAATAAGTGGGGCTACACTAACATAATGAGGTACTACACTATTAATATAGGGACTTAACATGCCCCTCTCCTTCAAACAAGTGTTGTCCTCAACGCTTGATTATTTCTTGATGCTTCTGTATAAAATTCTCATCCTCCCATGTGGAATATTTTACAGGAAAGTTCTTCCACTTGCTGAGATACTCCGAAATTGATCGTACTTGTCGAGTTCTTGGCTTTGTGACCGCTTTAGAACTTCTTTCGATGTGATGTTGATATTCCTGTTGTTTCATTAGATTTTTCACCAAAGTTAGGTTATCCTTTAAGAGTTGGAGAACTTGTCGTTGATGCTCGATGTCATCTTCCACTAATTTATCATCCATATTAGCTATTATTTTATCCTTCAAACCATCCAACTTAGCCTCCATTTCTTCTTTTAAACCATCTATGTCAGCTTCGGTTGCTCTTCGTAATATCGAAATTTGTTGCACTTGGTACCGTAATTTTGATATCTCATACTGCAATTCTTCCACTTCATGCATCATAGTATAGATTTCTGAGGGCTTAATGGGTGTTGAATTATTTTTAGGAGGCATTTCAGAATGCAATACTGAATATATGCTCAATAGGCGCTTGGAATCACTTCAAACTGATTTTTCAAACAAGATTTATGCAATTCGGGAAAAACAAGACACACCTTTTACTTGCTTTTGAGGAGCTCGATATTGAAATTGTATTATATTTATGATTACGGCTCTTCTATATCTGAAATTCAGCACTGAAGTATCCCTCTGAATTATCTTTTGAATTCCATAGGTCTGACCTGATTTGGATTCTCCAAGACAAAGTTGTGTCCAATCTCCCACAATGACCTAATTATGGACTGGTTCAGTAGAGCGAACTTGTACGACTTGCCACGTGTCACTGTTTTGTCCTTTGTCTCTAACATTGATAGCTAAGAAACTAGAGTCTGTGTTCTTATGATACTTTTTACAGAACTCCAATCCGATGCCCAGAGAGAGAGTTATTGAAATTTTCCCACGATCACCTATTTGATATGAAATTCAGGAGCCTGAAAAAGCACTACCTTCCATAGATCATATCTCCAAAAATATTGCGAACCAAGATCTGAAATTTTTTGACGCCTTTCCTCAGGATTTTATCTTCACACCATATGAATTTTAGATTCTGACCCTTCGTAGAAAATAATTTATAGCGAAAATTCCACGATGACCTGTTTAGGAGCCTGAAAAAATACCTAACTTCCACAAATCATATCTCCGAAAATATTGCGAACAAAGATCTGAAATGTTTAGACACTCTTCCTCAGGATTTCAGCTTCGCACCCTAAAAATTTCAGCTTCTGAAACTTCGTAGAAAAAAATTTATAGCGAAAATTCCACGATGACCTGTTTGGAGTAGCGAAACCCTAGAATCCAAAGCTCTAATACCAAATGTTGTGTAACCAGCTCCAAAAATAGATGAAAAGAGATATCAACGCCTTAGAAATAAGCCAATTCGAGGGGGCAACCTCCAATACATTACATAAATGAACAATTCTTGGATGATACAATTTACAAAACCTCCTTTCTATATATAGGAGTCCATGGGGCCATAATGTAATCCTAGTGGGCCACAATGTAATCCTAGCCGACCTAACAATAATAATTTAAGGGCACAATAATAACAGTATGGGGGTTACAAGGGTACAATAATAACAATAATTGGGGCTACACTAACATAATAAGGGACTACACTATTAATATAGGGACTTAACATGCCCCTCTCCTTCAAACAAGTGTTGTCCTCAACGCTTGATTATTTCTTGATGCTTCTGTATAAAATTCTCATCCTCCCATGTGGAATCTTTTACAGGAAAGTTCTTCCACTTGCTGAGATACTCTGAAATTGATCGTACTTGTCGATTTCTTGTTTTTGTGACCGCTTCAGAACTTCTTTCGATGTGATGTTGATATTCCTGTTGTTTCATTAGATTATGCACCAAAGTTAGGTTATCCTTTGAGAGTTGGAGAACTTGTCGTTGATGCTCGATGTCATCTTCCACTAATTTATCATCCATATTAGCTATTATTTTATCCTTCAAACCATCCAACTTAGCCTCCATTTCTTCTTTTAAACCATCTATGTCAGCTTAAATCCACGCAAAAACATCAGAAAATTCCTTAAACAATTCTATGTATTTGAGTTTAATGTTTTCTAGTAAGGTCTTAGACAGTTTAATCATCATAGGTTTAAGTTCACTGCCTATATTTCACTCTTCCACTTCAGTCTCTACAGGCTCCAGTTTTGGGTTCTTGGCCACAACGTTAAAATCGAGCAACTCTTCTAAAGGGGACAGCCCCTTAGACAAACTCTGATCTTTAGACTGCAGGGTTTCTAACTCCTTTGTTTCTAACTTTGTGATCATCTCTATTTTATTATCAGGTTTTCTAGTCAAGAGATTTATATTGGAAATCTCAGGAGACGGTTCTTCTTCTCCAAGAAAATTTTCTTCACTGCAGTCTGTATCATAATCTGAATCTGAACTATGTAGTTCGAATTCATTTCTGAATTGCATGAAGTATTCTATTTTTTTGTCTCCGTCGAACACCTACCAGTATTTTTCATTATCAAGAACGGCTGGTCTGAATTTTATCTGAGTCGTGCAGTCTTTGGCTTCATATGGCGTTAAGCATGTTCTAGTTGCAAAGGCTAAGCTATGGGCCACGATATTTCTTTTTCTTGGAACAAAAATTATCTGGTACTCCTCAAGAGTTTTTAAAATTTCCACGACATCATTCCGATGGGCCCTAAGTCTTGGGTGATGTGCGTTTTATTCCCCGTTGATTTGCCTAATGATTAACTCTAAATCCCCATATGCTTTAATCCTCTTGGCTCCTAACTTTTTCAACAAACGCAAGCCTAAAAGAAGGGATTCATATTCTGCCATGTTGTTTGAACACTAAAATTTTAATCTACAGGAAATGCTCTCTGTGTGGTTGTTCTCAGTGTTGCATATCCAGACACCTGCACCAGCATTAGTTCTAGTGCATGACCTGTCGAAGTTCATAGTTCACAAAGGACTAGTTTCGGGTTCATCTATTTGGTGCTTGTCCTCTTCAACTAAAATTCTTTCGGGTTGTTGTGGAATATCAACACTTAGTTGTATTCGTTTCAACTCCTCAGGTTTTTTGTTGTGTTGAAGGTTGGCTTCTTGACTGTCAAAGTTTAAAAACAATGGACGCATGACTTGAAGCTCAAGACCTGTGTTTGGTTTGCTAAAGTTTTCAAATGCAGCGAACTATTTTGACACTTTTGGGTTGTGTTCTTCTTCCTCTCTATTGGCCATCAATTCTGTTAGAGTCACCTGTTCAGAGAAAGTTTCATCGTTAAATAGGATAAAATATTCGAGGCCTGTATTTACAGAATACAGAGGAGAGTTTTGAGGTCTGTCTTTACTTGTAACTGGGTATTGCATATGAGACTCCCTGTAAAGTCTTCTTTTCTGGTTGAAAACAGGGATGGTCGCATAGGTCATGTCCATCTGCATAGTTCCTTGTAACTTAGCCCCCCAAGATCTTGATAATAACATTCCATACTTTGGGGGCACATCGGCCACAACAATATCCATGACTAAGCATTTGGCTAGAATATGTGATAAGTTAACGCAGAGGTCTTTGATTAATCCTAAACATTTTACTCTGCTCGAGTCAAAGGAGTAAAGGTATTTATAAGGTCTGGTGATTTCTAGACCCAGGCTCTCCATCACAGTTTTAGGCATTAAATTATGAGAAGCCCCGGAATCATGCATTGCGTTGTGAAAAATCTTGTCATGAACATTTAAAATTACATAAAAGGGAGGAACAAGTCCCTCTTGATACTTACCTTCAATCTTTGGACCAAAAATAAGCTCATGCTGGTCATCATTAAGATTGACTGTGTCATTATTCTCTTAAATGCTAAAATCCTTCAGAATTTGGGTTCTATATACATTTTGGGCAGCTAAGTCAGTCAAGGGAATAAAGATTTTAATTTTGGAAATCTCTTGCTCCAGGGTGAAAGGTATTTGATTCTTTGAAGAACTTGTCTCAGCTTTGTTAACTGCCACTCTATCAGCGACATCAGCTTGCTGATTTGTTCAATTTACATTTGAAAAAATGGTTTTAATAGGAGTACTAGCTGAAGTGTTAGTACTGCTAAGATCTGCACTCTATTTTGTAATGTTTTGAGTGCCTTTCTCTTTACCTTTATCAAAATTTACAGCCACCGTCTTGTCCTTTTGTTTGAAAACTTTGGGCTTGTTTATAGTGCTATTTCGTGAAGATTAATCAAAGGTTTTGGTGTTGGGAGTTTGTTGACTGGTTTTTCTTCTAAGGTCATATTCTCTTTGTGACTCTATGATGACATTTTCCATGTCTTGATAATAACTTTCATCATCATCTCTTTTGTCATCATAAGGTGTGTAAAGACCTTGTTTTCTATCATAATGAATCTCAAAGTCATCATTATCTACTCCCAGCATATTGATATCTTCGTCCTCTATTTTCTCATCTGTTTCCTCAACCTCACTCACATAGTTTTGATGAAATGGAGGAGTGATTTGTTGATCATCTTCCCTAGGTTTGTTTGGAGGTTGGTTCCTTCTGAAATTTTGATTTTGGTTCTGGTTTCTATTTTGAGGAGCAGTTTGATTTTGTCTTGCTTGTGCTCTCTCAAGGATGCTCATTTTCTTCATCATCTCCTCCATCATCTTTTCCATCTTGGAGCTGGAAGTTGAAGGGGTAGATTCCTCTCTAAATGGCACTCTCTTCTCATTTTTCATTCTTGCTCTCTTCTCCATTAAGTTAACTTCCACAGCGAGAGCTCCTTTTTTCATATTTTCAAGAGTTGCAGGATCTCTCTCTCTTAGATGATAGGCCATCTCAGGGTCAAACCCTTCAGGAAACTTGTTTAGAGCTGAGCCTTGTGGAGCTTTTAAATCTGGGGAAAGGGCATTATACTGATCAAGAGCTCAGGACCAAGTGTCGTAAAATGGTCAAAAATGAAGGTGCTCAGAATAGCTCCAAAATAGATCGACTGGAAAGTGTTCGACGAAACGATCCCAACGCCGCGAACGGCACTCAAATCCGATGTCGTATGCAGAAGCTATTAAAGTTTAAAGATCCGCTAATTTCAATTAAAAATGCCAAATTTGACTTCATGAAAAATTTTATTAAAAAAAGAATATTCCACAGAATATTCTGGGAATATTCCATAGAATATTCTGGAGAATATTCCACTGGCAGCCTATCATCGGGCGCCACGTGGCTAGCCTGGAGGCTGCCACGTGGGCCCCCAAGGCGGATTGGAAAAATGCGTTTGAAAGTTTTTATGTGGCAGCGGTGAGGTTTGAACATGGGTCACGGCGGAGGCAACCCAACGGTCTAACCATTGGACCACGGCTTAATTCTTGTTTAAACAATGCAACGCATTCATATTTATTGTTTGATGTTGGATGGGTGGGGCCCGAAAGGGGGCCAGCCCCCTCTGCATAAAACCTAGGTCCGAGAACCAAAGGTGTAAACGGTTGGCCACGCAATGCATTTGGGAATGGTCCCGTAGTAATAGCACTTGGAGCGGGGTCCATTTATTATATGGTTGAAACATTAAAACATCTGCATAAAACTCAAGATCGTTCAAACAAACAACGCCAAAGTTTCGGTCTTATGGATAAGGCCTTATCCCTTCAGCCCCCACGTTTTGGTGGACTCCCTATTTTTAGCGGCCGCCCCTAATTTGTCGGACCTATCTGGCGGTGTCTCCAGTTTTAACTGGAGTTTTTTTGGGCCAACTGGCAGTTGGGAGCCATAACTTTAGCTAGGAAAGTCCGTTTTGGACGAATTTTTTATTTATTTTGGGTCTCTTCGACCTTCTGAATCCATTGGCACAGGTTTCACAGCCATCTGAGGTCGTTTGCAGGTGATGTTGCTTCGTGGAAGTTCCAGGAGCCACTAGGGCCAAATCAGTTTGGGAGCTGCATTGGGAATTGTGCAGCCAGTGAATGTGGAACGAAGGTCATTCCTGAAGTTTTTCAGCATTCTGAATCCATTTCTACAGCTCGTTTTTCATTTTGAGGTATTCTTCTCACTGTTTAGCTTCAGGGAAGCTTTCAGGGCCACGAGGGCCATTTCAGTGCTGGAGCTGTTTGGGGGCTATGTGCATCCATTTTTGGTGATTCAAAAGCCTATTTCTGCTATTTTCGACCTTCTCAGTCTAATGGCATAGGTTTTAGAACCAATTGAGGTCATCTTCACCTCTAAATTCTCCATTCAAGTCTAAAGGGCCACCAGGGCCAATTGGGGAAAGTACTGTATAAGGTACAATTTCACTGTTTAGTGTTTGGTAAATAGCATGTTTAGCTAATTCCTATCTTCTGATTTTGTATTTACAATCAGATCTGTCTTTCGAGACACTCATATTCTTGTATTAGCCTTTGTAGCATTTTTAATACAAGAGGACAAGCCTAGTTTGAGAGGCTTGGTCCAGCAGATGTAGCCCAGAAGGGGGGTGAACTGCTTTATCATTTTGATGTATTTATTTGCTGAAGATGATATGCTAAAAAAAACTGATATAAAGTGTTAAACAGCAAATATACATAACTTGCATACACACATAATCACCTACTCAGCTGCAGAAAGTTATTTGTCTTATTCCGCAAGACATCAAACTTCAAGTATGTGTATGTCAAAGACTTCTAAGTGTTTACTTCATTATTTATTTAGGCAGAGCCTGTAGAGGGCCAGGTAGCCTCTGGAACTCATCCTCTCTTTAGAGGTGACATGTCCGGTAAATGCCCCTACAGTCTATCTCTGTATAAGAAATAAGAAGTTTTCACATTTTCAGAGGTCACTTGGAGTGTATAGCTCACATTTGAAATTATGGGAAATGGATACCTTGCACCCTTAAACAAGTAAATTCCATTTTCAGATCATATGGTATCAGAGCACTAGGTTTGCTTGACTGACATCACTAGCTTGATTGTGTAGCTTGAAAGGTGTCTTAAGCAGTGTTGAAGATTGACTGCTTTATTATTCTGTAAACTACTTGTTGTTTGAGTTTGCTGAAGCTCTTTTGTTCATTTTTATAATGACAACTTTCATAAGTGAGTTCTCAAAATCGTCCTCCTTCACAAGATTTTTTGATGAAGGCTTGAAGCAAGAATTTTTCATCATGATGAATATGGTGAGAGAAATGTATGAGGATGAAAGAAAGAGCTCTAGACTTCAAGAGCAGTTGAATTCCATGAGGGAAGAGAAGCAGTTGCTTTCTGACCAATTGCAAGAAATGGAAGGCCAACTTCGTATTGCAAACATGAAGCTGGAAAGGATGCATGAGTTGGAGACACAACTCCTTGTTGCCAAAGAAGCCTTAGCCAAGTATCAGCTTGAAGAAGAGGTAAACAATTCTAGTTTGTCTTCAATTTCTTATAAGAATGTTTATGCTGGTTCTTTTGAGAAACATACCAAAGGCATAGGGTCCAAGTTGATGTCCAAAATGGGATATGAAGGAAAAGGATTGGGAAAACATGCACAGGGTATAGTTGAGCCAATAATGGTTGAGGTAAGGCCTAGGAATTTGGGTCTTGGCTATGGACAATCTTATGGAGAAAGTTCCAAAGCAGCCATGAAGGAAGAAGGTGTGCATCAGCATGCACTTGAACAAGGGAGTGGTGAAAGCTCTAAAACCATTGACGGGATTGATAGTGTTCCAAAGGGAGCTTCTTCTTCTTTCGATTCACCTCCTCATGAAGGTAATGAAGGTGAAAGAGAAAGGTATAAATCTGATTTAAATCATATTTCCTTTGATCATGTAAAGCATGGAAAATTTCCACACAAGCATTGGAAAAGAATTGCATGTTATTTTTGTGGTTTGTTTAACCATAGTGTTTCTAGATGTTGGAAAAGAATGGCAACATATAGGAAACTTTTGAAGGAAAGGAGGCAAGAAGCCAAAGTTCCAATGAACAATGCAAATCATGCGGTCAAGAAGATGAACATGTGTTGCACTTATTGCCATAAGCAAGGACATACTGTTGAAAGGTGTTGGACTCTGAATCCAACAATGCTTCCACAAAAGTTGAAGAAATGGGAGAAAGAGTATGGCAAGAATGGGAAGGAAGTTTCCATCATTGATATGTGTCAGGATGATACACATGCTAATATCGATGTGTAGTTAAAGGAAGCACCTTTGAAATGGATTGGTAAGAAATGGTTAGAATTCTTATCCAATTAAAGTTGCATGTCTTTTGATTGAATGCATTTTCTTTGTTAAGGGAATGCAAGTTGTAGGATGGAAAAGCTGAGTATGAGACTCACTCTATCGTAGCGAAAGTTATATTCATTTCAGCTTTGAAAGTACATGTACATGTGATTGAGGATCTTGTACTTATGATTGTACTTAAGAGAAAGTTGAAGGATAAACTGCATGCATGAGAATGAGATGCATGAGCACAGGGATCATGTTGATTTCCTTGCATTTTAAACATGTATGTGTGATTAACTTGAAGGGTTGATTACTTTGTTTTTAACCATGCATGTAATGTAATATTGACTTGGAAAAAGTTAATTTGATCTCCAAGATTGTAAAGAGGAGAAATGATGAAGTGTTTCATCTTTGTAAAAGCCTTCTCATTTGGGAGGCAGCTCTTCTTCTGGAATGGAGGTGCCATGGATGGGCATCGTGACAGTTGGCAAGCCCACATGTTCAGGGGAATATTTCAGCTCATATATCAGCAAGTTTCATTGCTGGTTCCTGCAATTTCAGATTTGTCTGGCGAAAGAACTTGGTCGGGATTTGACAAGTACTTGGCGTATGCAGCAAAAAGTCGCCATGACGACAGTTAGCAAGGCAGGACATTTTTGGCATCAGTATGCTCTTTTGGCTGACTGGAAGAGGATATTTCTGTTCCTCAAGTGCTGTACAGTTCAGATCAGAGATTCAGTAAGCTTTTGGGGACCAAAAGCCTTCTCATTTGGGAGGTGTGATCAGGAGCTCAGGACCAAGTGTCGTAAAATGGTAAAAAATGAAGGTGCTTAGAATAGCTCTAAAATAGATCGACTGGAAATTTTTCGATGAAACGATCCCAACGCCGCGAACGGCACTCAAATCCGATGTCGTATGCAGAAGCTATTCAAGTTTAAAGATCCGCCAATTTCAATTAAAAATGCCAAATTTGACTTCATGAAAATTTTTATTAAAAAAAGAATATTCCATAGAATATTCTGGGAATATTCCATGAAATATTCTGGAGAATATTCCGCTGGCAGCCTATCATCGGGCGCCACGTGGCTAGCCCGGAGGCCGCCACGTGGGCCCCCAAGGTGGATTGGAAAAATGCGTTTAAAAGTTTTTATGTGGCAGCGGTGAGGTTTGAACATGGGTCACGACGGAGGCAACCCAACGGTCTAACCGTTGGACCACGGCTTAATTCTTGTTTAAACAATGCAACGCATTCATATTTATTGTTTGATGTTGGATGGGCGGGGCCCGAAAGGGGGCCAGCCCCTAAGGGCCAGCCCCCTCTGCATAAAACCCAGGTCCGAGAACCAAAGGTGTAAACGGTTGGCCGCGCAATGCATTCGGGAATGGTCCCGTAGTAATAGCACTTGGAGTGGGGTCCATTTATTATATGGTTGAAACATTAAAACATCCGCATAAAACTCAAGATCGTTCAAACAAACAACGCCAAAGTTTCGGTCTTATGGATAAGGCCTTATCCCTTCAGCCCCCACGTTTTGGCGGACTCCCTATTTTTAGCGGCCGCCCCTAATTTGCTGGACCTATCTGGCGGTGTCTCCAGTTTTAACTAGAGTTTTTTTGGGCCAACTGGCAGTTGGGAGTAAATGGCCATAACTTTGGCTAGGAAAGTCCGTTTTGGACGAATTGTTTTTTGATTTTGGGTGTCTACGACCTTCTGAATCCATTGGCACAGGTTTCACAGCCATCTGAGGTCGTTTGCAGGTGATTTTGCTTCATGGAAGTTCCAGGAGCCACTAGGGCCAAATCAGTTTGGGAGCTGCATTGGGAATTGTGCAGCCAGTGAATGTGGAACGAAGGTCATTCCTGAAGTTTTTCAGCATTATGAATCCATTTCTACAGCTCGTTTTTCCTTTTGAGGCATTATTCTCACTGTTTAGCTTCAGGGAAGCTTTCAGGGCCACTAGGGCCATTTCAGTGTTGGAGCTGTTTGGGGGATATGTGCATCCATTTTTGGTGATTCAAAAGCCTATTTCTACTATTTTCGACCTTCTGAGTCTAATGGCAGAGGTTTCAGAACCAATTGAGGTCATCTTCACCTCGAAATGCTCCATGCAAGTCTAAAGGGCCACCAGGGCCAATTGGGGAAAGTACTGTATAAGGTACAATTTCACTGTTTAGTGTTTGGGAAATAGCATGTTTAGCTAATTCCTATCTTCTGATTCTGTATTTACAGTCAGATCTATCTTTCGAGACACTCATATTCTTGTATTAGCCTTTGTAGCATTTTTAATACAAGAGGACAAGCCTAGTTTGAGAGGCTTGGTCCAGCAGATGTAGCCCAGAAGGGGGGTGAACTGCTTTATCATTTTGATGTATTTATTTGCTGAGGATGATATGCTAAAAAAAACTGATATAAAGTGTTAAAAAACAAATATACATAACTTGCATACACACATAATCACCTACTCAGCTGCAGAAAGTTATTTGTCTTATTCCGCAAGACATCAAACTTCAAGTATGTGTATGTCAAAGACTTCTAAGTGTTTACTTCATTATTTCTTTAGGCAGAGCCTGTAGAGGGCCAGGTAGCCTCTGGAACTCATCCTCTCTTTAGAGGTGACATGTCCGGTGAATGCCCCTACAGTCTATCTCTGTATAAGAAATAAGAAGTTTTCACAGTTTCAGAGGTCACTTGGAGTGTATAGCTCACATTTGAAATTATGGGAAATGGATACCTTGCACCCTTAAACAAGTACATTCCATTTTCAGATCATATACACACTGTTAAATCTAGTGCAGTAAGCTTGAACACTTTCCCCTATATTTATATGGAGGTTCTTGTAATCAGAAAGGACTTGGAGAGGGTTCTTCTTCACTTCCCATTTGCTTAAGAATGTCTGATGGAAGGCTTGGAGATCATTAATACTATGGGGGGTTAAGCCTTTAAACCATTTTCTTACTTCTCCCCCCAAACTCTGAGAAAATAATCTAAGCTTGACAGAATCATCATCAATTTCGTTTCTATCAAAGTTGTCATTCATCTTATCCACATGTTGTGATGCAGTAGTAGCATTACTAGCATCATATAATGGAATTTTGGACTGATAGTCCTGTGGAAGATTGACTAATGGTCCAGGAAGGACTAAGGGAGCATACCATGTTGCCATGATATATGGTGGAGGTGGATTTACAAGAGGTGGATTAACAAAATGGAAAGTGGGCTAAAGTGGAGTGGTTTAGACAGTAGATTTTTGGTGAACAGATGTGAATGGAACAACAGTAGATTGCTGAGCTGATCTTGGATGAGAGACACCTAAATTGGAAAGGAAATGTAAATCAGGTGGTGTCATTTCTCTATCACCAGGATGTTCACTTGTTTCAGGGGATGAAAGTGAAGACTCAGAGTCTAGCTGAATTATATCATCAAATGACCTAGTTCTAAATGGGTTTACTAATTAAACTTGTGATTGTTGCAGAGCTGAAAGATTTTCAGGAACTGAATTAGCTCTCAAGGGTGATATGAAAACAGTTGATAATTTAATCCTAGGAGTCTCTCTAAGGATACTTTCGGGGTTATCAACTATTTTAGGTGGATCAGGGTCAGGATAGGCTCTAGTATGAATCTTTCTAGGAGCCACTATGCTATGTTTTTTAGACCCAACTAAACAAGAAAAGTTATAACCAGATATGACAATATTTAAAATTTTATCTGATATTTTTAGACAAATTTTAATCCTACAGTCCTCTAACTAATTTTAAGTGATATTACAATGATAAAGGTCCTTCCTAGTGGAGTCTTAAGGTCTGTTAAGGATTGTGGAGTCGCCAAGTGAAGTTTTTAGATCTTTTGGAGGTAAAAGGTTTTATGGTCCACCACCATGTTTATTGAATTCCAATCTGAAATATTTTTGGGTTTTCTGAGTTATTTTTCAGTTCTTTTGGTTGTTAAGAGTGTTCTAAATCTATTTCACAACTTAGCTACGGTTACGAGACAGAGACAGTCTACTCTTATGGCCAAGCCAGCTTATTTTTCAAGGTTAGATAAACTCTTATGAGAATCTTAGGGTCTTCCTAGTTTGTCACTGATTCAAACAAGTTTCATCATGATTACCATCTGTCTGGTAGTGCTTGAAAAAGGCTGCTTTTTACTCTTAAGGTTTTATGAAGTGCTTAAGGGAACCTAAGATGAAAATTCGACTCAAGTCCCCAGCGAAGTCACCAGAAATGTTAGCTCCCTGTAATCAGCAATATTGGCAAAGTTCGATAGCAAGGAGAACACCGTTTCAACCACTTTGGGATTCTAGGATCTAGCCCTCCTGAATCTGGAGAGGGATCTCTCCAATAAGTGCAAAGATGGATCTGTCTTTGAAGTTTGGGTAATGATATTAGGCTAGTTATGAAGGATAAGGGTTTTGTTTTGTTTTTGGATGATTCAACATGATTATGGCTTTAGTGGAAAGTTCTAAGTGCAAAGAGTTTCAAAGGTGAGAAGTTGCAAGCAAATAGAACAAGCTTTGGCCAAAAAGAAAGACAAATTGCTGGTTTTAGTCCATTGGGCTATGGAGTCATAATAGGGTTTAATTGAAACAACAAGAGGCAAGAGTGATCCATGGGGCAAGTCATATATGTCTAAGGATCTCTTTAAAGTTTGATTTATGGAATGAAATGATACAACAAGAAGGGGAAATGAACAAATGAAGAACAAAGAGCAGCCCAGGATCTGGTAAGTACTTTGAAACTAGCCAACCTTTGACAAACACTTAAGAATAACATAAAATCAATCCAGGATTTGGTAAGTACTTTGAAACTAGCCATCCTTTGATATACTTTCAATAGAAAACATTTAAAACACAAAGGGAAACACAAATGATGACAAAGAATGGTCTAAGATCTGGTAAGTACTTCGAAACTAGCCATCTTTCAACACATTCCTAGGGAAACTTTCAGTCAATCTTTTGGGATAAAACTAGGACCAGGGCTCACCATATCTTCCTTAGTTCATCTCTACTTAACATAAACTGAAAATAACATTTAAGAATAACAATTAGCTAAAACAGTAGGATGAGGGAACGCCAACATTCCTAACTACTTTAACTGAATTAAATCATTCCTAAATAACACAAATTGGAAGAAAACATTAAGATAAATCTTATCAGTCAGAGAAGGGTACTGATATACAGTAAATCCTAACTCTATGCTTGTTGTTCTTTATAAGAGAAGATGAACAAAGTGGAAACAGAAATAAAATAACAATTTACAATAAGAAATAACATCACCGTTGACATAGACTAGGATCCCATAAATCACCTTGTATTGATGCTCCAAACTAGTTACAGCTTTAAAACCAGCGTTTCAGGTTAGCAATCTTCTTCACTTCTCAGCCTAACTATCCTAATCACAAGCACAGCTTCAAGATCCCGTGAGCACTATTTACAAGTAGAAGTCTCAAAGCTCAAGTATATTTCAAAGTTCAGCAACCAACATTTTCTCATCTTCTACAGAAGTATTTATAGAAGGAATGAGGAGGTGGGATCTGATAAAAGATCTCCAAGGTTCAATTAATATAGATTAATGCTTTTGGGCCTTTGAGGGGATTAATGGAGAAGAGTACATATATTTCACTTTATTAATTGATTTAAATTTAAATATTAAGCTCGGTGGGAGCTTTTGTTGACTTTCAGGCTCTGTGTCATGTTATAGTAGCTCTGCTGATATTTTTATCATTAAATTCTTTTAGCAAAATTAACTGTTTGGCTGCGCTGAGGCTAATATCTTCTTTCTGATCAATAAATTTGGCCTCTGTTCAATGCTTGTGGCTATAGGTGGCACTGTGGTAGCTGTGAGGAATCAATTTGCCTCTGATGTGGCGGTGGAGGCCTTTTTGATGATTTTCCTTAACTGTGCTTTAATTTGGAGGATTAGGCTTTTGATAATCAATCTTAGCTGTAATCTCCCAAAATTGTCTTCAATCCTCTGTTCTGTTGTGTTTTGTCTTCAACACTGATACTCTTTTAATTATTTAATACATTTTTGTGTGTCTTGTTGATGTGCAGGGCCGCACAGGGCTCATATGGCATCAATGCCCATGAAGCATTTGATGAGACGTGGATTCAAAACTTGTGGAATGATATTCCTTTTATGAATGAAAATCCAGAGGATCGTCACCCTCGACTTTCCTTTCCCTTTATTATAATGGGAAAATCCTTTGGAACCTGCAAAATACAAAAATTATTATGAAATCCTGCGTTGTTGGGTAAACTTCTTCAGAGGTTGTGGGAAAAGAGCGTGGTCGTTGGATGGCATAATCCAATGGTGGAGATCGAATGGAGATTGTTCGGAAAGAATAATGAGGTCAATTAAGTCAGAGCCGTTGATCGCGCAAATATCAATGGTCGGGATTGGTTGTGTTTATACAAAGTGAATGAGTCACTTTGTTTGGAAAATAAAAGAAACTCGAAGAAATATGGTTAAAACCTTTATTTCGGAGGAAAATTTATTGAAAATAGCCTTCAGGAGTTCAGGATGATCATGGGTCGTCGGATGAGATCGGCCCTACGAGATCAATGGTTGAGGAGGCACGCGATAAAACTCAAAAGGAAAAAGGGAAAGTGGTTTCAGGACCAAAACCATGGGTTTCGCGCGGAGAAAAGGCAGGTAGGAAGTTTTGCATTTTGGAACGCGATATGTGTCCCCACCCGACACGTGGCTTTTCAAAACCACCTATATCGCGCGGGCCTCAGGAAATTATCCTTCGCGCTGAAAGTTACACGATATGGAACGTGGACCATTAGATCTGGGGCCTTAGATCTAATGGTTGAAAAATGAGCGCGATATGAGACAGATTTGCGGGTTATAAGAGGAAGGGTGGTTTTAATCTGGGCCGTAGGATCAAGGATAAATGGTCGAGAAAAAAAGTGGGAGGAGATAGGACCCACAGGGGTCGGGCTCGGCGGGGTTGATATAAGCCGTTGGATGAGTAGAATCAATGGCCAGGATCGAATCTGGAGGTTAAATGGAAGTAATAAAATGACGTAAAATGGGTTAATGAGGGTCATTGATCTACAGAGATCAACGGTCAGGATTTGGTTCAAAACATTAGAACTCGGGACGCATGATTTTACACCAAAGTTGGGAAAAGCATCCTGGACCGTCTGATCTAGACACGTGGACGGTCTAGATGTAATCAGAGGCACAGGCATCGGTGGGGCAAAGAACTTGGAGGCGCCAATTGCGGAGAGCTCATCGGGGTTGACCAATCAGAGGTGGGAAAATATTTGATGCGCTCGATGAAAACTCGCGATGCGATTATGCGCTGATTGTTGATCGGCTTTAGATCAACGGTCAATATTGTTTCAACTTATGCACCGGCAGAAATCCTTTGAAACATATGAAAACCCAAAATTTTAATATAATACAAAGTTTTTATGCGTCGAGGTGGGTTTTAAATATATGAAAGGGATAGGCGCCCGACTGCAGAGCTTTTAGTCTATATGGAATGATAATAGGCCCAGGGCTTTAGATAATAAAGGGATAATTGCAATCGGAAGGTCGGGCCTTCGGGCTTTTCAATCTAACCATTTGATTTTTTGCGATGCGATTGGCGCTTGGGACTTTAACTCTTGGTCCCGAGCATAGTTGTATGGAGTGAAGCGGAGGGCAGAGTTTATGTAATGGGGCTCAATCGCATCGGGAAAATGATGTGGGCGCTTTTCAATCTACCCATTTGTATATAAAAACATGATATGGGCATGCTTAGACCAAACTTAGGAAAAAGAGGTTTTTATGACTTTACAAAGAAAAATATGCATCAGAGATGGATTCTTACAACGTTTTAGCGCCTGATTGCAGGCACTCGGGTTATATGGAATAATAATACGATCAGGGGATATAATGCAGAGGGCTAATCACATCGGAACTTTTGTCATGGCACAAAGACTTGTGCGCTTGGATTTTTGCGATGCGATTAAGCGCCCAAATGGCTTAGCACCTGGTTCTAGCACCGAGGCATATAATGGGGAAGTGGTTAGGACTTTTTAGCCCAAGGGGGCTTAAGCCTGTGATAAACGAACTTATTTTTTATGAAATTTTTCCAAGTTTTCAATGGATTTGGGGGTTTCGGAAGAGTTTCAAAGTGATTTTTAAACTCTGTAAATGGGATTTCGTAAAAGGGAGATGGGAGAAAAGAAAAAATAGAGGAAGTTCATGGGAACAAAAAAGGGGTAAAATGAAGGTTAGTTTAGAAGTGGAGGGAAGGGAAAAATGGATTTTACAGCAGTATTTTCTCTTATGGAATGAGCAGAATTTGAAATGGAAACAGCAGTGAAGATTGAAACAAAGGGCATGATGTCTTCAAGAGTCTTCAAGAGATAACATTTTTTAGAAATAAAACTTGTTCCTTGAAGGCTCCAAAAATGTTTTAGCCACCATTTGGTATGACAAATTTTATTGATGGCTAACACCTATGGCCAACTGTTACACGTTATTTTGTCACCATGACATTTGGCTTTTCATATGGGTCTATCATAACCTATATCATATTCCCTTAGAGGTAAAAAACACCAATGTTCCTAAATCAAGTCTTGGAATTGGAGAAAAGCTCTGTAAAACCCTTAAAAGTCTACCTGTGCGGTTTTTCAAGCCTTTCCCTGCGCATGCACTACTATTTGGTCAATAAACTGCAAAAACCCCACACTTTTTTCCACTATTACCTACGCACCACCGTGAAAAGAAAATAAAAGAAAAGTTAGATTCTAGAAGCCTAACTGGTAGAATATTCTTCTAATTGGAAGCTTCTAGAGTCGTGATCAGTTCGAGCTTTATCCCTCCACTCATGGAGATTATCCCTTGGTCTATGGAGCTAAAATCCCTTCATGAGAGGAATCCATCCCCCTCTTCATGGAACTGAAACTACCTCCATTTCCCTATAAATTGAGCTCAAGTTTAAGGTTGAAAGGTAGATTGTAAATGAATTGCTGAAGAGAATTCATAAGAGTGCATACTTTCTACACTAGTGAGTTGTTGTTGGCATGAGAATTATCACACCCTTGTGTCCATAACTCCATGTTGGTATTCAGAGAGGAAGTCTTATCAAACTGAAGGAGAAATGATTGTTCAGGACCCCAGGAGAAATTTGTACGACATCAAGGCATCAGGTTGTAAGATTACTCTTTTTACTCCAGATAATACATATGGATTTATTTTTCTCATTGAGTTTTTCTTATGATTATTGAAATAACATCAATACTTAGACTCCTTGATCACTAAGTTGCGTTAGCTTTTTTTAATTATTATATGTTGCAGATTCTTTGATTCTTTTGTCTTCTCTTTGATTGCAAGTTCTACTTATTGGAGAAACCACTTTGGAGTGATCGGATAAAAGACTACATCAAACGTTTGGATTTCAAGGTAGGGGCATGTCCTCTCTACTTTCTTATAATAATTGTGAAATATAATTAATCTAGAGAAAAAGGTTTCCAAATGGGTGTTTGTTTCTAGCTACTTGCTGAGTACTAGGGAGATCGCTCTTTTCCACAAGAGGGATTAATCCATGTAACAAAATGGTGACCATACTGGGGATCTAGAGCTTAGTTTTCTTTATTCATTTTCAGTTCGAATTTTAGAGTTTTATGATTTTGACTTCTTTAAGTTGGGTTGGGTAGATAACTTTTAAGAATCCCTAAAAAAGAAAGCTGATTATTTATTTTTTCCGAGTATTTTCCTTGACTGTGTGGTTTTCAGCAAAAAACAGTGCGACAAATTGTGCATCTTTTAGCTCAATTCAGTGTGCATGCACTCTATCTTCCACTATAAACTGTGCAGCCCCGGAATTTTTTTGAAAAAAAAAAATTCTCTTTTTTAGAGCCAGATAACCCGATTTTTTATGTTTGCCCCGATATATCTTAGTTGTCAAACCTTGTGTGAGAATTTCTTTTCATAAAATTTTACGTTTGTGTGATTTATCATCCTATTTTCATTTTATGAGTGAGAGTTTTCCCTAATTTATTGGTGCTCCATAAAAAATATACATTCATTTACCTCAGCTTACTAGTATGATGACATTGTCTTTTTGAGCCATTAGGATCATTGCAAACCTTACTTTTGTGAAAATTGATTTCTTTTTCATTTGCAAATATGGAAGATATTTTAGCTTACTGAAGCCTGATATAACACCAAATAATTTTTGGTAGTTTTCATTTCTGCTGAGATAAGTAAAAAAATTTCTTAGTCTCATCACAAACTAGGAGAAAACATCCTCAAACATTCTAGATAGACTTCAAAATTAGATTTTTCTTTGATTTTGAAATTTATGTTCTTAGAGTTTTTTAAAAATTGTTTTCTTTTGGAAATGGTTTGTTTATTGAATTGTAGTTTTTGATTTGATTGTTCAAGGAATTTAATTTCAAAAGAGTAGTTGATCATTCTTGCAAATTGAGCTCTTTATGAAATCATCTTATTTTCAAACATTTTGTTTATGAATGAAAGAATTGGTTCTTTGGAAATTGATAAATCTCTCAATCTTTCCCTTAAATAAGATTCATTGAAAAGAAAGATATGCACTTCTCATTTAGATGCATTTAGAGTATTTTTTAGTCGGGTCACAAACATCATTAAAGTTTCAACTCCATACCTTTTGTCTTAAGCAACAACAAAATTAATACAATGCATTAATAAAATAAATCTAGAAATTTTACATTTTCTAGGGCTCATTCCACCAACATAACTTAGGCTAGCGTTTTGGAATAGGTTGTAATTAACATTCCAAAATAGTTTAAACAAACAAGTAGAATCTTGTGGTAGAAAAATCCAATTGTGGAATTTGTGCTCTAGGAAGCTCTTCTTAACAGAGTCAAGAACGAGATCATGTCGGAACTAGTGAGGTAATTGTACTTTTCTCAATGGGAAAGATTGAAGATGTGCACGTAATACAAATGGTAAACCTTAGATTAACCATTGTCGAGGAGCCTGGGGTCACTTGTTGGCAAATCTCAAATTTACCATATCAAGGAGCCTTCAAGGGGTTTGAGCTTGATACTTTCCCTTGCGTCTATATCGGATCATAGACTGTTCCCCCAGGTACATTTGTTTCCATTGGTGACCTTAGAGACCATAATATTTAAGTTTTTTCCCAAGGTGACGGTGGAGGGAAGGTCCCACTATACCTAGAACAGACGTTGGCTAGACTGACTTGGACATTTCGGAGGGTACTCTACACTTTGAGATGGTATAAGTGGAGGGACTTGCACCAGACTATTTCACTAAGCAGGTTGTTGGGGTAACTGTTCCAACTGCCAAGTTTTCCACATTAGAATTCTACAACATTTGATTTTATCACCAACTAGTGTTTTTAGTGTGGAAACATATTGTTTGTGTGTGGATTGTCTCTTAGATTTTGTAGGCATGTGTTCAATTTGATTGTTTCCATAGCGACTTTAGGTCTATTTTTTTGACAAAATTTTTTATTTCGTGCGTTAAACATTAACCATGGCTGAATTACAGAGACACTCCCGTAGAATGCAGGGGAAACCCTCTGAGTAGACACCAAGTCAATTATAAATGCTTAAATATGAAAGAGGTCAACCATTAGGAACCATTTCTACTAAAAAAAAGGATACATCAATAATTATACATGCCGATTATGAAGTAAACCAACCTCAGACTGAAGAACAACTAGAAATTTCAGAATTAATCACAGTTGAATCTGGAACGGACAAATTTTTAGATATTCAACTTATTGGACCTGAGATATATGAACCAGAAACTGAATCTACTTCATCTGACTCAACTTCTGAGTTCGTATCCCAAACCCTTGGTCATCCTCATTCACCTCGAGTGAATTTTCACATCATTGAGAACCTTCCTCCTGGCCTCATTAGTATCGAAGAGATTACTGACACAGAAGAAGAGGTTGTACTCCCTTCACATCAAGAATCTTTAGATCTAAGGCATAGTGAATTAGTTTACCATTATAGCCATTTTAAATCCTTTGTATTCTCAGTTAACCAACTTTCTACATAATTTTGGTATCAATTATTCACCACCCCGTATTCCTTTTTACTCCATAAACAGAGGTAGATATATGCCTTCATCAAACACGTCTAGTGAGTTATCCATGTTTTCTTCATCGCCGGATTTTTTTTTTGTATGGTGGTCCATCAGTTCCTTCAGGATACGAGTCACTTTCTGGTACTTTCTCAGGAGCATCTCCCTCTCCCGAAAAACTTATACAATCATCTAGTCTCAATGAATCTGATACCAAAACTTTGACAATGGAAGAAGTCTACATGATGTCTGCAAATATTTTTATCCCTAACCCTCAAGGTAGAACTTTATCGCTTGGGGGGCACCCTCAAGGTAGAAATTTACCGCCAGGGGGGCAACCTCAAGGGAAGTATCAACCTCAAGGGCAGTATCTGCCTCAAGGATAGTATCCTCCTCAAGGGAAGTACTCTATTCCATGGCCACAACCTCTCCAAGGGCAGTACCCTATGCCAGGAAAACGACCTTTTCAAGGACATCAGCCTCCTTTTTGAATACAGTTTTATCAAGAACAACAATTATTTCAAGGAGGTAAACCTTTTAGTGGAAATTATCCAACAAATTATCAAACTTACGTTCCAATTCCTCAACCTGGTGATGGTCAACATTACGCACCACAACCTTTAATGGGAGCTCCTTATCCTGGAGTAAACACAGTGTGGAATCCGTCGTTGAATCAATAGAATTTGCAACCTACCATGCAAGTACCTTATAATCAGCCTGGTCAGCCAACTGGTTATACCTAAATCCAACAACCTGTCCAACCTACACTTCAAAATATACCTCAGGTATCTGTACCTATTAGTATTCAACAACCTGGTCCGAGTACACCTAGAACTCCTGTCCAAACTGCTGCATAAAATTTTGTTCAACAACCTAGTACATCTATCCCTGGAGTTTCCCAAGTCCCTATTGCTACAGGCCCTCAAGTAGCGACATCAACTGTATTACAAATAATCCCTCAAGTCATTATTCATCAACCTAGACCTACGGTTCAATCTATTGTTCAAACCTCTTCAGGACAACATGGTACAACTAAAATTGTAACAAGCCAACCTTATACAGGTCAGTTTGTTTATCAACCCTGTCAAGGGCAGTATCAATATGGACCCGTAGGACAAAATCCAGTATACCAAATTCAACCGTACCATGGTAATACATATCAGATACCAGCTCAACCTCAGTTTGGTACGACCAACCCTGGTTATCTCAGAGGTATTCCAATCCCAACTGCACAGGCTATTCCAGGCTATTGTGGATATCCTCCTCTCGGTATTGGTATCGTTCCTCAAGGTTACTAGTTTGATAATCAGGGCCCTAACCGTTGGTTACCATTCATTGCAACTTTGGACTTGCGAGATTTTTTGTGCCTGATGAACAATCCAATTTATTATCTTCCATTTTGGCCGCTAATGCTAAATAATTTTCCCAATGATATTCCTAAGTTTGAAGGAAAATCAGGAGAAGACCCCTCAAATCAGGTCATGACTTACCACCTTTGGTGCGCATCCAACTCTTTAATCGATGATTCCATTGATTGAGACTGTTTCAAACAACATTGATAGTCTTAGCTGCAAAGTGGTATATTGAACTACCACGTGGCTCATTCAACAATTTCAATGTGTCAGCAACAACTTTCTTAACACACTTTCAGTTGCTGGTCCGTTACGACCATGGCACGGAACTCATAACTTCATTGAAACAAAGTACGTCCACGTGCATTTCAGATCACATACATGAATGGACACGTAGATGAAGTTTAGTGAATGTTTTCATTCCGGATCAAATCTTGGCAGAATGGTTTATCAAATCATTACTTCCAAATATTACTGAAGATGTAGGTAAGGGAGGTGTTGTTACAGAGGAACAGGTCATAGCTCAAGCACAGTACTTAGTCCTTGTATATACATAGTCTAGTACTTTATATGAAAAAATTCCTGACTTGCTGCGTCCAGGTCAAATAACTGCAACTCCTTCATGTTCTCATTCTGTAGAGGGTGTAATTGGTACAATTAGCCCTAACAAGAGTAAGAAGAAGTCATCCAAATCTAATTCTCCCATTATATCTTTACCAGATTCACCGAAAATAGATTCTTCCCTTGAAACTTCTGTCGACATTCATGTTGTAGACTCATCCACAGCTAAATATAAAACCGGTAATAATAAGAAAGGAAAGAATAAAAACAAACAAACTACATATCCTAAACAGAAAAGAACAAACCAGCTGATGAAAAAAGAAAACCTCATTATCCTTGTCTTATCTATGATGAGGATTAATATACCAAAGAGTGTCCACATCGGTTCGAGGTCTCCAATTTTTTCAAAGGTTCACCTACACCCATTGTCTTGACGAATCCTTTTCCCACTCAAGATATTAAAATGATAGGACCTTCTTCAAATTCATCGACAAATATTTTAATGATGTCTCAAATCAAGACTATGGAACTAAAAATGTTGTAACTGGTAAAGAGACTGAAAATTCTAGTCAAACACCACCTATACCTCCTTCAGTTTCTGAACCACTTCAAATCAAGAAACCTAATCCTGATTTAGTGATTAAACCGCCTGTTAAAGGTGTACTTCAAAAGTCAGCTTTCAATCCACATGCGATTGATGCTCAAAATTACAACATTGTTGAAGATTTGGTGATATCCCCTTCAGCAATGTCGGCCTTAGAAGTGCTACAATCATGTCTAGCACAAAAGAATTACTATTATCAGTGATCGTAGCTATTGATCCTCATGATTCAAACCTCATGGTCTTTGACCTCGAAAGTTTTACACCGAGACTCCCTCATTAGATTGCTTTTCAGATTCCAGTATTAGTAAAATCCAGATGAGTTTTTCATACTGTTGATGAAGGGTCATCTACGTGTATAATTTCATTAAACTGTTGGAAAACTCTTGGTTCTCCAACACTCAACCAATCGCCGACTATCCTTAAAGCCTTTGATGGAAGAGGATTTCATCCATACGGAATACTCCAAGATCTACCTATAGAAGTAGAAGTCAAAATCGTTAATCTAGAGGTGGATGCTGTTGATTCCCCTCTTGATTACAACCTTATTTTGGGTCGTAGTTGGTCTTATGCAATGATTATTTTTGTTTCATCAGTCTTTCGGCTAATCATGTTTTCTCATAAAGGAAAGATTGTGAAAATCGATCAGTTGTCATACTTTTCATTAGACCCTACTTCTATAGACAACATCCAGCATGTCGGAAAAATGAATATCCCATACAAAGATGTTGGTGTAGGACTAGTGAAGGATTTCTCTCTCATGGGAACTTTCTCCATACCTCCACCCAAGGTACTACGAACAATTTGCAACATCAATATGATCTCATCAAGCACTATACCATTTTATGACACTTGGGTAGTGCCTTCAGAATGAAAATTGGAATCTTTCAATGGCGAGATGCCTTTGAGTCCTTTTGAAAAGGCATATGTAGAAGTACAATTGTATTTAGACACACTTTCAACTACTTCTGATCAAATGAATGTGATCAGCGAAGAATCATATTCTCTATCAAGCTCAGCCTTGACATCATTTTTAGATCCCTTTCAACAAGAATTTAATACTGATGAAAGTATTCGAGAAATTTTTTCATCAGATGTATTACCTTGGGATGATCTACATCATAGATCTTCATTTTTACTTGATCTTGATAAATTTGAAAATTATTTTTCGTCTATTTTTACGATTGATCATGTCAAGGAACCACATAATCCCATATTGATTACACCTTCGGATTCTGAGACTAATTTGGGAAATATTTCTACAACATTTCTTATCGACATATCAATTAATCCTAGAATTATTGAAAGCATTCATATAGGTGCATCTTGTACAATAGAAGAGATTAACACTTACAAAACCATATTTGAAGAATTTCGAGACATTTTTTCTTGGTCTTTCAAAGAGATGCTAGTAATCGATCCTAAGATTTTAATTAATGAAATTAAGACATACTCGAATGCCAAGCCTATTAGACAAATATTACTTCCAATACATCCACGAAAAATTTCACCTATCAAAGTTAAAGTTGAGAAGCTATTATGAGCAGGATTTATTTATCCAATCCCATTGACAGATTGGGTATCTAACATAGTTCTTGTTACGAAGAAACAAGGGACTATAAGAGTATGTGTCGATTATAGGGACATTAATAAATCATGTCCAAAATACAACTATCCTACACCCTATATCGACCAAATTATTGATTTTTGTGCTGGAAATGAAATATTCTCATTTATGGATGGATTTTATGGCTATAATCAAATCAACATACTCTTTGCCGATCAACCAAAAGAAGCCTTTATATGTCATTAGGGGAAATTTTCTTATTGCAACTTACCTTTCAGACTAAAAAATGCTGGTGCAACTTTTCAAAGAGCTATGTCTTATGCTTTTCATTATATCAAACATATTGTACAACCTTATCTCGTTGATTTACCTGCTCCTTCTTTACACAGAGACAGTCATCCTACACAATTATGAGCTATTTTCATGAGATGTAGGAATTACAAAATTCGTTTGAACCCGCACAAATGTGTTTATTGTGTAAAATCAGGACGATTTCTTGGATTCATCGTTTCAAAATAGGGCATTCGTGTCGACCCGTAGAAGGTTGAGGCTATCATCAATTTATCTCCTCCTTCCACTCTTCGCCAACTCCAAAGTTTGCAAGGGAAAGAAATTTTTTTACGTAGGATTATCCCAAAATATGATGAGTTAACAAAAGGTTTTACCCAATTGTTGAAACAAAGTGTTCTTTTTATTTGGGATGAGATTGCTGATAAATCTTTTTATGCACTAAAACACGCATTGACCCATGCACCATTATTGAATCCACCCAATTACCACTAGGATTTATTTTTATACTTAGCTGCCTTTGATTCCACCATTGGAATGGTATTGGTTAAGGAGGATGAATTTCATAATGAACATGTGATCTATATCTAAGTCGGTATCTCAATCCTACGGAAATCAAATATTCGCATGTGGAGAAATTGGCCATGGCAACAGTCCAAGTTCTCCAATGATTTCGTTACTACATACTGTTACGTAAAAAAATTGTGATATCTAATTGCAACCCAATGATGTATATCTTGACAAAAAAATTACTCAGGGGCAAATACTTCAAATGGATTGTCATCCTACAAGAGTTTTATTTGGAATTTGGGAAATCTAAATCAAGGAAATCACTAGTGTTTGTTGAGCTTATGTGTGACTTTCCCAATACTGATACAAAAACCATGGTAGAGAATCTCATTTCCGATGAATCTCTATTTCTCATCAGTACGTTAGACCCATGGTATGGAGATATCATTATATATCTAAAAACCAAAACCTTTCGCCTAGAGCTTTCACGTTTAGATTGACAGAGAATCTAATATCAATCCCAACAATACAATATTTTTGGCGACACTCTTTATCGTCGTGGTGCAGATTCTGTTTTCCAATGTTGTATAACTCACGCAAAGGCTAAAAAGGTTTTAAATGATTTCCACTATGGAGCATGTGGTGGTCATATGTTTGGTTTTGCCACAACCCAAAAGATATTGCGGACTGGTTATTCTTGGTTGTCCTTATTCAAAGATTGTATCATTGCGGTCTGAAAATGCCATAATTGCCAAATTTTTGATCGAAATATGTGTGCACCTCCATCTCCTCTTCACCAAATCATTGTTGTCTATCCTTTTGCGAAATGGGGCATTGATTTCATTACATTTAACCCTCACTCGGCCGGGGGGCATGGGTATATTATTCTTGCCGTAGATTACTTTACAAAATGGGCCGAGGTGATGCCTAAATTTGCAGTTGACGGTAAAACTGCAACTAGTTTCGTATTCAATCATGTGATTGCTCGTTTCGATGTACCTAAAGCTATTATCACAGACCATGGGTGTCATTTTCGAAATATTATGATGATCGAAATTTCTGATCAACTTGGCCTGCGCCATGATAATTCTACTTCGTATTACCCACTGGCTAATGGTCAAGTTGAAGCCATCAACAAGGTTTTAACCATCATGATTAAACAAATTATCAAAACTCGCAAATAAAATTGGCATACCATGATTTTTTCGACATTATGGGCATACCGAACCTCTGCAAATACTGTCACATGGTTCACTCCTTTTCAAATTGTTTAGGATTTAGAAGTTGTGTTACCCATTGAATGTGAAATTTCGTCACTCAAATTAGCAATTGAGTTGTTACCAGCGACCTCTGAAGAGGAAAACCAATTTCTATACTTAGCACAACTAGATGAGACTCGACGAACCGCTACATTGGCTACTGAAGCTCATAAGAAATATGTGAAAGCTCAATATGATCAAAGTGTTAACCCTCGCGTTTATTTAGAATGTGACCTAGTTTTATTATATGATCAAGCTAACGACAAGCTAGGCGCTGAAAAATTCGAACTGATGTGGCATGGTCCTTATATTGTCAAGCGTGTGCTTGCAAAAGGAGCCTATGAATTAATTAATTATGGCATGGTTTCGTTAGATAAGCCCAAAAATTGTCTTTATCTTAAGAGATATTATGCTTGAATTTCGTGTGAATATCTCTCTTGTACAATAGTTATTTTTTAGAATAGTGTGCCTTAGATCAGACAAGTGTGCCTAGATTAGTTTTTTTGTTACTACTATCGCTGCTTATCTTGATTACTATTGATATTGCAGATGTCGACATCCCTTCAAACATACATTGGTTTTTCTGATGGTTCCTATTGTAGTACACGAAATATCTCTTCCGTGGCTTGGGTTATCTATTCACCCACCGATGAGTTAGTATCTATTCCTGGGATATGCCTTGGTCAAACAAAGAGCAATATTGTAGAATATAATGCAGTCATTGAGTTGTTATCTGATACAGTTTCATTTGGTATTTTGGCGTTTGATCATTAGGTTGGATCCACAAATCATTGTATTACATTTAAACATAGTTTATGCAATTATAAATCCATTGTTATTAAGATTATTTTTGAAGGTCCATATCTTGGAACAACAATTTGATTATATCGAATATCAACATATTTCAAGAAATTTAAACACATTGGCCGATGCATTAGCTAATCGTGTTCTAAATAGACATTTGCAACATTAACAAAGTAAACCAAAAAAACATTCGATCCATGTTGAACAAGATACTCAGAGAACGAAAGTAGTAATACCATTAGGATAAATAAGTTTATTTTCAAAAAATATTACATCGTCTGTGATCATAGGTTCAAACACCTTATGATGTAATAGATACTAATAAAAAAAACAAAAATTTTGATCTACAATGATCATCTACTATCTATGACGTTCATCATGGTAATAGATTATAGCACGCACCACCTTGCTGGAAATATCTTGAATGGACCTGGAACACCTGTCACGTGTCTCTGAAGCCTGAGAGGGATATCATCTGTTCCTGTCTCAGGAATATCTATGGTCAACCTCTCAAGGTTATGCTCTGTGTATTCTAGGATCTCTGTTGTCTGATCATGTAGAGGTGCTATAGGTTGTGCTTCTCACCTACCAAAGTGACGAAGTGTTGCTATTCGTTGTGGACCGACATCTGCATTTAAATATTTTGTCAGTATTGGACGATAAAAATCAAATAAAAATTATATTAAAAGCATCAAAATAATTCACTAACCTATCGCATCCCACTGTGCCCTTGGAGGCAAAGATGTTTCAGGATCACCCCTGTAATCCATTCCTGCATAACGAAAGTCTTCAATGGTGAATAGTTGGTTTCTAAGCCACATGAAATATGTCGGAGTAAACTGAACTATTGAGCCACCCTCGCCACCATGGCGAGCCATTAGTGCTACCCACCGCACCATCTGAGGTTCCCGAGGAGCCCCATGATCTACTAGAATCATCTAAGGAGCGAGAAGCGAAATTCTCTCTAAAGAAAATGAAATAAGAATGGCGCCATATCCGAAGTTTTCAACTTTGCATTCTTTGCTCTAGTAAATTGGCCTTTCGTATTGGCCAATACTTCTTTGCACCAGTTGAATATGGTTCCTCCAAGACACTCGATTGTTGTTTTCATATATGATTTAGTAGCCACATGAGGAGTCGCACTCCCGCACATTCTGGTCATTGTAAATGCTATCACTTTAAGATCCAATCACAAGATAGTTTTAATATCTATGCGACCATCCTTCAAATCTGCTTCATTGCTGCAATATTGTTCTTTGTAGCTGGTAGTGGGAAGACCTCCCTATTTGGCCCCAAATAAGGATATGCTTCTTCCTCTCCGAGACAATCCTTATTGACCCAGCCTCAAATCATTAAACTCCAGAGATTTTTCATCACAAAATCATTTTGTTAGGTACTTATCCTTCAAATATTTTTCAAATTCATCCCAGGTTACATTCTAGTCCTCGATTCCACGCACATTCTTCACTTCTTCCCACCATAATGTAGCCTTTTCTTGTAATTGATAAATTTCCAATCTGGCCTTTAATTTATTGTCATACTCATATACTTGAAAATATTTATTCATGTTAATGATCCAAGCTTCCACCATTTCCTCAACTTCTCCATCGAATGTGGGAGGCTTAATCTTCTGGAATTCACCTTGTAATTACACCTTCTGCCTTTTTAGTTCTTGATGGTCAGAAGCATTTCCAGATTTAGCTTCATTATAGGTTCTACCTTTGTTGCTTCGTCGGGTGTGAATTCCTTCAGGATCATCACATATGTGTTGTTGTTTTTAACTTTTTGGGTGGGTTCCCCTTTCCGGGCTGGGCTGTGCGGTGAGATGATTTTTCTTATCCAAAATACTCTTGAGTATTCTTTCTTGTTCTGTCCTCAGTATCTCATTATCACTTCGTACTCTAGCCCTTTCTATTTGGAGTTGCTGCATAATATCCTGCAATCTATGAGTTTTTCTTTGTTGTTCTTCCAGTAGTCTACTAAGTTTCTGGATTCATTTCTGGGTTGGCCTGGGGATGAGTCTCCCCTATAACCCTGGGTGTTTGATACGCTGATCCCCTTCTCATTCTTCTTAATTAGTTGTTCTTTGGTTATGTGCACATTCACACACATCATTTGTTATTTAGGTGACCCTTATTGGTCCCAACATTAGAACTTTGCTCTCATACCACCTGTATGTGCATTCACATTACACCTTAACTGAAAATAAAAAGAAAATTTACTTTCACTAATCATACTACTTACTTCCCTAAGGTTATAAAGGCAATTATAGAAAATATCCATTCATATAAAATACCATATCCAATCATATGAAAAGCAATCGAAATACTATATTATGTTTATAGTGATTATTATAACATTGATTAAGTTACAACATCCTTATGGCATAATTACTATTTCGTAAGTTGTGGGAATTATGGTGTATATATTTTATTCATCCGTCGATCATTACGATACTTATTACATACATATGATTTGATTAATTTGATGGACCATACAGTTGTTACCCTTCGAACTTGTTGGTTGGGAGATTTCCCAAATCTCTGCATTTACATAAATTTATTAATTATTGATACTAATTCCACCCCAGCGGTATGTGCTGGTCCACAGATTTAGCTGTAATACGTGTCTCTGCCTTGGTACAACAAGTGGACTACTCATGTCCATTGATTGCTATATGTCTCGACGACTGGGATTATTTTTGGATCCGTTAGGGTATGAAAGAAACCCAAGCCAAACCCTAATCATTTTCTTTTTCAATTCCTCTGTCACTTCACCACCGGAGCTTTGCAACCCAGCGGCGGCCGAGCTCAAGCTTGGTGAGTTAGAGTCCTGCTGTGCACAGATTTTAATTGCATTTCTTATTTTATGCTAGCTCTTGTGAGGTAACAACTTGGATAATATGTCGAGGCTTAGTAACAACGTTTTATGTAAATTGTTCGCCATATTTACATGTCTCTGTGTTATTTACGGCAAGGCCGAAGTTTCTAAGTGAAGAGATGAGTTGTTGTGAGGCTCTTCCCAACGAATAGACTCCTTCTCCAGCTTAAACCTACAAGCATTTTCTTCTCTGGAGTTTTACTGTTCGATTTAGTTATTTTTACTCAGGTTTCCTTATCCATGGAAGTTTAACCATCTGAGATCTTGTTTTCGATATGTATGCAGGTGCTAGAGGATTTCCTGGTTACCAATGTTCCAAGGTAACCTCCATACAGGCTTGGTTTTTGTATAAATTTCCACTTTCCATCATCTCAGTTCTCTAACCCTAATGTTTACAATGTGCACATAAACATATGAAATACTTTCCACTTTGCGCACTGTGGATTCCTTTAGTTGTGGGTTGCATTATTTGACTCTGAGAGGTCTCCTTCATTATTCCAGGTGTTATTCATTCTATTTGACAGATTGTATGTGGCCCTTGGGGCTTCGCATTTTGTTTGAACGGTTAATAATCTATTTTCTTAGTTTAACTTCTGTCCAAAGGACAGTAAATTGTTTATCCAAACTTATCTGAAGCAGCCTACAAGACATGTTCCTGTTGCTCCTAATTTATTATATTTTTTGTGAATGCACGCACATTTTGCATGTTTTGGGGTATTTGGCCTAAGTCAACATATTTGACTGGTTGTGTGTTGGCCTTGTAACTCAGTTCGATCTTAAACTCCGTTACTTAATTTTAATATATAATTATTGTTAAGCTTCTTCGCTTTGTTCTACCAGTTCTACAGGTCCTTCCTGTTAATGTACTTAACAGTCTCAAGGTTTCATTTTGAAGTATGTTTTCTTTAGTTTGGAACAATACCATTAATCTCTTGTTGATATAATAATACTTGCATGTAATCTTTCGCAATTCTGCTCGTTCTCTGGTGTATAAATATTTATACTTGTGCATTTTTTTCATTAATATTTCTCTATCTACATTCTCATAGTACTCGGTCAACTGCTATAAATTCGCTATACTTTTCTTAATTAAATTCTTTCAGCTAGAGACAAGCCTTGATGTCTGTGGCTAAATACGCTCTATCTTTCGACATATTATGGTTATCAAGGAAAGATATATTTGTTTTTCTGACAAGTTCTGCCTTTATTCTTGTACAAAATAATTCAACTGTATATGTGTTTTCTTATTCTGTAAATGTAAACAATCTACATAATTTCATACAAGTATTTTCTTTAAAGTTTTACCGCATCCATAGTTCCACTGTTATTCTTTTAAAGGTGACTGGACCACCTCTAGGGAAACTTGTTCCCTTTCCGTGTACCTACTCTATGCTGTCACAAGACAAACAAATTGCTACCCTAGGTTTTTACCTCTATGGGTCTCTCTGTTAAACCTACTTGTTTTCTGGTGAACTACTATCATGAGATTACTTTATATGCCTGTCTTAGAGAAAATCTTCCTTTTCCGTCTTAGAGATAACTTAGAGTTGACCGGTTTTTAAAATTTGATAGTGAAACCCTCATTTTTTGTATAATTTCACAGAGTTTCTATTATAGTTTTGATTTCCAAACGAGCTCTTTCTCCTGCACTCTATTCTCTGTAAGAAAACACAAAAAATCATGAACAATTTAGAAACATAAAACATATTATATCAAATTTACTTATCTCACTCGGAACAACTGATGGCTTCCGCCCAACCTTAAGTGAGGCGATGACTTCCTCTACTCCCCCCATGCCCTCACCCAAGTAGGATTCACAACAGTAATTTTCTTACCAAGGAGGTAGACCTCAGGTCTCCGATCCAATCTCTTGTCCATGCAGGTAGAAACACTGGTCATTGTTCCATCTCTGGTACTCTGATCTTCAGCTTTCTAGCCGAATATCTTTTCTTTTTCCTGCACAAAACCCCTTTTCTCCTCTAGGCTTTTCCTTTTATCCCAAAGGAAAGGTAACTTCCATCAACTACTTTTCTCAACTAATTTTAGGATCTTGGAAACTTTTCCATCATACTCATTTACCACAGAGAAAATTTAGTTCATAATTTCATGATTAACATACTTGTTAATTAATTAATAAAATAATCAAAATAACTTCAATGTCTAGTAAAAAGTAAAATGTCTTAGCAAAGCATACAACTATGCTTGATTATTGCAAGTTGTACCCAAACTCCAAAATAAGTTGCTTCAATTTATTCACAAAGGCTAAAGGTTATTGTCATCTTGTGAAACCTATCATCATCATCATATTACACTTTATTAAGGTAATATATTAAATTTTAGTTTGGATATTAGTAAGTAGAAATTTTGAATTGTATTAAAATATGAAAGATTAAAGACTTATATGTCTCCCACAACTAGAAAATAAGAAAAAAAACCTATATATAATTTTAACATTTTTCTAAATTAAAATTACATATTTAATTTTAAAAATAATGGTAAATTTGAATCATTGTAATTGATTAACTACACCAATATTATATTAAAGGAAATGTTTTGTATGGGTAAGGAATTTATTTCTTAAACTTTGATGTTTACTTTAACTAAAATTAAAACCTATATACATTTAATGTCATTTATATCTACATCTATAATGAGAGTGTTGTTATGCTTTCTTTATTTATATAGATTTTGAAATAATTTTTATATGCTATTTTATTTTCATTTTATCATAATATTTTGAATAAATATAATAAAAATATTTATAATAAATTATATATTTATAATATTCGAATAAAAATATTTCCATTTTAATTTAATATTACTAAAAGTTTAAATTAATATTTATCAATATTAAAAATAAATGTATATTTAAAATTTTCTCACTTGAAAACACATTTTCAAACTTCCAAGTTATTAAAAGAGTTATTATTCAATTGAGAATATTCTATTTCAATTTCCAAATTCTTAAAAAACATTTAATTGATAAAAATAATTTAAAAGTCCAAAATATATAACCATCATTCTTAAAAAATAATTTTACCATTTAATTAATAAAAACAAAATTATAAATTTATATTTGATTAAAAATTTACTTATATGTCAAGTCTTATTAGCACAACTAGTTGAGGATGGGCCTCGTTAGTAAGGCGACCCAAGATGAAACCTCACAGGGAGGTTGTGCCACGTGCTTGGGGGAGACATGCTAAAAAATCTAGTAAGCAGGGATGGTGTGGCCCATACTCGGATGATCTTCGAGTGAACTGGGTGAATATGGTGTGGCCCATACTCAGATGATCATCAGGTGAACTGGGTGAATTTGATGGCTTAGATACTCGGATGATCCTCGAGCGAACCGGGTGAGTTTGATGGCTTAGATGGTGTGGCCCATACTCGAATGATCCCCGGGTGAACTAGGTGAATTTGATGGCTTACATGGTGTAGCCCATACTAGGATAATCCCAGTGTGAACTAGGTGAATTTGATGGTTTAGATGGTGTGACCCATAATCAGATGATCCCCAAGTAAACCTGGTGAATTTTATGGCTTAGATGCCTCTGAATAAAAGCTCCTCAAGCCACACGTCAAGCCTATAAAATCATAAACAACTTGGACAAAAATATCCATATAAATTAAATTACAATAAACTTAAAAATGTATATGCATACATAAATATAGCCTCACGGAAAAATAGAGAAAGAAGATATCATAAATATACGGTGCTGTAATTACTGTCATAACACATTTTTAACTTAATTGATAATTAGCACTTCAATTTTCCAGTTTTATCATTTCAAGGTTAAAAAATAGCTTGTCGGCGAATATTTATGGATTAAAAATGACTCATGACTAACACTTGTCATAACGCATTTTTAATTTAGTTGATAATTAACACTTCAGTTTTCCAGTTGTATCTTTTCTAGGTTAATAAATATCTTGTCGGCGAATATTTATGGATTAAAAATGACTCATGGCTAACACGTGTATTTATAAATTTAGCTAATATTTTGGTTCTTATAAAATTTAGAATAAATAAATTTATATTATTAAATATTAAAATTCATTTTTTATTATAATTTTAAAAATATTGTTTAAAAGAAAACATGAATCCTGTAAATTAAAATTAATTTTACTAAAATTATAATTATGGTTATCCTTTTATTTATTGGAATTTTCCATACAAGATTACTTTACAGAGTTACAATTTTTATTCAATATTTTTATAAAACGTTGACCATTATTGGATAAAAGTTGGAAATTAACACCTAGTTTTTCCAATTTCACTTACTATTTAATTTTGTCCTGCCTCTTTTATTGTACCCTAGACAAGTATTCCACTTTATTCCTCATGACTATTATTTTTGTCATGCCTTTTTTATTGTACCCTAGACAATTATTCCACTTTATTCCTCATGACTATTATTTTGTGTCATTCCTCGTGACTATTATCTTTGTGTCTTTTATCTATCTAGATTATTATCATTGTTTTCTTTATTATATATTAGGATGAGGGATTAAATTTTATAGGAATTTATAATTATTATTTTTATTTAATTATTAATTATTTATTATTTTAAAATATACTATGATATTTATCTAAATTTTCAAAACATAATTAGATAGGTAATAAAAAAATTTACATGTATCTATGTGTAGGTGTGCTTGAATAAAAGTATTTCCAAATAAAATTGCATAAGCTAGTAACTCTCTTGGCTATGACTCTAATATAAGAACATTGGATCTTTGAGTTCACTTAAAAAAAACTAGTCTCTCACTTCATAGACTTTGCAATTCTGCATTGTAGACACTTAGGTCTAAAGCATGAACATTGAAGCCTACAACTTACAAGTTGAGAGTCACATGACATGGCTACTCTCTTGGATGAGACTCTAAGATAATAGACTTTGCATTTATGCATTGTAAACACTTAGGCCTAAAGCATGAACATTGAAGCCTACAACTTATAAGTTGAGAGTCATATGACATGGCTACTCTCTTGGATGAGACTCTACGATAAACACACTGGGTATTTCTACTTATTAGAAAAAGCTCATATCTATCTTCACTCAAACCTTGCAATCTTGCATTGCACATGCTTAAGCCTAAAGCCTGAATAACTTAAAAGTTGACGCTCACACGACATGTTCACACCCATGGGCCATTTACATTCTATATAAAACACTAACTGATTTTTTCATTCATTTGAGTGAAAAAATGATTTTCTATTTTATTTTGAGAGTTTTCTTTAGTTTCTTTAGTGTTGGTACACTAGTGATAGAACTTGGTTTTTATAATGGATCTATTTATCTGTTTGATTAGAAAAAAAATATATATTTTGTGGTTGGATGAAATCCCAAATGTGTGGTTACCAGAGCTATGATGCATTCTATACATTCATACTTGAATCTAAACATAATTGGTTTTAGAATGTTTACATGTTAGCTTTCTTGTCGGAATGCTCTATTCTTCTTATTGTGAGAAAATGATCATTTTCTTCAAAATGCATACCCCTATATTATTATTACTTGACCTGTCATAAACTTCTGAAATTATTATTTAAAAATGTTTTCAAACTTATTTTATTATTTGTAACATCCTGGTTTAGTCCAATTCATCATATTAAATGGTAATGTCCATAGTTCATCTTCAAAATAAGTTATAGTCAATGGCGGTAACGTCCATCGTTCATCTTCAAAATAAGTTATAGTGAATGGGTTCAACCAAGGTAGTTAAAAAGTTTTCTAAAATGATTTAGCAAGTCATAATTTGTAAAAACTTTCCTTAATCCTTAATGGGGTGTGATGTATGGACATGGGGTGTGATCTATGGACAAACGGAAAATATTATTTTGGAGGTCGTGCCCTCAATACATCAATCGAGGTGTGATCTATGGACAAACGGAAAATATTTTGGAACTCGTGCCCTCAATACATCTTGGGTGGTGAACTTGGGCCTAACACTCAACGTCTATTAAATATAGATGCAAGGTCTTATTCATGGAGTAGTGGAAGCTCATTCATGAAAGTATTGGAGGTGAGGTGTAAACCTCACCCTCTTGCTCCGAGCCTCACTTTGTAATAAGGTTTGTTAATTCTTATTCGATTGTTCCTCGAATAGGGTTCTATTATATCAGCCTAGATCCATCTAACTCTGGATCTATCATGCACTGAGAGGGATCAAATCTCTCGAGGTGCAAACCTATTTTTTGAGTGCAAAACTTGAGGAAAGGTTTGCACCTCGAGAGATTTGATCCCTCTCGGCGCATGATAGATCTAGAGTTAGATGGATCTAGGCTGGTTCCAGTCAGAGGCATCAACGTCATATTTTTCAGATTATTAAAATTTTTGTACATTTTTGAGATGTAAGATGGATCTAGGCTGGTTTCAGTCGTGTGCTACCAAGGAAAATCTATCAAAGATATGATTAATTTTATCAATAATATGTAAATATATCAAATATTAATATAATAATTTTAAATATGCTAAATATTTCTGAGATTAACTTGGTCATTTTAATTTTAAATTTTCTTAGTTACCTCAATTCGTTGAGATGATAATTATTGTTAATAACTATAATGATGAAAAATGATGAAATATTTTTTTTAAATGCAAAGTGACAATAATAGTGTTGAAAGATAGAAAATGTGAATAATAAGAATGTACTCATGTTACAATCAATCTCAAACTATTTTCTTCTACTATTCTTATTTCCTCCCTTGTTATTTTTTGTATCTTTTCATATCGATTATATGAAAAAGAAAATTTAAATCGTAAAACATTTAAATCTTTAGCTCGATCTGTTGTAGTAAACATGATACCTTGTCTCTCTTGCTCTCCAATATTAATAGCTTAAATTACTATAACACAAAAATCAATCTACATTGTTAATAACTTTTTGTGCTTACACTAAAATCAATGCATATTGTTAATCCAATCACTTTAAAATTAATGTATCGTCATATATCCAATTACATCAAATCATAAATCAACATATACATTGAAATCAATGCATTTAATGCAAGCAATCAAATAAGATTAGAAAATAACTTCTACATTGAAATCAATGCACCTAATGAAATCAATCAAATAAGATTAGAAACCAACATCTACACTGAAATCAATGCATTTACTCAAAGCAATCAAATAGGATTAGAAATCGCCATCTACACTAAAATCAATACATTTAGCGCAAACAATCAAATAGTATTAGGAATAATCTACATTGAAATCAATGCATCTAGTGCAAGCAATCAAATATAATTATAAATCAACGTCTAAATTGAAATCAACACATCCAGTGCAAGCAATCAAATAGTATTAGGAATCATCACCTACACTGAAATCAATGCATCTAGTGCAAGTAATCATATATCATTAGAAATAAATATCTTCATTAAAATCGATGCATCTAGTGCAAATAATCAAATAGGATTATAAATCACCATCTCCACTTAAATCAATCCATCTAGTGCAAGAAATATTCTTCCCTTCTCCACCCTCCATCCATATCTATATCCCCATCCATCTCTTTTTTTTTTGTCTCTATCTCACCCCCCTAAACACACACGCTCTCACACTCCATATATATCATTCTCTTTGTCAATCACCCTCTCTCCCCATCTCTCTCTTCTTCCCTCTCTTCCCCTTCTCTCACTCTCCCCTGCTAATATCTTTGTTTCCTCCTTTTTTCCTCTCTCTCTCTCTCTCTCCATCTTCCTTATCACTCACTCTCTCTCTCTCTAGGAACCAACATCTACATTGAAATCAATGCATTTACTCAAAGAAATCAAATAGGATTAGAAATCGCCATCTACACTGAAATCAATGAATTTAGTGCAAACAATCAAATAGGATTAGAAATCATCTACATTGAAATTAAGTCATCTAGTGCAAGTAATCAAATATAGTTATAAATCGACATCTAAATTGAAATCAATGCATTCAGTGAAAGCAATCAAATTGTATTAGAAATCACCACCTTCACTGAAATCAATGCATCTAGTGCAAGTAATCAAATAGGATTATAAATCACCATCTCCACTTATATCAATCCATCTAGTGTGAGAAATATTCCTCCCTCTCTCCACCCTCCATCCATATCTATATCCCCCTCCATCTATTCTTTTTTGTCTCTCTATCTCACCCCCCTAAACACACGCGCTCTTGTACTCCATATATATCAATCTCTTTTTCAATCACCCCCTCTCCCAATCTCACTCTTCTTCCCTCTCTTCACCTTCCATCTATATCTCTATATTCCCCTTCTCTCCCTCTCCCCCATTAATATCTCTCTTTCCCCCTTTTTTCCTCTCTCCCTCTCTCTCCATCTTCCTTATCACTCTCTCTCTTTCTCTATAGAAACCAACATCTACACTAAAATCAATGCATTTACTCAAATAAATAAAATAGGATTAGAAATCTCCATCTACACTGAAATCAATGCATTTAGTGCAAACAATCAAATAGGATTAGAAATCATCTACATTGAAACCAATTCATCTAGTGCATGTAATCAAATATAATTATAAATCGACATCTAAATTGAAATCAACAAATTCAATGCAAGCAATCAAATTGTATTAGAAATCACCACCTACACTGAAATCAATGCATCTAGTGCAAGTAATCAAATATCATTAGAAATAAACATCTACACTAAAATATATGCATATAGTGCAAATAATCTTTAAATCACCATCTCCACTTATATCAATCCATCTAGTGTGAGAAATATTCTTCCCTCTCTCCACCCTCCATCCATATCTATATCCCCCTCCATCTCTTCTTTTCTGTCTCTCTATCTCACCCCCTAAACACACACACTCTCGCAATCCATATATATCAATCTCTTTGTCAATCCCCTCCTCTCCCCATCTCTCTCTTCTTCCCTCTCTTCACCTTCCATCTATATCTCTATCTTCCCCCTCTCTCCCTCTCCCCCGCTAATATCTCTCTTTCCTCATTTTTTCCTCTCTCCCTCTCTCTCCATCTTCCTTATCACTCACTCACTCTCTCTCTCTCCACCTTTCTCTCTCTATTTATTTCTTCTTACCTCTCTCCCCCTCCCCCTCGAAGTCCATCTCTCTTTCCCTCCCTCTCTCCACTCTCTCACATCCTCTCTCTTCCTTCCTCTCTTTCCCTTTCTCTCCCTCTCTCTCTCTCTCTTCACCCACCAACTATGTTACTATATCCCTCCCTCTCTCCTTATATCTCCTTATCCCCCCTTATCTCCATCTCTCCTTATTTGTCTCTTTATCTCAGCCCCAAACATACATGCTCTCTCTCTGTCTCTCCCTTGTCACTCCTTCTCTCTCTCCACTTCTCACTCTCTATATTTCTTATTCCCTACATCTCTCCCCCTCCAACTCCATCTCTCTTATTGATCCCTCTCTCATCCTCTCTCTCAAGTCCTATCTCTTGTCCTTCCTCTCTCTCTCTCCTAAATCCCTCTCTCTTTTGTGATCTCTCTCTCTCTCTCTCTCTCTCTCTCTCTCTCTCTCTCTCTCCAATACTCTCTCTTCCCCCATCATTCTCCTCCTCTCTCTCATCCTTCCTCTCTCTCCCTTTCTCTCCCACCTCTCTCTCTCTCTCTTTTCCCTCCAATCCTCTCTCTTCCCCCATATCTCTCTCTCTCTCTCTAATCCTCTCTCTTCCCCCATCCCTTTCTTTCTCTCTCTCTCCAACTACATTACTATATCCCTCCCTCTCTCCTTCTCACTTTTTCTCTCCCCCCTTCTTTCCATACATTTTACTTTATCTCTTTATCTCACCCCTAAACATACACACTCTCTCCATCTCTCCCTTATCACTCTCTCTCTCTCTCTCTTTTCTTAGTTATGTAAACTAATGAACATAAATATTCGTAACTATAAAGCAGATTATGGAGTAAATATGAAAAGAGGTTTTATTTACTTACCATACCTCTAGTTTATTTATATTTTTATTTATTTACCATACCCCTTTTCTTTACTATGGTATTTGGCCCATAGGCTTATTATATAATTAGATTTTTATTTATAATCCTATTTGATATATTGTTATTTATTTACCTTACCTCTTTATGCCTCTTTTATATTTATTTATTTACCATACCTCTTTATATCTATTTTATATTTATTTATTTATTTATCATACTTGTTTATACCTCTTTTATATTTATTTATTTACCCATGGTATTTGGCCCATGGTATCAATATGAATTTGTCCCAAGGTATTCGTCCCATAGGCTTCATCTAAATAAAACCTCTTTTTAAAGTTTTTTTAAATATAAAAAGGTTTATGGAATAAATATAAAAAGAATTTTTATTTATTTACCATACATCTAGTTTATATATATTTTTATTTATTTACCATAGCTCTAGAGTAAGTATAAATTCATTTTACAAATATTTAATTAAAATAAATATTAAAAGATTTTGGATTTTGATTGTTTGTGTTGAATTAACTCTTTTCCTTTGATTTAGGAAATGGTATTGACTTTAGTAAAGAGTAAAGATGTTTAAAATTTTATTTAATTTGGAAATTCAATGTGGTAATTTTTTTTGTTAAAGGTAAATTTATGATCCATTCAAATTCACGTATATAATTTACTATCCATTCAAATTATTTAAATAATACATAATTGTATTAGAAATTGATATATGTTCTAGCACAATGCGATTTTTTTTTAATTTAAAACTTAAGCCAACATTTTGTATGAGAACGTGACATACCTACATCTGGGTCAAATTGAGCTGTAGATGCGCCTCTCGGCGCAATGAAGGTGTCTTTCTTTTCGACTCTCTCAATGTGGGAGGAAAGTTGGGGTCGATGTTCTTCATTCTATACCTTCTTGTCTTTGACTTATTGTTGTTTACTCCAATTTTCTTATTCATGGCTGCGGGTATCGATCTGATCAGTGCCTAATTCAGCCAGAGGACATAAGATTATTCTACCATCAGGATGTCACACGCCACCAGGAGGCAAGGTAGGTGCTTTGACTGCTAGGTTCGATTTAGAGAGTGAAAAGAATCACAATCTACAAAGAGGACTCCTACTTGCACTTTATAGTGCCATCGGAGTGTCATTAACGGTGGCAGCCTGACAGCGATGATGAGAGTTATGTGGATATGATAGTTTTGAGGTTGAAGTGGGGACAATTTGTGGTCGGTGGGCTTAGATCAATCCATCGAGTATCTCTTTCATAATCATGTAGGTACGTGATCTTCGAGTATGTCATCACCAACCAAATCTTTTAAATTGTCTATTAATTTATCTCTATGAATGATTTTGCTCCAAATCAGGTTGTACCAAATTTTATACTTTTATATTTACAATTTTATATTTTAAAAATGTGATATAATTTAATAATGAATCAATATTCTTTATTTATTAAAATTACAATTTAAGAATAATTTGACTTGGACACTTAGGAATAGAGTTAAATTTAAGTAGTAAAGTGATTAGGTTGTAAAAAATAGTGTCTTTTAATTTTAATCAAAATACCCCAAAAAAATTGTAAATAAAATATTTTTATAGAAATATTATATATAAAAATACTATATTTTTGTAATTATAAAAGTCGTAGTCTAAAATACCTACATAATAATCTAGAAATTTCGGTAAGATTTTGAAAAATTTCGGCAAAGATTTTTCAGAATCTTGTTTACGGTTGTTAAACTTAAGTATTTTGGGTGCCCTAAAGATTGGTTTCTAATAGTGCTGAATCCATTTCCATTATCAAAAATGCATTTCAAACACTCCAACTAACAGGTTTTTTGAATTTTCTTTCACTGAATTCCGGCAAAAAACTAGACAACTCCATTATAAAATAATTTTAGTTATATTTCATAATATATATGGTACATTAGAGATTTCAATTCACTCAAGTGCAAATATAATAACTCATATGAAATAAATTTTAAGATATTTCAATGTAATCCATAAAGTATGTCATAAAACCTTTATTAATTCTAATCTAAATGGTTTTTTATTTGGATAAAACTTTTCACAATTTTGATAATAACATTTTAATTTTTCTATATATTATTCTTCCTTACCATAAACCGACTATCCTAAACTTTACTTCAACCTAATTAAAAAAAAAAAAAAAAAACTCTTAAATATTCATACATAAATTTAAACTAAAAAATGAATATTATTTTTCAAATATATATATACAAATGTGTGTAAATATAATTATAGTGTTGCTTTTAGAATTGATAGTTCAACATTAAAAAAAACAAAATTAATAACTTAACTCATCAAAATTATGATTTCAATAACTTCTAACAATTCCAACAATTTTCAGCAAAAATATATCCTCCTACATCTAAAATATGCAAAGTTAACAAGATAACCCATCAAAGTAATGATTCTAATAACTTCTGGCAATTCCAACAACTTTTGACAAAAATTAAACAAGTTTAACCCCACGTCCACGTACATACATAGATATTGTATCCTCCAACACCTAAGTCAATCTATGACTATAACAGGTACACATAGGTTAAATATAAAACGTATTTGTGAATTTTGTCATCTAAATGATGCAAGAACGAATCGTAATTAGGCTGATAGGCCTTCTCTTATGAAAGAGATGTAGTTTTTGATCATCAACACTTTTAATCTCCGACTGACACCTGTTCCCCTGACACATGTTGGCAAAAACCACTTATCCAGCTGCCTCCTCTCTTCGTCCCCGCAGACTCGCTTTGGCCCATAACTTCAAACCTCGACCGACCGTTGTAGAAATTGTTCACAGACGATGAATCTCCGCATGATGTTGTACATGATCGCTCCAACGCCTTAAACGACGACATTCTGGGACAGTGCGGTGGCCAGTCGGTAATGCAACGAAGGAGTGGGTGAATTAATTTTGTCCCAGTGAGGTGGCTAGTCGGTAAAGCAACGAAGGAGTGGGTGAATTAATTCTGTCCTATTTTTTCGACTTCGACGACAAACGGATTCAAAAATAATGTCAGCTTCCAATTTATTCTTCACTTCCGGAATCGATTTTTCCTCCCACCTGCAGCTCCACAGCAACAGACAGCATAGTCGCTAGCAACGGATATCACAGTCTTTTCCTCAAAGAAAATTCAACTTGGCTCATCAAATAAGAACAGGTAATGCCCTTTCTTTCTTCATCATTTCGCACTTTCCTTCTTCTTCCCTTTCTTTCTTCTTCTGGTACTAAAAATTTAAAAGCCCATTATTCAGTTCCCTGAACTTATCATAACCCATAAGTTGTTTCAAAGCCAGTTAGTTCCAGAGCAATCTGATGAGATGGGGAGAAGCCCTTGCTAGGAGGTCTCAGGGCTTGCAATACTTTCTGGAACTGAAGATCCATTTTATTAGTTTCCCTGAAGTTGATCCGACATACCCATAAGACCTTTGAAGGAGGAATCCGAAGAGATGGGGAAAGCCCCTTGCCGTGATAGATAATAAGAGCGTCCTTACATGTAACCGAGCAGTCTTTCTTCTCGCTGTAACCCTTACATTTTGCGCTAAAATAGTTGGAAACTACAGGCTATGTAGTTTTCTTTCAGATTTCTAACAGTAGTGCTCATTATTCGAAGGTCGTAGAGATGTATTAATCTTCAAGGGCATGATAATAAGAGCATCCTTACATGTAACCGAGCAGTGTTTCTTCTCACTGTAACCCTTACATTCTGCGCTGAAATACCTGGAAACTATAGGCTATGTATTTTTCTTTCAGATTTCTAACTGTAGTGCTCATTATTCGAAGGCCATAGATATGTATTAATCTTCAAGGGCATGATTGTCTCATTGAAGTCCCATAAGCTTTTTATATCTATGCAATAATTATCCCTCTTTTTAGTTCTTATGAGCATGTTGGGTTTTTTCTTTAGAGATGTTGACAATTTTAACGTCAGTACTACACATCTCATGGATGACTCGTGGGGATATTCTTGAAACAACTTTTAAATGCTTCAAGGTAACTGGTTCTATAGTTATTCTGGATTTCTAGAATTACTTTGTCTCCCATTCAATGTCAAAGGCTCTATGTACAAGTAGAATTTCCTTGACCAAACTTGTAATTAGGTTGAATCAAATTAGTGTCTCAGACTCTCAGAGAGAATTCGTTTTCCTTCTTTGGTGCTCGCTTATTCTTTCCTGGATTGTGATGGAATTTAATTATTTTGAAGATTGTTGTTCTAGCCTTTTATGCAATGGTTGGTTGGATTTTTACAGCTTATTTTATCATAGTATCATTTTGTGTCATGCAACAGTTTCTTTTATTCTTATAGATGAGTGATGCAACAGTTTAAATTCCACAAAACACAGAATTTTTGTAGAATCTCAGATTGAAGGACTGTGAATGAATCACTCCAGTTTGTAGGTTTAAATCTGACAATTTCAGATTGCAATCATGAGTTTTTCATTCCAACTGATTTGTTAATAGACTTGCTATTATAGAGTTGAGTCATTGGTCATGCATCACAGTGCCCTATATCATCCTCTGCAATGCACTATATACAGCTACAACAATGCAACTATGAACTTTTGATACCAGTTAGGATAGTCTTCCCTGGAGTTGTACAATTTAGCATCGAAAGCCACTAATTCCAAGAACAGTGTAGCTCTAGACTCCAGTACCCAAAGAATTGCCTAAAATATTGCTACATTTCCATGACTATTGGCAAATTAAACTCTTTAAACTACTTTTTCTATTATATTACATGAACAAGCAAGAAATTATGGGGAATTCACTGCAAGCAATGCAATAGAAATCGTTGACCTCATTTTGTAGGAATATATATGTGTATATTTTAAAGCAGTAGAGCAGGGTACAATTTCACAACCTGAATTAAGTCTCTCTTTTTTTAAATTTAGATACAAAAAGAAAACAAGACAAACTTCTTGTAAATAAAAATATTTTCATAAAGGGGAGGGTACTCTGCAACAAAATGCTTACACAGGGATGTATTATTGCAATAATAATGCTTACACAGTGCCCTATATCATCCTCTGCAATGCACTATATACAGCTACAACAATGCAATTATGAACTTTCGATACCAGTTAGGATAGTCTTCCCTAGAGTTGTACAATTTAGCATCGAAAGCTACTAATTCGAATAAGAGTTGGACTTTGTTGAATTTGGCACCGTAACCATCGATTAGTCTGCAATCCCTTCAGGAAAAATAAAGTTTCTGAGATTTCAATCACACAAATTTTTTTCTAAGCTAATATAAAAGTTTCATTTACAGAGAAGACTACCACAATATATCATATTATAATATATATAATATGATAGTATTTACTGACCTTGGTACAAGTAAGATCTTGGTTCCATTCCCAGTCCACTTCTTTTGTTAGCAATACCATGTTCATTTCTCTTGTTTTTGATGCAATAGACAACAATATAGCTCTAGACTCCAGTACCCAAAGAATTGCCTAAAATACTACTACATTTCCATGACTATCGGCAAATTAGAAACTCTTTAAACTACTTTTTCTATTATATTACTTGAACAAGCAAGAATTTATGGGGAATTCACCATAACCAATGGAACAGAAATCGCTAACCTCATTTTTAAAATTTGGGTTAAATTTTTAGTTTCAATTTGGAGTTGCCATTACTTTTAGATTGTTCATTCAAATAGTTGCAAAATTTCATGAAACTTAGCATAAAATATATGTCTATATGCTTGTCATCAAACCAATTGACAAAACAATTCAGTGATTTTTTTGAATTCTTTCATATCTGTATCATGCCTTTGTAATGTTTGTAGGTATGTCTTAGAGCATAAATTATGAGCGTAACGATTATATAAATGCTAATTTATGCTTTGCTTACAATTTATTTAATGCATTAATATCTTTTCCAATGCATTAAAATAAATTGTAGGTATTACCATTGGAAATTAAAAATTTGCACTTTGCTACCGTGATGGAGCTAATTTTGACCGAGAATGCCATCCCCAAATTGCTAGATGGTTCAACTGAGATTCAACCTCTACTGCAAATAGTCAACATCGGATCTGTCTATTCATCAAAAACTAGCTCTTCACATTATCACATCACTCTCTCTGATGACACATATCAACATAGAACTTTGCTACCATTTGCTTATGGCGCACAAGTGGCATTTGAAGACATTCATATCGGTTCAATCATTTCACTTACAAAACCAACTTGCACAGTGTCCCAAAACTCTTCATAAGATTAGGCCATGTTTTGAACTTTTCCCTTTACTCTCTTTGCATTATTCCTGAATAAAAATGATTTTAACGTTCATTTTAATTTTAAATAGTTTCTTCATCCATTTCAGATCCATTCAAATCCTAGAATTTGAAGTTGTACGCCATAGCGGACCTTTGGTTAAGGACTCATTATTGCTATTACATGCAAAGGCAAGAGAATCTCGTTCAAGCTCTTCATCAACACAAAATATTCTTCCAAATACTTCAACTCCAACAAGTACACCTACAACATCACTTGTATCATTTAAATCACTCAATCCGTACTGGAAGTATTGGTCAATTCAAGGTAGAGTTTTATCAAAAACACCCTTGAAGAACTACAACACTGCACGTGGGTCAGGAAAAGTTTTCGGCTTTGACCTCATTGGTCATGACAAAGATGAAATCCATCTTTCTGCATTCGATGATTTAGCTGAATCCCTTTACAATCTCATTGAATTTGGTCAACTATGTATCGTTTCCAATGGAACAATTAAGTAAACAAACCCAAACTACAACCATTTAAACAACAAATGGGAGATTTACTTGTTTGCTTCATCAACTGTGACACCATGTTCAGAAGATGATCCAAGCTTTCCTTACCAAAGCTTTCATTTCAGAAATATTGTTGAAATCAAATCCGCAAACCCAAATACGTTTATCGATGTTCTTGGTGTCGTTAGCTCCACCTCCCCTGCTTCTACAATAAGAAGAAGAGATGGAACTGAAATATTAAAAAAAACACTGACATTGAAGGACAAGTCAGGTTTCAGCATTGATTTAACAATATGGGGAGATCAATGTATCTCTATAGGAAAAGACGTTGTTGAACTTCACTCTTCTGAAAACCCACCAATCCTTTGTGTCAAAGGAGGTCAGGTACTGAATTTAATGGAATCACTGTTGGGACAATTTCCACCACAACTCTTCTCATAAATCCAAACATTGAAGAAACTCAACAACTCCAAACTTGGTTCCGCAATACAGGCTACAACTCTTCGTCTCCTTCATTGAGCAGAAATTACACTATGTCTTCCAAGCGAGCTTTACCACAAAAGACAATTCAGGAAATATACGACATGGAAATCTCCGAGAAAGCAATATGGATTTCAGTTCGTGCCACAATAACTAGTCTACGCATGGACGATTTCTATTTCTTTTCTTGTCCATTGGATTACAATGGGAAACAATGCATGAAAAAAGTAAGCCACCATTATAAAAATCTTTGGCATTGTACAAAGTGCAACGGTGAATTTCCAGAATGCGACTACCTTTACAAACTTAAAATCGAATTACATGACCACACTGGACAGCTTCAAAATGTCACTGTCTTCAATGATGCGGGAAATGAGCTCATGGGCATCACAACTAAAGACTTGTTCCTCCTTTCTATTGAACCAACTGATCCTCAAAAAATATGTAGTCATATATTAGGTCGTCACTTCTTTCTCTCACTTTCCATAAAAAAGAATACTACAATGGTGTTGAATATTTGCAACCTATTCTACAAAGTTCAGAAGAAATTCAATATGATGTTGCACGCACGGCAATCATAAAAGATATTTCCGCACTTACCATTTCACAGCGCTCCATTTCTCATCGTCTTTGACCTCTGTTCTTATATGTACAACTTTTTATTTCTCTAGATAGAAAAGAACATCCCTGTATAGTTCCTTTCTCCATACCATTGTAAAATACAACCATGTTGTTGTAGTGCACAGTTACCTTTACAATACCATTTTTGAATAACTACAAATATGTATATTTACCCTTTCACATTTCAATAATATAGATACCTATGTTTCGCACTACAAAAAAGGTTTTTACAAACATCTGTTTCAAAGTGGTTTGAAACTCTTTCTAGCACTTATTAATATTTATCTAGAAATTTGAGCTTTCAACACAATGTCATACATTTCATATGCATTCATAACTCAATTTCTAATTTGTAACTCTCACACCTCATCCCTAACATAGAATTATTTGTACTTTGTTAGATATGTCATCAAACGATGAAGATGCGGAAAAAAAAGCACGACGTCGCCTTCTTTATGCTCAAAATAAAGAAGTAGTAAATGCGCGACGATGACTTCTTTATAAAAAACGAAAAGAGACTCCCTCTTCCATTACACAACTTCCCTCTTCAAGTGCTCTCCCAAATATGCATGCCATTTCACCCAATCTTTATCAAAACCTATATAACCCCCCCTTAATGAGGAACACCGTCGCTTTAGACAAAGAATAGATAACCTTTCTCTATTGCATGTTTGCACACTATGCAAAGAATCATATCCAGGCATGAAAACAAAATATTCACATGGTACCCTCCCTTGCTCTCGATGTGCAACATCGAACTATTCAAATCGTTTCACTCATGTCAACAACATGGACCTTGGCGAACAACCATATGTCCTTCAAAATTTAACACAGATTGAAGAAATTCTGATCACAAGTGTAAATCCCATTCTGCAAGTAACACATGCTCGTGGTGGTCAATACAAATATAGCGGCCATACAATCAGCTTCCCTCAAGGAATTACTACTATTGCGAAATATCTACCTCGCCTTGTTTCTGAATTAGACGTCCTCATTTTTAGAAGGAAAAACCCTTCTGAAACATCTTATGAATTCATCATTTGTAAATCACGTGTTCTAGCAACACTAGAATACAAACTCACTCATGATCCCTACTACAAAGATGTTGAACTCAACCCATCTGCAATTTTCGCTCTACCAGATCAACCTACTAATATTTCTAATCTTCTTCATAATGCAACCACGTTCTCATTTATACCCTAGGAAAACATAATCGATTCTACTCGTGATCTTGATGCCATTCTACCTTCATTAGATATCCAACCTTCTTCATTTGTTCTAGTTCTTCCAAAATCCTGTAGTGAACTTGATCGCATTCATGCTTACTTGCACTCCACCAACCCAAAATCAATAAATTCAATTGATTGGCCTACAATATCTCTATCGCCTATGAATGAATACACTACTCAGGGCCTCTTTTCTACAGCATTTCCCACAATTTTCCCAACAGGCATTGCCATGCTCGCACAACCAAGAATTACAAAATTCAAGCTGCACGAATATGCCTGTCACCTGTTACGCTACCATGATAAACGCTTCGGCCAGCATCCAAGATTCCGTTACTACGTATATAACATGCTAATGCGCCACTGCAGCCAATCAACTGCCAATGTTTTTGTTAAAAAAAACATTGAAAACAATTTGCCAACAACTGTATCAGATTTGCAGCAATGTCTTCATGACTTTCCAAATTCAAAAATTCCAAAAAAGGTCATGCACTTTGGCTCATCCCTACGAGGTACATGCTATTTTTGGAACAAGCATCGTAATGAGCTAACTGACATGATCACACAACTTGGGAGCCCAACGTTTTTCTTCACTCTAAGTGTTGTTGATACCAAATGGCCTAACCTGCACAATATTATGCCTAACGAGGTGCCCTCCAATTCAAATACTCATTACAGGTGGAGAATTCAAAATATAATTAACAATCCACATTTGACATCCCAATACATGCATTGCAGATTTACAATTTTCCTTGAGGAAGTTTTACAAAACGGCCTCCATGCAATCGACTATTGGTGTAGGTACTTTTGATTACCATTCCTTTTTAAAAAAAATATTAAACTTCAGTAGAATTAAATCATTAATATTTTTTGATAATCCATGCAAGTACAAATGGCAGCATTGAGGATCTGCACACATACATGGATTCCTTTGGTTGACAGATGCGCCAAACATGGATTCCCTCAATTGGAACAATGAGATAGAGTTTCTCAATGCTCAAAAATATTTTAACCATTATGTAACTGCTTGGAACCCGCGAAAGCTCCAACGTTGCGCAACTTTACTCCACCAATCAGCATAGTAGGACCCACGTCTTCTCAACACACCATCAATTTTTGCATCAATGTAGACAGATGAATATGAAGAGCTTGTCAATTGTATCCAGCGCCATACAAAGTCCCATGCAGCTTCTTGTCTTCACAAAAAAAACAAAGTTCTCACATGTCGCTACGGAGTACCATGGGAGTTAAATCCCACATCTTCACTCCTAATGGACAACAAAGGTTATAAAATCTACAAGCCTTCACGTAACGATGATATATTGAACATTCATAATGCCGATCTGCTTTCCATATGGAGAGCAAATGTTGATTGTCAGCCAGTGCTTTCACGCCATGCCGTGTTAGCTTATATTTCTAAATATGTAGCAAAAGCAGAAACAAAGTCAGAAAGCTATAGCCAAATGTTATTTCGCCTCTTGAACAGCGTCGCTCCAGAGGCACCTACTATCACTGTTGTCTGAAAACTCCTTACAGAAATCATAACAGAAAGAGACATTGGAGCGCAGGAAATATGCCATAGTTTGCAAAAATTACCTCTCACACTCTATAGTCGTACATTTGCTTCTCCAAATGTTAATAGAACTATATCCAGAATTGTTCTAGATGGTTCTAAAAATCCACCCTCAACACCACCATTTATTATCGCATACATGAATAGGCCTTCTTCATTAGAGCCATTGCCCCTCATTGAAGCTGCACGCTCTTGGTTATTTTCTCCTCGCTGTAAAAAAACCAGTGGAAACAGATTTCTCCTCCCATGGTTGTCTATATCTTGCCACGATACACCACAATCCCTTCCCCTACTAATCCAAGCTACACTAACTTCTGCTAGGCTGAATTAATATTGTATTTCCCCTTTCGTACCCTCCCCAATGACATTGGATCCAGCAATGAGGAAATCATTGCACAATGGGAACAAAAAAAAGGAACATATACAGCATGGCATGTTCATTGTGAAAATGAAAACCCACAATCTCCAAAATCCGAAGATGAATCTACTCCTGTATCTACCCCTCCTGACTCCCCCCTTGACCCCGTCCAAATGAATGAATGGGAAATCGTCTCTCACCTTCAACCAGGCAAGAACATCGAAATTGATGCCCTTGAAATCATTGGCAATCGTGACTTTGACCTCAACCATAATTGGTCTCATACTTCCCTACCTCTCCACTTGCAATAAATTGCCATCAATTTCATTGAATATAATCGCTCAAATAGTCAAAATCAATAGCATCCCTCTTCAAACCTTCCTGTAAATCACATATTATCTCCTGGCCAACAAAAAGCTTTCACACATATTATTTCTCATTTCAAAACCCTCTTCCAAAACCCCCAACCAGAACCATTATACAAGGGACAACAAGAACGGGAAAATCTGATTTAATAAAATCTCTACAACGTGCATTCATCGAACTCTCCTCACCAAATATAAGCCCATTGTTGGTACTTGCACCTACCGGTGTTGCAGCTTTCAACATAAATGCACTTACAATTCATTTTTCCCTTCACATCCCTATCCAAACAATGCATCCTCTTGCAGGACAACCACTCCTCCACCTCCAAGAACAACTCCGCCATATTCAGTACATACTCATTGATGAAATGAGTTTTATCTAGCCGAAAATGATTTTCTGTATTGATGATCGCTTACGAGAGGCATCTCCCCTCCATCGAAATACACCATTTGGTAATCGATTCATTATCCTTGTTGGGGATTTAGGCGTGTTGCCACCTGTAAAAGACATTCCTCTGTATGCTGGCACATCACGTGGTACTACACTTTGGCACAGCTTTGATACATTCATTACGCTCACAACTATTTTTTGCCAGCAAGGTGCCGACCCTTCCCAAATTGCCTTCCACAACGTTCTCACAAATCTCAGGGATGGAACATCTACAATCGAAGAATGGAAGCTGCTAATGTCGAGAACAGATTCCTCTATTACGCATGAAGATAAAAAAACATTTGAGGACTCCATGCATTTATATGCAACGAACAGTTCAATTTCCTTGCATAACAAATCAATGTTGAAAAAATTACACAAACCAGTCGCTGTGTGCTCAGCGGAGAAACATGTGGAACAAACATTCACTACATCTAAAGAAGAAAAACTAGACAGAACGATTCTGTTATGTAATGGACAAAAAGTTATGCTGACCTACAATTTATGGGTACATGCAGGGCTTGTAAATGGCACACTTAGCACAATCATTTCAATATGCTATGCACCTGACTCAAAGCCTCTAGAATTGCCATCCTTCGTGGTCGTCGATTTCAAACAATACAAAGGAACACCATGGGACATTTCACACCCCACATATGTGCCCATTTCCCCTATCACAAGGGGTACACGTCGACAGATACCACTTCGGATGGCATGGGCTTTAACAATACACAAGTCATAGGGAATGACATTAGATAAAGCAACAGTTGACATCGGCCCCAAAGAACGGCAAGGTCTAACATTCACTGCCATTTCAAGAGTTAGATCTCTAGCAGACCTTCGAATCCATCCAGCATTTCCATTTTCACGCATTTCATGCATGAAATAAAATCCACATCTACAACGTAGAAAGCAAGAAGAGTCATTTCTCACATCGAAATCTATTTAGACGAGTACAATCTATCCAACAATACACTCTTCATTGCATCTTCACCAAGAGGTAAACAAACCTTCACCTTATCCAAATTGAATATACAATTACTTATTTTCACGTTTGTTCTATTAATCGTTATGTTTCTAATGTTTAAAAGAACTTTATGATTGCTTTAGGTATTTTTAAACTCTATAATTAGTTCACTTTTACCATCCATTAACACTAACAATAACTATTTTCCTTTTTTCATGCCCAACAGATATGGATTCAAAATATTTAAACATGCTCTATGAATGCTGCCAAGAGATTGAATAGCATGAACTTAATTTATATGATATACAACTCAGATTCCTTTCACCCCAGTCATTGCCTCTGTACCGTTTGCGTGGAACTATTGCACTATTATAGAAGATCCGAAGAATTCTAAGGAAAACAATCCACATAAATGAAAGAGATACACAACGGAAAATGCGAGCTGAATGGCAAGAACTCCTTTCTAAACGTGGAGTCACTATAGACACAAATTGGTGTTGCTGATGTCGTGCGTCATCATGTATTTATGATTAGATATTTACATTCATTTTCATTTACATGACATCAAAAAACTTTTCTTGTACACATGTATATATCTCTTCACCTTCAAATTTGTATATCTATGCGAATATAAAGCGTAATCTATTCCGTTTCAAGGTTTTCACATTTTACTCATGCTATTATGTTCTATTCTATCTTGAAAACTCTGTATCTATCAACATATTTCCTCTCTGCTTTATTGCCTTGACCACATATTCATACACCAGTCCTCTGCATTTGGTAACTGAGATTGTAATAAGTTATTCAAAAATAGCACGAGAATTTTTTTTTATAGTCATACAAGACTGAATACCAATTCTATAATTCCATAGGGTTCATTATTATCTGCATACAAAATTTAGAATTCAACATCTGCAAATCTATGTTATCTATAGCATGTTCTAGTCTATGGGCTTGCAATATTTTTTTGTCATTGTTTATTGTTTGAATAAAATATGAGACTATATCGACTAGGAAAAAAGACATCCCTATCATGCCCAAAAGGTGCTGTTGTGAATGAGTCTTTACAGAATGGTCACTACATGATATTTGTGTGAGTCCATTCTTCACAATGTTGCTCCAATACCAATGGTTGACTATGTCATGCTGCAACGAACCAATCTTGCAGATAGCTAAAGAGCTTCACTTGCAAATCTCATGTTTTATCTCACTTATCTAGACTCCTCATGACTGATAGTTTCTCAATCTGTGGATTTAGAACCAGTATTCAATCTAGAAGGGTTTGCAGGCGACCTTTGCTATTTCACAGTTGTGAATGAATATTTATAGAACAACAAGAATGTTGTCATGTTTTATGTGATTTTTCTTGATTTCATCTGCGATACCTCTCAATGCTTAAAAGGTCCTTCTTAACATGGATCTACATCTCTCTCTTTGTAAATATTGTCTAATGTTTGGTACTCTTTGTTTGTCTAATGTCATGAATGAATTAACTTGATAACAAAATACCATTGAATAAGGTGACAAGGCACAGTAGCATAACGATCAAATGCTAAGGCTCATAAAAATTCCAAGATATTAGTATAATTTTTCTTTTTTATGTTCACCTTTCATAACTTTTATCATATCTGTCAAAATTTCTGTTCTAAACTTCAAAAGCCCTAAGGCAGAATAAACCAAAACCTTAGCAAATAAAATGGGTTGGTAGGAATATTGATATGGAAATATTGAGTATTCAGAGGGGCGCTTCCTACTGAGACGCCCTGAAGGGGACAAAGATTTGAGACGTGTTACATATCACTGGGTACAGGACTGGGGATATGAAGATACATAGACAGATGAGAATATGTGCAGACTTTGGGTGTGTCTTTCAAATTGGCCCTGTATTCAAGGGAAAAGATTCATTTACGCACAACTATCTATGTGAATATGCAGTTTTGAAGGGCTCAACCTAGAAATGGAAAGAAGAAAACATTATTTTGAGGTATCATATATTCTACATAGTTATCTATTATCTTTGATGGATTGAATTAAGAAGTTGATAGAGTTAAAGGATAGAGGCCAATGATTTCCATCATTTCATGTCCTGGATACATTTAGTACGAATTAGAAAGGTGAATGAAAGCAAGCCGTAGGATCTTCTTGCAAAACACATAAGACTTACAAATGAGTTTCGTTCCCTCCCCAAAAGGGTGGATAAATTTCCTTCCTTTTCTATTATCCGTTCTGTCTCCTAAAAGATTACATCTTAGTCCTCGGTATAGGGCCTTTGCCGAGAAAATTCCTACATTCTCCTTTACAAAAGCACACCCCGAATATGATTTCAGTTTATTTTTTATTTTGAGCTAGTGAAGTTTAGGGTTCATGTGTAAACTCTAATTATTAGGCCCCCATGTTTTCACCACTACCTGGAAGACCTACTTTTAGCTGCGTTTATGAGCATATCAGAAGCAAAACCCTAAAATAAAAGCATGTACTTTTGCAAATTATTCCAATAAAAGCATGGCCATGCATCAATTTGGTATTTGTTTGAATGGGTGCGCATTTAGGATTTGGTCTATGCATACAAGCTAAACCTAAGGAACAGGGAAAGCCTTTCTGGTGGCTAAGAACATAATTATGTGGTTCTTGAATTCCTTGGAGCTGTAGATTTCTATCTGCAAAAGTTGTTGCTGAGTTATATGGTATGAGGCCCAACACTAATATGCTTAGGGAAACTGGTGTTTTGAATGTGATATACTGGTATTTCTACCTGTAAAACTCCCAGTTAATTTGACAAATGTTGCAGTTTTCAGTAATTAGATTACTTGTTCCAAAGTCACTATAATTCTTCCCATCGATGAGATTTTATATGCTACTACAGCCTCTTGACAATTTAGTTCCTTTATAGCCAGGCTTTGGTCTTCTGAACCTCCTCTTCCATTAGTTCAGAACAGTTCCTCTCAGTTTTTAGATTCCCATCTCCATGCTCTTAGAATACAGAGATAATTTCAACGCCCTCAGTCACACTCTCTTTCATATTTTGAGATTATTGTGTGCACAATTCAAGCTCTAGGATAGCATTTTCAACTATAGACAGGCTTCAATTTTCTGAGCCTTTCCATCCCAATGTTTGTTAAAAAAATTCTACAAATGCCACAATTTCTTGGTGCCGTGGAAGTGTATCTACACTGTGGACATGTCATGGTGATTTGGACTTGTCCATCTGTCTGTCTTTGGGGCAGCCCCTTTGTTGAAGATTCTCGTGATCACAGTTCTTAGAATATTTCATTGCTCCATTACTGAAAATGAGGACCTTTCCTTCAATTCTTTCGGCCCTTTTCAAGATTCAGTCCTGGAGCCAAGAAGACATTACAGTGATCGGCAGGTCATGACGAGGTTGCCATGTATGCCCTTTGACAGTTACCAAGAGTCTGTTTCTTTGCATCCAGTCTCCTGTTTGCCTATGAATTTCTTGTCTCTTTCCATTATTTAGATGAAATCAACCAAGGAGAGAGATTACAAGAAATATTCAAATTCTCATTATGGATGAAAGCCAAGTTGACGTGAAATCCTCTATGACAGGACATCAGAAACCATAGTGGTAAAGTGAAAGAAATAATCAAGTTGGTGCATGTATCTCTTTTACTGTCTTAAACCTGCTAAACTTGTCCACCTTTGTTAAGGACTCTGAATCATATATTAAGAGTCACTACAAGAAGTTTACAAAATCTATAGGCCGAACATTGAATCTAAGGAGTCACAAATCCTTTATTATTTGAAATTAGTATTTCCTATGGACCATTTTAACCACACAGATTAATCTTTTATTGTTACCAAAAAGGGTTCTCATATATTCTTTGTAAATCCCAGTATGCCCCTCTCAAATCTATGAGAGAGAGGGCAGATGTACGGATTAACACATGAACCCATCATCAATAAGACATTCCACTGAAATCCAAGTATCAGAATTAGGCAAGATGTCTACTATCACATCAACCCAAGAATGGCATAATCATATCAAAACATAAGACATGCCACTGAAATCCAAGTATCAGAATCAGGCAGGATGTCTACTATCACATCAACCTAGGATTGGCAAAGCTGTTGGTGCAAATAATGTCTTGAAAAACAATACTATATTAGAGCTGCAGCTTTTGCTCTGTTTAGTTCAGGGACCAATACGAAGGATCTCTGTACCAAAAAAACTGCTCCACAGATGGGTTTAATCCTATTTAAGGTCTGTCTAAAAATAAAGCGCTCTTCTCATTTATATGTATGAGCTAAATGGAACCCATCAACAATGAAAAAAGTAAGGAATGGAATAGAAATTGTTGACCAGATTTTGTAGGAATATATATGTGTAGATTTTAAAGCAGTAGAGCAGCGTACAATTTCACAACCTGAATTAAATATTTGCTTACACAGGGATGTATTATTGCAATAATAATACATCAACCCAGGATTGGAAAAGTTGTTGGTGCAAATAATGTCTTCAGAAACAATACTATAGCAGAGCTGCAACTATTGGTCTGTTTAGTTCAGGGACCAATACTAAGGATCTCTATACCAAAAACACTGCTCCACAGATGGGTTTACAAATAAATTTTAATGTGTTTGATCCTATTTAAGGTCTGTCTCATATTTAAGGTCAGTTTCATATTTTTGGTTTTATTCCTCCAAAACTGGGTAATATCGAAAACATTCTAGTTTTACTCCTTAACATTCTGGTAATCTAGCAAGCCTGAGAAGGCTCTTGATTGATAGAAATCATCAACATATGAGCAACATCTATGAACAATATTATTATAAAGCTCTCTTGAGTTGCTGGGCCACCTGTCTGAGACTCCAAATATGGATCTATGACGTTTTGCCTAAAGTATTTACTTCCTCGAGAAGGTATGGACAGTTTGTATGATTATGTTCTTCCCTATATTCCTTGCCTCTATTGAACAATTTCTGGTTTTACAAGTGTTCTTACATTGATTTTACCATATTTTAACCACGAAGAAACTTGAAACATGTGGACATTTTTATTTTCTCTATACTGAGACTGTTGGTGTACTTTGTAACTCAAGAGCCAATCCGTATAGTTACACATATATGGGTCATTTCTGAATGGCATGTTGCTTGCATTTTGTTGTTATGTCTTTTGTTGGTTCTGGTAATCTCCACAAGCTTTTACAAGTGGTATGCATTCTTTTTTGATGTACTTTGTTTTCTGCTAAGTAACAAGATTCTTGGATTTTGACCAAAGAATTACTTGGATTTTGACTAATGAACGTTGGTTTGAGATTCCTTGGTTCTTCTGAATAGTCAGAGCCTTCTCCTTGGCTCTAAACTTTATGCTTAGGACCGAATGGCTTCTTATAACACTTACTTCTGATATCTAGTGAACAATCTCTTGCACCGAGGTGAGATATATTTAGGATTATGTGAGTCCATATCATCATCCTTTGATAAGAAGTTGATGTACGTTAATGGTTTTTTATTCCCTATATTCCTTGCAACTAATGAATGATTTTTGGTTGTTCAATTGTTGTGACATTTATTTCGAGTCTTAACCATATTTTTACCATGAAGAAACTTGATGCCAAGATTGTCTGTGTACTTTGTAACTGAAGATTCAATCCCTCAAATTACACAGTATTTATGGTCCATCATTGAATGCCATGTTGGTTAGATTTTGTTATTGCATCTTTTGTTTGTTCTGGTATTCTCTATAAATGTATGCAAGTAAGCGGAATGAATTCTACTTTGATAATAGAATTAGTAGCTTGATGTAGAGCTAGGTTACTTACAAATTTCTTGCTTTGTTTATAAACTCAATACTCTGCTTCGCCCATGACAGATGGTGGGTTGCCCTCTTCATATTTATTTTTTATGCTTTAGATTTATTTCCCATCATCTTTGTGCAAAAATCTACAAAATCTCCTTCATCTCAAAAACTACAATTACTTCAAATTAATAATTCACAAACAATATTCCTATAGACCTCTCCTTGCACCTTCTGAAGCAACTGCTAGTTTGATAGCCTTATTTCAACTGGATACACGGCATAAGAGAGGATTAAATGAACAAGAAAAGGTTTACATGCATTTTAATTTTAGATCCACCAAAAAAAATATACAGCCAACTCGCCTAGCGGCTGTTTGACAGGTTCTACCATGTTTCTAAAATATAAACATGGAAATAAAACCACTATGTTCTATGAAACATTTATTCTCTTCTTTCAGAAACAGAAAATGGATTTGTGTCTACTGCGTTTTCTCCATCTTCTTTACTCCGGTCAACTGTTGGATAAAGTCATGGATGTAACTTTGCTGGCACCCAGTATTGCCCACTACAATTTCTTGGGTCTCCACTGCTTTCAATCTCATGTTCTTTCCCTCTTCTCCCTCCATTATAATTTTGACTGCTTTGCATATACTTTCTTTGCTGAAGGAACTGTCGCCTCTCCTTTCGATCTCTAACCCTGTCTTCAATTCTGTTGTTATTTTTCGAGCATTCAAACCATGGTCAAGCCTTAAAGGCAGGAGGATGAGGGGCAATCCATAGCTCAGCGCCTCCATGGCGGAGCTCCACTCATCGTGGCTCAGATACCCACCTACTGACCCATGCGAAAGGATACGCATCTGTGGCACCCAGCCTCAGACCACTAATCCATGGTCCCGGGTTCGAATCTTGAATCCCTTAGGAAGTAGCTCTGTGGAATCGTCCAAGTACTGTGGAGCGCGCAACGACCAGAGAAACGAGACCCCACTCATTTCCAAGCCAAGCGCTACCTTGCGAGCTTGTTCTGCTGACAAGAACGTTTCGCTGCCAAAAGATACAAACACCACAGAGGCCGCCCTCTGCCTGTCCAGCCATTGTAGCAGATCGGATCCATCGCCGCTGCGAACGACGGACTTCACTATGGGCATAAGCGGGCCCACTGAAAGGATGGGGACTTCGATGGTGTTCTTCAAATAGCGAATATACTTATATTCGTATTCAAAGCACGATTTCACAACAACTGCCACGCATCCTTCCAGGGATTTAGCAAACCGATAGATCAGAGGAAGATGCCCGAGTATTCCTCTGTACATAACTAAAAGATCCTACACTTCGTACAGCCTGAATGACATCGTGGATGACGGGAATCCGAAGGGTGGAGCGGCCAGTTCCTCGGCTGTAATTTCCTGGTTCCGTAATTTACAAGGGTGCAAGAAATAACAGCAGCTGACGGGAGCAAATATCGAGAAATAAATTGCCGAAATCCACATCTCTGCAGCGGCGCTTTGCATCCAATATTGCACAAAGTCATGGACGAGATAATCTGGCGAGAGCTGCTGGAGCAGGCTTCGGAACGGCTCCTCCATGCCGTCCATGAATTTCTTGAGGGGAAACGCCATTTCCACTGGGATATCTGCCGTGCACTCCACGCCCGGAGTCAGGCCTTCCATCGGCGGTAATGGCAGTTCGAGCAGATCAGTCTAGCCAACGCAGTCGTGAAGTTGTAAGGAAGGCGTGAGTCTTGAAATGTTAAGAGGCGTGGAGAGGAAGGAGACGGTGTGGCCATGAATTGCGAGAGCCTTACCAAGCTGTAAGAAGGGATTTATGTGTCCCTGTTCCAGCCTTGGGAAGAGCAAGAAATGAAGATTTTTTTCAGTCCTCTCAGCATCCATCATATAGATTGATACCAATTTCTAGCAGGGCCTTCTCAACAAGCTTGCTTGCCGCACTCACAAGTAGACTTGGCCTTGCTAAGTTTCTCCTTTGTCTTAAATTCTCAAAAAAAAATTATGTGAACCCAACGATGAACCCATACACAAACCTACTCCCACATTCACGCAACTAGTGGCCTTTTCTGTGTGGCTTCTCTCGCCTTTTTATGGCCTTGGCATCCCTTGGTGGTTTGGCGAACCTCTGGCGAACTTCTGGCGAACTTTCAAAATTTTGAGAATGACAAACAGTGTCTTAACAGACAATATAAATGCACAAAGTTTCAGTACTTAAGAATGCGGAACTTAAAAATGAATCTCTCTTTATTTATATATCAGAATGATATTACAGATGATTGCGGATTATAGGACTCAGAATATGTGACTGGAAATCAAGATCTCTTTCCAGAGATTGACTACAGTGGCTTTTACCAGACTTTAGCTACTCAATAAATGAGTGAGCACTACTGGAGGCTCTCTGGCCAGTTGCAGACTCTATCTCAGAGTTCTTTATACAACACAAAATACACAGACTTACTTACAGACTTGATCTATTGATCTGGCCACTTTAGGTTCTTACCTATGCCGAGCATATAGACACGCAGGCTTCTCATATCACCTAAGACTTGAGACCAATCTCCGTGATGCAAGCAGATCGAGAGGATTCTCGCAGATGTAGAGCAGGGAGCTTAGACTCGACTTTAACCACATATGCAAATACTTTAAATGCCGATGCCCTCGAATGAGCCTTACCCTCCGTTATATAGATTGAGAGGGGGGGGCAAACATTCCTGTAGATCCATCAGATTATTAACAAGTGGAAGGTGAATCATTGCTTTCGGGTAACACCGAAGTGACATCCGCGCAGAGATTCGGTCCTTCAGACAGACACATGTGATAGTGTGTGAGTACTACAGTGCGGTTTCCTTTTATGTACAAGGCCCACGAAGAAACATAATAATTATGTACAGAGAGGATACTTTTCTGAACAAGTAAAAATCCCTCGAGAAAAGACCTGTCACCGTAGACCTGTGATTGGGTATTATTACACAATGGATACTTTTGTTTTAGCAGAGCCCACTAGAACCACTACTTGTGTTTCTATCTGGTAGTGGATCAAGAATCTCCAGATGAGGGAATCTATACTTATAATGTTCATCCCATTGTTTAGTATAGATTCTTCTGACAATCATAGGTTTATTTAAGATCATCTGATGTTTTATCTTAGTCATAACTAACCAGTAGTTATGCTGCATCATCTGCTGTTTTAGAATGAGAGAATCATCAAGCTAAGAAAAATTTTAACATTTGGGAATGCTTGATGGCTACATTCTTCTACTTCACATGTGTTGCATCTACTTTGGTACCAGTTTTCATAAAGGACTGGGCCCATAGATGTAGGGCAGAGACCAAAGTCACTCCACCAATCTCGAAACCAACTTGTTTGCTAATAGCCTTGCATGAGACCTATGGATCCGAACTTGATTTTTGTGTAGTGGGTTTCACCTTTGCCGTCCTTATTCATTAAGTCCCACCATAATTTCTTGTATTCTGAAAAATTATACACAGTGTCAGGAAAGATAAAATCTGGGTTATTACCTGGCCACTGATTGAAGCGGGTCCAAGTCCATGCAGGGTCTCTTGTATGATGGATTACGAGCCATTCATAATATACTTTTGTCTATCACCTCCACCAGTGCACGTGACACTAATTTCACAGAAATCTTGTCACAAATATTCCTTCGCTTCCCATGCTTTCCTTGGGCTTTGAGTATAGATATTATCATGTATCCATTTGCTGCCTTTAGGATATACTTTTATTTCAGGTACAAGATGTTGGATATCTGTATGATTTTGAAGATTTGCATCTAGTACTTTGGTATTGCGAAGTTGCCATCTTGGTTCCCATTCTTCCTTATAGATGGTCCAATCTTTGTCTTCTGGGATACTCCTCAAAGTTTCTTTTTGATTTATTTGATCCCATTCTGTAATAATGACCATAGCATGGTCTTCTTCATCTACTGTTGTCTGTTCTTGTTGCTGGAGAAACTCTCTACTGAGAAATTCTGGCAAACAATTTTCAGAACCCTTTATGTGTTCAACTTTAAAAGTAAAATTTGCAAATAGCGCTTGCCACCTTGCAAATTTGACATCTTCAAGGTTTTTAATGTCTTTGTTAATAACTTTTGCCGGAGCCTGAGCATCAGTTCTTAGTAGAAAGAATTTTTTTACCAAGTGTATGGAAAATTTGCTGATGCAGTTCCATGCAGCCTTGACTTCCTTTTCAATAGTGGAGTAATTATTTTCGGCTTTACTCCAGACTCCATATGCATATTGCACAACTTTTTCTTCACCTTTCTAGCTTTTTTCACTTGGTCTTTGCTTGAAGACACCTCCCCAACCTATATTACTGGCATCTGTTTCAACAATCTTAAAAGAGCCATCATCAGCAACATAAAGTATAGGGATATTACGAACCTTGGATTTTATTTCTTTGATAGCTTCTGTGTGAGCTTGTCTCCAAGGTTTTGGATTCTTTATGAGTCTCTGGTTGAGCAGAGACATGTCAATGGCACACGAGGGATAGAAATTGCTTACATAGTTCATACAACCTAGAAATATTTGTAATTGGGTTTTGTCCAGAATCATATCTGGAAACTTGTCTGCGAACTCAAGAGCATGATTCTGCAAAGCAATTTGTCCATTTTCTATTGTGTGCCCTAAGAATTTAATCTTGATCTTACATAATTCCATTTTCTTTTTGCTTAAGACCAATCTATTCTTTTGGACCAATTTCATAAAAGTCCTCAAATGCTTAAAATGGTCCTGTAAATTCTTAGAAAATATTAGGAGATCATCAATGTAAGCAAGTAACCATTCATCATATGGTTTGAAGATTGAATCCATTACCTTCTGGAGCTTTGAAGGTGCATGCTTCAGGCCAAATGGCATTACGTTCCATTCGTAATGGCTTGCTAGTATGTTGAATGTCGTCTTCCACTTATCATGCTCAGCAATAGCTACTTGCCAGAAACCAGATTTCAGGTCAAACTTTGAAAATACTTTGGCTCTAGATATCCTACTCAGCAGATCTCCCTTGTGCAGAATAGGATATGTATCATTTGCAAGAACAGAGTTTATAATTAATAACCAATCTAGGGATACCTCTTATCTGTTTGCTCCTTTTGTTAACATAGAAGCCATAACAGTTCCATGGACTGTCAGACTCCCTGATCAGCTTTATTTGAAGAAGCTGATGTATTTCTTTCTTACAGGGTTGTCTATATTAATTTGACATTGGGATAGCTCTGGATTTACATGGTTTGCCCATGTATCCATCTTTGTAGGGAAATTCTACACAATGCTGCTTGTGATGCCAGAATGCATTGGGTTCCTCTGAGCAGCAACTATTTTCAAACTCTTTTTGTAATTCAGAGATTTTTCTCTGAATTCCTGGAGAACTCAATTGTTCTTCAATTCTGATCATATTCTTGTGATATTTGAGTTCAACCAATCTTTTTTCTGCTTTTTGAAGCTCCTGCATGGCCTGCACCATTGTTGAAATTCGAGGATTAGAAATATAAGGAAGTTTTATCCTCTTACCCTTTTTGTCAGATGTAGGCACTGTGATGAAATAGCCCGCAGATTTGTTTGGAAACCTGTAAGAACCATGGGGCTCTACTGCTGCTGAAAATACATTTCCCAGTATGCAATCAACTGGAATGCCTGCAGCTACAAACTTGAGTTTGACACAATGAGAATCAAAACAAACAGCAGCTTTCAGAACTTCAAATTCTAAATTTTTCTTTCCCAAGCCTGTGACTTTTCTGGGAGAAGATACCCAGAGTTTTGAAGGGACTACCTTCTTAGAAATAATATTGACATCTGCACCTGAATCAATTAATGCAGTCACATTGTACATTTTTCCTTCAACACAGATATTTACCTTGATGTGGTGTTGTTGGTATTGAACAGCAAAGACTTGCATTTCTCTGAATCCAATTGTTGGATCAGGTCTCCCTTAAGCTATCTCAACTTGTGAGATTGGAGCAAAGTGCAGAGTGTAATTTATGTGTCTGCCTGAAATAGATTTAGAAGGCTTTGTATTCTGTTTTTCCTTTTCTAGTTGTGAAACTTGTGATTTCAGTGCAGAAATTTCTGATTTCATTGAATGTATCTCCCGACTCACCTCCCCCAAAGTGAGTGTGTGAACTTTGCTTGAATTGTGATGGAGATACAACTTAGTTTTACGTTCGTAAGAAGCATCAACAAAATTGGGCTTCTTACTGGAAGAATTACTGGTAGAACCAGTACCATGCTGCATGAAAGTCTTTAACAATGCAGCTTTCAAGTCACTTTCCTCCATGGCTCGAATTTGTGCAAACACTTTCAAATCATCTTCGTCAGTTTGGGCCATGAGGACTTTCAATTTCCCTGAAAATTCTTCTGGAAGAGAGTCATCAGAAGAGAATTCTGATTGTGTACAAACAATCCCGCTATTAAACCCAAAACAGCTCCAAGCAGAAGCAAAGAAATTGGGGACACAATTCCTAAATCTTGGATGTATTCAGGTGGGAATCCATGCATTGACCCATCAAGGTCTAGATACATATGTGTTAGCCACTGTCCGTGACCTAACCCATAACAAATACACAGATTCCCTGATAGGAGGAATAGTTGCACCATTGTCAAATGGACCAGTCTGGTTTGACTGTTACCCAAACTTCTCTGTGTACATTTATGATGAAACCTTGAGTGATATTTTACAGTTGTAAATCCAAACTTCTGGATTTGACATGAATAAAAAGAGAAACAATATTTCCATCCAAACCAGAGGATGTTTCTGTCACACCAGCACTATGTTCCCTGCAGTCCTCCATGCCCCCAGCAGAGATTCAAAAACCAGTGTCATTGTCATGACAGATCCCAAGAACCAAAAAGTTGAGCATCAATCCATTGAGTGTGAGGATCTAACTTTTCCAGAACACTGGGTAGTGCCAAATCCAAAGCCCATCTCTACACAAAAAATAGCTTCTGCAAATATTTCAGAAAATCAATCTACCACCACTTTGTCTTTCCCCAGAAGGTCTACTATTGATAGGCGTAGAATTGAAGCCGAATGTATAAAGTCACCAATGTATATACCACCAGGTTTGTCAGATACTGCATGTTCCAGCATTGTAAATTCTTGTCATCATATTTCTCTTTTTGAGTTTGCTCAGTTAGTAAATTTCCAACCTCTTTCAGTTGCTTGTCCTCAATGTCAACAACAAGTAAACCTGAGTCAACTTGCATATCTTGTGATCCATAAGAACCATAATCTTAGGACTGGTGAAGCTCCTCCTTCCACCTCAGTCACACCCTGTCCTAATCCTAAATTTTTAGACATCCCTTTTCCCCATGATGATGATGAACATGTTCTTATGATGCATCTAGTGCCTACACTAGAAGATGAAGATCCAAGACTGAATTCTCTTTTCACAAACATGAGGCCAGCAAACAGTCCCAAATATGGACTTGGTTATTTAGAACAAAAATACCAATTGATCCTAGAATGCAGATTCAAAGATCTGCCAGAAGGCTGTAAAAGACCATCAGTACCTGAGATCCATAAGTTTTATACTTTTATGGATGGATGTTCTAAACATCAGATCCCTGCTCAATGGATGAAGCAGATGTTGAATTGGTATATTTATACTCATCCACAGGCTGATGAATTTGGTCTTACTCATTCGCCAGAAGAGAAGATAAGTTTAGCCAGTGAATGGAAAGCATATATGGAAGAAAGAAATGTTTGGATTTCTTTCTATTCGTGGAAAAAGGCTAAGGAATCAGATGTTGTTTTTATGAATGATTCCACATCCTCCTCTTCACATTCCCGGACAACCCCAGATGGTAGCAAGATTAAGACATCTACCTCCTATCCTCCTTTCAAGAGTATTGTCCTAGGAGAAGGACATAATTCAGCAAATGCTTACCCTTTAGTTCAAAAGGATACAGCTGTAGTAGGAGTTGAAGGTAGGGTGCAAAAGGTCAGTGAACAAGTTAACTGGACAAATACTGCTCTCACTGGTCTGGAGAAAAATATAGCTAAAGCTGCCACAGTAAAGGATCAGATTGATAGAGTCCAAGTCTCTATAAATGATGTAAATAATTATTTGAATTCTTTACAATATAATTCTTCTATTTTTAAAGGTTATTCTTTAGAATATTTTAAAAAGATTGATGAAGTAGAGAATTGTATCATAGAACAATCCATCTCTACAAGGCATTTGATTTCAAATCTGTCTGAGAAAGTAGACAGATTGAGTTTGAAGAAAACTGATAAGCCTATTCCAGCTTCATTTTTGCACAAGGGAAAAATTATCCATACTCATGAACTTAGTGAAAGTCCAATCTCTAAGTTTCCACAGTTATTCCCTAAAGAAGTTGAAGCTCCATTACAGTAGTCCAAGTCTGAAAAGCTTACTTTAGCATCTCTCTCTCATGAGTCTGATACAGAGACCCAAGTTCTCCCTATTTATGAACCACTTGAGCCCAGTTCACAAGACATTTTGCCCTTGATCTTTATGGTGCTGGAAAAATCCCTGCTCGGGAAACATTTTTTGAAAGTAGTCATAAAGAGTGGAATTTAGATAATTTGACTACTGCACAGATTAGGAAAATTCTTGATCAAATGATCATCGAGTATAAGCTCATGTGTGTTGCAGGAAATACAGAAGTAGAATCCTGCAAAACATTGATTTAGTGTTTTACAGGAACACTTGCAAGATGGTGGGAACTTGAATCTTCCCCTGCCATGATTGAGAAAATGGAAAGGGAAGTATTAAAAGATGAAAATGGAGATGTATTCTTTAATCCTGATGGCACCTCACAGAATAATATGATTGGTGCATTGACTGCTATGATCCAAGAGCACTTCTGTGGTGCTGATGTTACACTTTCAGATAAACATGAAATGGTTTTAATGAATCTGAAGTGTAGAAATATAAATCGATATGAAGACTTCCACAGAGATTGGATACAGAGAATTTTCTTCGTTAAAGAACCAAAGAATGTTCTGTGGAAACAAATCTACCTTGCAGCACTTCCTTCAAAGTTTGTTGACATTTTGAAGCTGCAAGAAGTTTTCCCCTTACCTCTTGAAGTTTATTTATGGGGAGAAATCTATTCTATCATCACTAAGGTGTTGATAACCTTATGTACTAGTTCCAAGATGACAAAGTCTATTGATAAGCTAAATAGGCTACGTGGTACTAAATCTTTCTGCAGTAAATATGGTATAACTATTGATGATCCTTTGGTTACTCGCAGGAAGTCAAAAAGACAGGCAAAGAAGGCTCAACGAATATCCAGAGCCTCCACCTATCATTTGAGCTCTAAAAAGAGAAGAGAGCTCAGGCCTCAGAAAAGAAGACCTGCGAAGGGAAGGAAGAGATATTATAAATATGTTCCAAAGACTCACTATTATGGGCCTGCAGATATTAGACCCAAAGACCAGAAGCTTGAAAAAATAAAAAGTGTTGTTTGTTGGTTATGTGGTCAGCCAGGGCATACTTCTAATATGTGTCCTACAACCCTTGAGTCTAAAACAGGTCGTGCCAAGAAATCACAACTCAAAAATCGCCCTTCTGCTAGCACTCCTGTTAAAACTGAATCTAGATGTGCTCACTGTCATTCTTCTTTTCACAAAACAGAAGATTATCATAATCATCCTCTTGCTATCCAAAAAGCTGCTGAAGAATCCTTCTCTGATTCTCCTTTTGAATCTTCTGTTTCCTTTTCTGACGAAGAAGTTCATGCTTATTGCCAATGTTCTGATTCTGAGAACTGTCATTGTGACTGTTCTGACTCTGAATCAGAATTCTCTTCTGATGACTCTCTTCCAGAAGAATTTTCAGGGAAATTGAAAGTCTTCATGGCCCAAACTGACAAAGATGATTTGAAAGTTTTTGCACAAATTCGAGCCATGGAGGAAAGTGACTTGAAAGCTGCATTGTTAAAGACTTTCATGCAGCATGGTACTGGTTCTACCAGTAATTCTTCTAGTAAGAAGCCACTTATCTGGAATGAGTGATATAAGAGAAATAACGGTAGAGATGTGTCATCTATCGCCTGTCCATCATCAATAAATAGACATCGCAGAACATTGCATAGGTGTACCATTTATTGTACGGCTCCAGTATCGCAGAGCAGGGTAATTAATAATTCTCATGGTTTTATCGAAGTTTTTATGCAAGCACTGATTCAGCAGCGGATGGTGTAGTAATTTTTTTTAATTCCCGATGAATAGTAAAAGTAAAAAAAAAAAAAAAAACTGTACAATCAAAGGAATGATAATATTAGTATTGAATTTATGTAATTAAAAATATATTTTGAATGTGTGAGCTTACAGTCGAATATAAGGGATAACGCATGGAGTGGAGTATGTTCTAAAATAGTTTTAGTTTTAGTTTTTGTTGAGAGTTAATCGTTTAAGTCCAAAAGATAGTTGGTAGGAGCGAAACTCTGTTTTAGTGGGTTATTTTAGATGGATGGTTTTCTTTCAATAATGATGATGAGTCAGCGAGAATTAGTTGATAGTTGTTACATACAATTGTCTTCATTGCTGTTTTAACAACTAAATTATAATAACACTCTATTTAAAAAAAAAAAAAAAAAAAAAAAAAAAAAAAAACTTTTTCAGTTTTGATTTTTTTTTTTTTTTTTTAGGTAAATTTGGTAGGACCTCACTATTTTCTATTTATAATTTGAAAGCATGTTACAAAATATAAAAGTCGAGACTGTGGCCTCAACCTGCCTATAGGAAATTAGGTCTGTTGGCCACCTTAAAGCATTAAACACAAGCCAAAATTGAAACTGTTTCAATCGTCTAGAGGAATCCTTAGCTCACTGTTCTAGAACACATTTATCAACAAGATGGGGAATTAAAAGATGTCCATACAGAAAACCAAAATGCATGTAAAAACCATAGACAATTAATGTTCAAACTAGCCATCAGATGAATAAACAAGAGCTGGATCCTTGACAGTGGAACCAGGCATATCCACTTGCTGTAGCTACTTAATTTGTTTTTCCATCCAACCCACATGATTATCAAGTCGGCTAATACAATCAGTAGCCTGGTACTGAGTAATTTTGATGTGATTCAGCTGGGTCTGAATGTCTTGGAGCATATCAACAATTTTTGGATCAATCTTTGCAAAAGCAAGAGGAAAAATATGCATGGCCTTAGCCAAAAGGCACTTGATAATCCAGTAGGTGTGGACAGTTTGCTGAAACATAGTTAGGCATCCCCTAGTGTTACCAAGATCAATGATAAAATCTAGAATTTTAGCTTCCGCTTCATTATCTTCAGGGTCAGTATTAATATCTCGCTCCCAACCTCGAATCTCCTGCCGAACAGTGGGGGAATTACCAAGAACATAATTGACTGTGAGGGTTTCTAAAACCTCCTGCTGAGACTTGCGACCCCGTTTTTTTGAATTGGTCTCAGGCTGGGCCTGCTGTTTGCCTTTAGCTACGAGATGAGGAGAGCGACGCTTCCCCATGATGGAGAGAGGCCTATGTATGGACAAATACAAACAGGAATGGAAAATTAAAACCTTGGTAGCAATTGGAATGTAACTGGTGAGGTGGCAATAAATGCCGAGACAAACATTGCCCACTTCTCTAACGTGAGGAATCTGTTGAAAATTACAATAGACCTAATCCCACAGAAAAAGCAGTGGGAAAACAGAGAAAGAACCGCCCAGCACGAATAGGGCAACAAGGCCCAAATCGATAACCCAACAATTTAAAGACTGCAGTGTGCGAAGATGAAAACACAGATATCTTCCCTCCCAAATACCACCATGCAGACGAACTACCCTAAACCCAACACTTTGATGGCGCCAAGAAGCAGATTTATACAACAACCAGTCAGGAACACAGGACAACTGAGCCAAGTAAGCACAGGAAAGAAAATGCTTGAACCTTCCATAGCAACAATACTGAGGAGTGGGACTTCCCTGAAACAGAAAAACAAAATGAATGTGGAAAAGCCAATTCTGAACCCATCGATAGGAACAAGACAGAGGAAAGGAACCACCCCAAATTTCTTCCGACGTCTGAACATAGCCTTGACACCAAGTTAGCCTAGGATAATTAGGGCGCATGCTAACCAGAATTACATCATAAGGAAATGAGGTGGCTAATGAATTACAAGGGTCACGAAAGCAAGGTTTAACAGGCTTCAACAGGGGAGCAACAAAGCTGGTGACCATGAGAAGAATCGAAAAAACCATATTATGCATCGAGCAAAACGAAACCTTGGCCACTGCAACCATGAGTGCGAGTAGAGAGACATATACATACCCCCACCAAGTTGGCTGGCTGATGGATTGAATGGCTCTCGGCTTCCTCCTCTGTTGCCCCCAAGCGCTTGCATGCAAGAAGCAATGCATGAACAACTGAGGATAGGGAGGCGACCCACTTACCATAACAGAAACATTCCTTCGACAGTCTGACAAGACAAGCTGGCCATACTGCAAAATCATTAAAATCCGATCGCTCGCACACTGCCTTAAGCTGAAATGACGATGCAACATTATGAACCTTAATTGCAATAAGGACGAAAAATGAATAGTAATAAAATCTATAAAAAAAAAACTATAATGGAACTGGCTGGGATACTAACATTTTTATTAAGCTAAAACATAAAGGTTTTTATCCATATCTATATCCACATCCCCACACACACACATATAAAATAATTAAAAATTACAATCCTATATTAATGATAAAATATAAAATAATTAGAAAATAGTTTAAAAAAACATATATATCACTGAGATTTTCATTAGATAGATATTTATCTTTTGATAATAAATATTTAATAATTTTTTTGGTTTATTGTGGTTGAATTATTCAAAGTTATTAAAGTTTTTTTTGTAATCTAATTGTTTAGTTTTGGATTTTTTTTCAGATTTAAATTATATTATAATTTGAAAATTTATTTTTTGTTATAAAATTTTGATAAATATTTTAATCATATTTTCATATCAATTTTGAAAAAATAACTTGTTTAATTGTTTTGAATTTTAAATTGATATTATTTTAAAATTCAAAATTTATTTATCATACTTATCATTTAAACATAAATATTTTGAGAATTTTTTTGAAAACACAATCTTGATCTCTAAAGTTATATACATTCCCAACGTTCCAAAGATTTCCCAAAACGAACCACTTATTTATTCATTGAAAACAAATTTTAAATTATAATGAAAAACACTGTATAATTAAAAATAATTTCACGAAATTCCAAAAAGTCCAAAACATTAAATAATTAAAAAGGCGCCATAACTTTCAGATCGATGGTGAAGGTTTTCTTGGCTTGGGTAAGTACTTCTCTGCATGCCCTCAAATAATTGATCCAAATAAGCGATAATGAAGTTTTCCCAGTCAATAAGCCACACGAAACTTGTGGTTATCAAAGAACACAACAAATCAACTGAAAAATATAGCGAATCAGCGTAGCTATCGTGCCACCCCGCACTCTTATCTTTAATATAAATTTATTATTTTCAAAGTTTAGTGGATTATTATTTAATTTAATTAAAGTAAATAAGATCAATAAAATGTTTAGTTTTCAGGTATAATATAATTGATAATGCTAAATAATGAAATTGGTCTCATGGATGTTAACTATCATCGTCATTATTAATGAGATTAAAAATCAAATCTTATAAATATTAAAAAAGAAACAAAAAAATTTATTTAATAATTTAACTATTTTAATTTTAATATTTGAACTTTCATATTTATTTAAATCATAAATATTTAGTCTTTAATTTTAATTTAAAAAATTTGAATTTTCATATTTATTTAAATCATAAAATTTAGTCTTTAATTTTAATTTAAAAAATTTTATTTTTTAAATTTAATTCCTAATATTTTAATTTTTAATTTTTTTTTAATTTTTTTTTTAATTTTTAAATTAATTACTATATATTACTGAACTTTATTTCTTCATAAAATATCTTAATATTTCTTCTCTCATTTCCTTTAATTTGAATTCTTCGTTTTGAATATTTCAGTGAGTGAATTTTAATCCTAAGTCTCATGTCTTCCCTGGTTATTTCTTAATACTTCAATTTTGTTAACTTCAAAATTTATATTAATTTTGATTTTATTTTTAAATATTTAATTAATTAAAAAAATTAGTATCATTATTTTAAAAATATAGAAAAGTATATTTTTGCTAAATATTTTCTAAATTGTTATATATATATATATGAAAATTATATTAATACAAAATTTAAAGTTTACATTAAAAAAAATTACATATACTTTATTATTTTTTCTCATGAAATTCCAAACCATATGTAAAAATGGGCTCTTCCAAGAGCAATAAGTGTCCAATAATATCTAGGAAAACTGTATACAAATATAGAAAGTACAACCTAAAAATGGTCATAAATATCTACAATATCACTAAAATCATAGATAACATCAAAATCTACATAACTAAAATCTGAATCATAAACTCAAGGACCGAGTTAGATTTTGAGCCCTCAACATGGATAGGATCCACTGGTGTTGTCCAAGGCATGTGGGTAGCTGGAGGAATACCTAGGTGTCTTTTAATCTGTATCAACCTCCTACCCATTGTATCCATTCTGCAGTTATAGTGCCTGAGGTTGTCATGCAAATGGTCCAAGGTGTGTTGTAAATCTCTTTTTCTTCCTGATTATCTAGGAGTTCCCTTCCTAGGAGATACTTCATATGCTAATAAAGGTTAATTGTATGCATCTAATCACTAGTTTTACTCTTGGACTAGCCTGTATCTAGAATCCATCCTTCCCATTGTGTTAATTTTGGACAACTAGGTCCAAACTCCATGTTGTGATGCTCAGATGAAGATGCCAATATTTTTATTGGAATCCTCTTTCATAGAGGTGCAATATCGATGTAAAGATCATCTTAATCCGATGAGAAGAACATTTATTTTGAATTTATTCAAAATATGTGCAAGTTGGCCTTAAGGTTTTGTGCCCTAGTTAAAGATAATATAAGCCTTGAACAACTTAAAGGAGTGTACAAAATTGACTGTTCATGCAGGAAAAATTAAATTGGTGAAACTAGGCGTTCGCTTCAGAAACGACTCAAACAACACAGAGCCGATGTTAAGTATGAGCGATCTCGAACCTCGGCCCTTGCATAACACTCCTCGAAAACTAAGCATCAAATGCGTCTTGAAGATGCAAGGATCATTGCGAGAGAGGAGCATTATCAAAGAAGGAAAGTGAGAGAGGCCCTTGAGATTATAAACATCCAAATAACCTTAATAGAGATGGGGGATGTGAAATGAGTGACAATTGGCATCCTCTTCTTCGACAAATTTGTTCCTCAAAAGCACCATCCTCCTAGGTATAGTTTTTTCAAGTATATGATCTCAAGTTTGTTCTTTTGAATTTAAAATCGTTTTAATAATTAAAGTATTTTATTTTAATATTTATTCTCATTAATTATTTTTATTTTTCTAAAAAATAAAAAATAATTAATTAACCATAATTATTATGGGTATCTACTGTTTTAAAAATATCAAATAAAAAAAAATCGTAACATAAATTAAATTAAATAAAATAAAAATTATTAAAATAAAATTAAACATAATTATTAGTTATTATTATAAAAATAAATCATTATTTACTTTATTAATAATTATTTATGTCTTTAAATAAATGTTAATATTAATTAGTGAATAATTAGTTTATTTGATTTTTAAAATTAAAAATATTTTTTTAATTTAGATGTTTCTTTTCTTATCTCATTAATTATAAATAATAATTCTGAATCATATTTAAATTTTTTTTAGGGTTTTTAGTTAGTTAGATTATTTATATTATTAGTTCTAAGTTATTAAAAATGAATATATTAACCCTATTTAAATCCTTACAAAATTAAATAATGATTAAATAAATCAACTTAAATTAAATAAATTAGTAATCATATAACATAATAAAATAAAATAAATAATTATTTTAATAATTATTTATTAAATAAAAAAATAAATATTTATTTATTAAATAAATAAAAAATTATTTTAATATTTATTTATTAAATAAATGTTAATATTAATAAGTAAGTAGTTTGTTTATTTTATTAATTATTAATTAATTAAGGATAAACAATAATATATAATATTGATTATTAATTATATTAATTATTTATTATTAAAACATAATATTTTTAATTTTTGGAATCTAAGCTTCTGTGATTCATAATATAAATTAGTAGAAATTCTTTCGGTAATAATCACATGCAAAAGAACGAGGTTGACACATTTCGAACATAGTCCTGATGATGAACCACACTAGTTGGTTCGAAACGTGTCGACCTCGTTCTTTTGCATGTGATTATTACCGAAAGAATTTCTACTAATTTATATTATGAATCACAGAAGCTTAGATTCCAAAAATTCACATAGTCCTGATGATGAACCACACTGGTTGGTTCGAAACGCGTCGACCTCGTTCTTTTGCATGTGATTATTACCGAAAGAATTTCTCATAATATTTTTAAATTAAAGTTAGTTTATTTTATAAAAATAATTAAAATTAAATTATTAAAAATAGAAATAAAAATATTAAACAATAATATATATATAAAATAAAAAGATATTTTTTTGAATTAATTAAAAATATTAAAACAATAAAATAAAAAATAAATTAATAAAAAATAAAAATAAATAAACTTTTGTCGACTCTTTTATTCTTTTTCACTATTAGTAACCTAAAACCCTTCTTTCAATTCCTTCATTCAAATGTCCTGAAGATGGATCCCCGTTGGGATTCAAAATGTCGACAAATGTTCCAAAATACTGTGGATAATCCAGGAAGCTCTTCAATAACTAAAAACCACATGAGGTTAAAAACCAAAAGTTTTGTGCCCTAGCTATTATGTCACACACCCTCACTGATGGATATAATTTGGTCAACGTTGGAGGACATTTTCACTCATATCATCCTCACACATTTCTCTCTCCTCATCTGATTGGTTCGATGACCTTCGAGGCTCTTCTCTCTCCACATGTGGGAAATTTCAGCAGCAACTCTTTTCTATTTTCGGCCTAGGGTTTCTGTAGCAACTTTGACCACCATTGACTTTGGTCAACGCAAGGTCAAACAGACCTGAAACTCTCCCAGAATTTCAATCTTTCAAATCTTCATTTTTGGCATTATTCCTAAGGCTAGACGTTGACTTTGACTTTGCTGCATTGACCTAGATGCTGGTGCTATTTGTGTTGACCGTTGACTTACATCGTTGACTTTTGGGTTGAGTTTTGAGTTGACCATTTTGGCTGTCCTAGAGGGTTGTGTGACATTGCTAGTTGAAGCATCCTGTTGACCGCCGTAACACACCAACACATTATATATTTCTGGCTTGTCTTTTGTCGATTTACTGGTATGTTCTATCAGCGTTTTACTTTATTGTTTATGTGATTGTTGATTGATATTGGGATAAAAAGTAAAGTTGCATCAAGCATAGAACATATACAAAAATATACATGGTATCAGAGCTGAGGTGAAGACAAAGCCCTAGTTTGTAGCAATCACCGAAAAAGAGGATGGGTTCCTCAAACTATAATGGCTTTAAAGCTGATGAAAAATTGACTGGGAAGGATGACTTCCATGCTTGGAAGATGACGTTGGATCTTAATTTGGAAGACCAAGATGTCATGCACTATACGCTGGGTAAAATCCAAGAACTTCGATCCACTGCAACTGTTGCTGCCAAAACAAAGTATAAGAAGGGGGAAACCAAAGCAATGCTGATGACCAGGGTCTCAATTCATAAAATTCTGGTCGCCTACATATCTGAGTTGGGCACATCCAAGGAGATGTATGATAATTTGGTCCACATGTTCAAGGCCAACAATGCGAATCAAGTCCTATTTTTCAAGAACCAATTGAAGAATCTGAAGAAAGGCAGGGATGAGTCTGTTCAATCATATTTTTTGAAGCTATCCGAGATCAGGAATAATCTGCTGGCTATTGGGGAGACAATAGTTGATCAAGAGATGGTACTCACTGCTCTTGGAGGTCTCTCATCCGAATGACATGTATTCAACACTACCATTCACAATAATAATGTCATACCTGATTTTGATGAAGTATTATCGAGATGCGTACAAGAAGAGACAAGGAAGAAGGAATATGAAAATGAAGGAAATGTTGCCTTCGCTGCTCATTCTAAGAAGAACTTTGGTGGTCCAAGGAACAAAGGAAGAGCAGGGGCCCAAGGAAAGAAGGGCAAGTGTTACACTTGTCACAAGCCGGGTCACTATACTAGAGAATGCCCTTTCAAGAAGGATTCTCCCAATGATGATGACAACAACAACTGGAGGAATGGCAATCAAATGAACAACAGGTTCAAGGGGAAGAGGATGGCTCCCTTTGGCGGAAATGGTCAACCTTTTAAAAGGTCGAGAAATTCCAGGTATGAGGAATCAAATGTTATTGATAAAATAAATGAATTCATTCTTGTATCTACCCTCTCTGCTGCATCTCCACTCGACACTATGGATGTCTAAATGATAGATAATGGTGCCTCAAGGCACATCACTGGGTTCAAAGAAGCACTTTCTGATATGGTTGAGAAGGATACTAATACGGAAATTATCCTTGGAGACAATGCCACATATCTCGTGAAAGGGATAGGGACTCTGACCCTCCACTTGTCTCAAGGTAAAGTCCTCCGCTTGTAGGATGTAGTCTATGTACCTAATTTGAAGAACCTTGTGTCTATATCGGCCATGGAAGACAAAGGTTTCGATGTGGCATTCATTGATGGGAAGGTACGCATGTGGAAGAAGAGCTTCAAGGAAGCTATCATGATTGGGTTTAGAGTTGATACACTCTACCAGGTTGGAGGAAGTCCACTGGGAGCGATGACGTGTGATATTATCGAAAGACTAAACTATGGCATCGGAGGTTTCGACACCTTCATTACAAATCCCTTCCCGAAGCAAGGAAGGTGGTGATAGGGATTCCCAAATTCAATAATGATCATCAAGGTGTATGTCAAGGTTGTGCCGAAGGAAAGCATACAAGGGGACGTTTCCCCTCAAGTGTCATAAAGAAATCTGATGTCTTGCAATTGATACATTACGATATGTCTAGTATGCTGCTTGTGACATACTTGGGAGGATGTTCTTATTATATGAAATTCATAGATGAATTCTCTCGCAAAACCTTGATATACTTCTTGAAGAAGAAGGATGAGGCTTTCATGTGGTTCGTACCTTCAAAGCCTTGGTGGAAAATCTGATAGGGAAGAAGATCAAGATATTAAAGACCGAAAATGGCACTGAATATGAGACAAATGAGTTCAAGAACTTTTGCAGAGAAGCTGGCATCAAGAGGGAGACCAAAACTATCTATACTCCTGAGCAAAATGGCGTTGCTGAAAGAAAGAACAGGACCATTGTGGAAGCTTCCTGTGCCATGCTATGTGACCAGGGTCTACTGAATTTTCTCTGGGGAGAAGCTACGAACATTATTGTGTACATACAAAATCGATGCCCGCATTCCTCTCTGGACTCCAAAAATCCCAAAGAAGTTTTCTCTGGTAAGAAACCTGACATCTCACATTCCAGAGTTTTTGGATGTCTTGTTTATTTTCATGTGCCAAAAGAGAAGAGGAGCATGCTGGATGCTTCTAGGAAGAAGGGAATGTTTGTGGGCTACAACGAAATTTCGAAGGCCTATAGAGTCTATATGCCTGGTCAAAGGGAAGTGGAGATATGCCACAATGTTACCTTTGACGAAGATGCTTCCCTGAGGAAAGTAGTCAATATTTCGAGATCTGAGGAAGATCATGAAGCAAGGCCTAGAAATCAAGGACCGAAGGATGAGACAATGCTCGATATTGAAGGACCGATGGACCCGATTGATCCACCTCCTTCGATGGGGGAAGAGACCATCATGGCTCAGGGAAACTCTCGAGGATTTTGAGGGATATATGGCCCCAAGGGGGAAATTATATGAAAGCAAGAAGCCGAATAGATACCAAGGGTATCTAGCAACCATGAGTACTATCATACAATCTAAGCCTGTATCCTTTGAGGAAGCCATAAATCATCAAGTTTGGAAGGATGCTATGCACGAAGATTATGAGCCCATAATGAAGAATGATGTATGGGATGTGGTTCCTAGACTGGAGGACAAAGCAGTTGTCACCTTGAAATGGCTCTACAAGATCAAGCATTGATCTGATATAAGTGTTGAAAAGTTCAAGGCAAGATTCATTGCCCGTGGCTTCTCTCAAAAGGAAGGCGTAGACTATAATGACATATTTTCACCTGTGGCTCGATATACCACCCTCTGATCTATCATAGCCCTTGTTGCTATGCAAGGATGGAGTCTTCATCAGATGGATGTGAAGACTGCATTTCTGCATGGTGTAATAAAGGAAGAGGTGTATGTGGAGCAACCTCTAAGGTTCGAAGTCCAGGGTCAGGACACCCATGTCTGCAGGTTGAAGAAATCCCTCTATGGGCTAAAGCAAGCACCCAGAGCTTGGTACGATAGGATAGATAGATACCTGATGAAGTTGGGCTTCACTTGTAGTAATGTTGATCCAAACCTTTACTTCAAGGTTGATAGAGAAAAGCCTCTCATTCTGGTGTTGTATGTGGACAACCTCTTCCTAACAGGTGCTGGCCCTCTCATTCATCAGTGCAAGAGGGAGCTCACTGCTGAGTTCGAGATGAAGGACCTTGGATTGATGCACTACTTCCTACGCCTAAAGATCTCGCAGAGACGTGGCCAAATTTTCCTTTCTCAAGGAAAATACATTGTGAAGCTTTTGGAAAGATTTTGTATGGTGAACTATAAGTCTGTGTCAACACTGATGGAGCTCAACTTCAAGATGTTGAGTGGCAGCGTTGCTGGGCCCGTGCTAGCAAATCCTCCTGAGCATTTTCAAATCGTAAGGGCCCTAATGTTCTTAGTGAACACCCGTCTGGACGTATGTTTTGCAGTGAACACTTTGAGTCAACACATGGTTGAGCCTCATCAATTTCACTAGGTGGTGCTAAGAATCTGTTGAGATATCTTCAGGGCACGATAAACCATGGGTTGAGATACACTGCCGGGAGCGCGACACTCCATGGATATACTGATGCCGATTGGGATGGAAGTGTGGTGGATCGTAAGAGCATATCAAATGCTGCTTCACACTTGGTTCTGCTTCGATATCATGGAGGAGTAGGAATAAGAAGTCGGTGGCTTTGAGCACCGTGGAGGCCGAATACATTGCAACGAGTATGGCTTTTTGTGAAGCATTCTGGTTGTGAAAGATCTTAAGTGAGTTTTTTGAGCATGTGCTAGATACCACTGTAATAATCTGTGATAACCAGAGTGGGATTTGGTTTTCTGAGAATCCCATGTTCCACGATCGATCCAAGCATATTGATAGCAGGTACCGCTTTATCCAGGATATGGTACAGCAAGGCACCATAAGGCTTGATCATATAGGAACTGATGAGAAGGTCGCAAATATTCTCACAAATCCCCTAGGGAAGGTCAAGTTCCTAACCTTCCGTGAGAATCTTTATATCATGGAACAACCCTATTCTTATGGTCCTGTTGGACGATGAGCTCTGGGAGCTCTAGGGGGCTTTGGGGATAGCTTCTCAGAGCTATAAGAAACCACAGGGCTAAGCTTGCCAAACCTTGTTGGTGTGCTTCTGCCCCACCGTTATGATGATTGATTTGGTTCACCTCTCATTATCTGTGCCCCGTATGCATCCTACCCATTGAGTTCAAGGCTCATGGGAAGTACCTCTCATTTGGCCAGTGAGGTGGGAAAAGCTAGAGACTAGTAGGAAATATTGATGGATAGATCAGAGATTTTCGTACTCTCTATCTAGGATGGCACGGTCCAACCATTTGATCTGGGATCAAGCATAGTGAGGTTTCGGACCTCCAACTTACTTCGAGTTAGGTAAACCAAGTTCGGGTTGGTATGATACTTTTTGTGAGTCCTATAGAGGTTTCAGACCTATGGCTTGAATTTGTCAGCCAGGAATGATGTCTTTGTGACTGACCCACTTTTGTTCTGAAATAAAGAAGCCAACAAAGCAAGTTACAATGGGATGATGCACGATGTTTGGATTGCAAAGGTGGATGGAGTTCTCTCGAGTTCAGAGGGAGTGTTAGTTTTTGACAACTAGGTCCAAACTCTATGTTGTGATGCTTAGATGAAGATGCTAATATTTTTATTGGACTCCTCTTTCGAAGAGGTTCAAGATTGATCTAAATATCATCTTAATCCGATGAGCAGAAAATTTATTTTGAATTTATTCAAAATATGTGCAGGTTGGCCTCAAGGTTTTGTGCCCTAGTTGTTGTGTCATGCACCCTCACTAATGGATATAAATTGGTCAACGTTGGAGGAAATTTTCACTCATCTCATCCTCACACATTTCTCTCTCCTCATCTGATTGGTTCGATGACCTTGGAGGCTCTTCTCTCTCCACACGTGGGAAATTTCAGCAACAACTCTTTTCTATTTTCGGCCTGGGGTTTCTGCAGCAACTTTGACCAATGTTGACTTTGGTCAACGCAAGGTCAAACATACTTGAAAATCTCCCAGAATTTCAATCTTTCTAATCCGAATTTTTTGGCACTATTACAGAGGCTAGACATTGAATTTGACTTTGCTGCATTGACCTAGCTGCTACTGCTGTTTCCGTTGACCGTTGACTCACAATGTTGACTTATGGGTTGAATTTTGAGTTGACCATTTTGGCTGTCCTAAAGGGTTGTGTGACATTGCTGTTTGGATAACCATATTGAGACTTTGCTGGTTGAAGCATCTTTTTGACCGCTGTAATGCACCAACATACTTATATATTTATGACTTGTCTTCTGTCGATCTACTCGTATGTTCTATCAACATTTTACTTTATTGTTTATGTGATTGCTGACTGATATTGGGATAAAAATTAAAGTTGCATCAAGCATAGAACATCTACAAAAATTTACACATTGGCTCTAACTTCAACATCAAATAGTGAGGTTATTTTTTATGAGGGCTCTCTTTTTTACACTCACAAATCCTCCTAAACAGGCATGAGAATTTTTTCATGAAACCTTGTTGCAAAATGTTCTATTCACCAAAAGAACTGTCTACTTTATTCTGATTCCTCCTTAGAAAAATAGACACAATAGTAATTGAAAGAGAATTACCATAATCATTCTCACTAACAATCCCTATAAAAAGTAATTAGGTGCCTATAAAATGGGCTTTGTGAATATGAACCTTCACTACAAGGAAACATATAGTAGATAAGAGAATATTTGTAAACGATGAGATGAATATACACTTGAATATTTGAAGCGTCTTGATACTCATCCATGGTTTCTCCTCCTTCCTTTGCACGTTAAAATGTATAAATCCCCTCCAAACATAGTCCAATTAATAATTATGGGTTTTTTCTATCCGAGCTTCACCTACCTTCTCTCCTCTAACATCTAGAAGTCTCCCTCGAGAAGATACATGGGAAGGATGCAAAAGTTTCTCAACCATCCTCTCAAACATTCTGTCTCTTTAATTACTCGCAATTGAAAACAAGTAAATAGGTATCATCTTGTCAACATTAATTCAAATCTCTAAAGGAGAGCCTTGTGCCAAACATCGTCATTCCTCGACATATCACTTCAGTGCAATTTTCCATGCTTAAGCCATGAAGTTACCACCCTCATTTTATACCCATAATGACTTCTATTTGTTCTTTATTCAATATGAGTATTATCCCAAAGGTATTGTAACACCACTTGTGGGGGACGTGTTTCCACATCCCCCCTACGTGATGATGAGAGGGGCGGTGGCATACCACCCCCTCCTCTCTACTTTGCTCACCCGAATATAAAGATTAAAATATAACCTTTAATATATATATATATATATATATATATATATATATATATATATATTTTAATAACATGCAACTTTAATTCAATATACTAAATCACATATTTTTTTAATCACATGGTTATCACATCACATGTGAGATGCTTAGCTTATGAAGTTACAAATTTCCTTGCCAACATTAAATATGCAGGAGATTCTGCCATTTCTACGACCTGGCCTTGGCTTCCTTATTTGTAAGATGACAAGTATAAATCATGCAAAACTCTCATCCTGTAAGACAACACATTCCCAATGGGGGTGTTAACTCCTACATTAAATGTTAATTTGGCTTCTCAGAAATGACGAGATGGAGGCAATGAGAGAGAGGGGAGGCCATCATATACCATACGCCCCCTATGATCACTCATTTGAGGATAATGGGTGGAATGAAATGCACCATTAGACGACGTTCAAAAATAATAAGTTGGGAGGCTTGCTTTGCAATGAGACTCCTTGCATTGATTTCACATTAACACTCTCTACTCGAATGTTGACCCTCACTTAATTCACTATTATTTTAAAAAATTGACATAGGGGGATATATGCATAATAAGGGAATGTTTCCCATTTTAACATTTCGCAGTGTATATTCAGATGGGGATGGAATTATGATGATGATGATGATGATTAACGCCCACTAAGACCAATATGGTCTACTAGACCTTAAGAAAGAAGCGATTAATTGAGATTAATTAAGATTTTATTTCTATGATAAAAAAGGAGGGAAAGAAGCATTCCGAGGTCACTATATTTTTCCTAAATCAACAATTCAAGGGGGTTGGTAATGGGGAAAATGTTATGGAAATGAGAACGAATGTGAGTAAGGGTCGGATAATCCAAGAGAAAGTTATTTTCATCTTCGACTTTCTTAGTGTCACAAAGGAGGCATATTCTTTCGTCCCAAGGAATCTTGGGAATATACCAACGTCCAGTTTCACTTCAGAGCTCATGAAAATTTGTTTAGATCCTTGCAATATTCATTTTCTTCTTAGTACTGGTTAATACAGAAAGGTAATTATGTTTAGCAAGTGTGGGGTTGATTAACTTTCTTTTCCACTCTAACTCTTTATCACTCCACAACTTATCCTTAAATTTGGAAATAATGATGTTTTTAATATTATCCTTACTCCCCAAGAGGGTCTCCTCTCTTATCTCCCAATGGTTGAACCAAGACTTGAAATTCTTATGCCACCCTCACATGAGCTAAATGGGGTTTTGACTAGATTTAGAAGAAATTTTTGGGAGCCTCTTGGCTTCCATGCTGTACAACTTCTTCTTATATAACAAATACCTAAGCATATTCGTTCATTCAATGGGGGATGTTAAAAATGGCAGCTTCAAGAGTCATTCTCTCCCCTGAGGTGAGCTACCAGGGTAGATGAGAACATATGTCCATTTCTTGTGAGTTGCAATAAATCAAGGCATGGAAGCTTGCTACGAACCTTGGTGGTGAATGATACCAAACCCATGGAGTTGTTGAAGTATCAAGACAAATCCAGGTTAAGACTGTTTGGTGAGGCCTATTGTCAAATACATGGACTTGGTGAAACACTAATGCAAAATCCTGGGTCGAACATCTTGTGAGCTATACGCAAAATCAATATGTGGTCTAGTTAAATCAGGTGGACTCCTGCGAAGCTAAGACTGTTATACGTGATTACCTTTTTATCATGTTGTGATGATGCTTATCTAGGAACTGATCACTCCTAGGAAGATAAACTCCGACATTGATTGAAAATATAGAAGATCACATAGTTAAAAGATCTCTTCTTATTATTGTGTGAACATGATGTTGTAAAGAATATGATGTGATATGGACCATATTAGTGAGAGAATGATGTAAATGATGTATAAGCCTTGTTGAGTCATGTAAAAGTGTTTTCAAGTTGTAACTTCTTGTGAAGTTGACTAGTAGATATTTAAAAGTGTCATGTAATATTTATTTGATGTAAGCCTAAGTTTATAAAGGGAAAACTATTTTTATGTCAATGAAAAATTAAAAGATAAAGTGGGTTGAAAAAGCAGTAGGCTTGAGGGGACTTGATGAAGTCAAGTTGTAAACCCTAAAAGTGACTTCTAGAAGCTTGGAAAGTCAATATTATCCATATTCTAGATGGATCAAGCAAAAGGATAAAAAATGACAAAGAACCTTCACTCTAAACATGAAATTCTATTTTTTTAGCAGTTTTCCAACAAGCAAGGGTTTACAGGTTTGATTACTAAATCGACCATAACTTTCTCTTCAGGAATCCAAATTGAGAAATTCAAGTGGGGTTAGAAAGTAGACTCCAAGGAGTTTCAATATCAGTTGAATGCTCAAGGAGATCCAATTTGAGAAGGGATATCATCCCTCATGAAATTCACACACTGGTTTTCTGTAGAATTTTTTCCACAATTTCCAGAAACAGTTTCAGAGAAAGAAAAGCTCATAACTTTGGATCCAGGCAAGATTTTACAGAAATTCCACTTGGAGTGGAAAGTATACACTAAGGTGTTCCCCTTTCCACTCAACGCTCTTAAGATCTGCTGAGTTTCAGGCTTGATCCAACCTCTCAAATTCATGATTTTAGAATCGACTTTTCTACAGGGGTGTGTGGCAATCTTTCTCAGATCTATCCCATGTATGTTGACTTGAGGTGAAGATAAAGCAGTCAAAGTGAAGCTAAGGGTCTATAGCTTTAAATCCATCAGTTATCTCTTTCATGCATGACCATTTAAGTTGTACTTCAAGGAATTAAAGTCTCCAGGTGTTTTCTCTCCTAGTTTGATTTTGTAACTTGATATCTGCTTATATGTTCCACATAATAAAAGAGATATTTTGCTAGGGTTTTCTCCCTTATTGGGTTTCCCTAGGGTATATATTTTGTATATTTTTAATAGATGTATGATTTATATATTAAATTCTTAGTTATAACAACAAACACAACATTAAAAGGAATCAAACTGTGAAAGAAAAAAAGGAATATCTTAACATTTCATATCACTATGCAATTTTTTTAACCATGGTATCAGAGCAATTGGGCACATAGTCTCTGTTTTGTAGTTTGCAGAGAGGGTGTACGGTCTTGGTATTTACAGGGTTTGATATGAATTCTACATCCCTTCCCATGGACAAGGAATATCAACTTCAGACGTCCTCGAACTTCCATGTTTGGAAGATGAGAATTCTGAATATATTCCAGGAGCATGATCTTTTGAGGTTCATTGAAACTGATCCTCCTGAGCCTAATAATTTCATTGACAAAGCTACCTTTAGAAGGAACCAAGACAAGGCTAATATATTTATTTTTGGCTCAGTCAATGATTCAGTGATGAGTGTCATGACTACAGATATGACACCGAAGGAGTAAACGGAATCCCTTAATAAACTGTATGAAAGGACATCTACAAGTCAAAAGAGGTATTTGAAACTCAAGCTGAAATTCCTTAAGATGGAAAAGGGAAAATAAATAGGGTAATTATGTTCAAATATCAAACACATCAGAGATCAGTTGGCTTTACTCAAAGTTAAGGTCGATGATGATGACTTAGTTCAGGCCATCTATGATGGCTTGCCTGCCTCCTGGGAAACTTTTCTTTCTAGTGTTAATGGAAGGAAGAACCTTCATTTGAGACTTTATGGCATGATTTCATAGAAGATGAAAGAAGAAACATGGTTTGCCAAGCCTCCTCTAAATATGAGGCTCATGCACTTACAGCTTCTTTTCGAAAGAGAGGGAGAAGGCCCTTATTCAAGAAGATTCAAGAAGTCAAATGCTCCTCCTTGACTTCATCCAAGGGAAGGTACAAAGAATACCTTAAAGCCTCACTTTAAAGGGAAGAGTTTCAAATCCTACAAGTTCAAATGCTTCAAATGTAATAAAGTTGGGAATATGGAAAATGATTGCAGATCTAGGGGTAAAACATTCACCAACAAAGAGAAGTTATATGCTTCTTCAACAGAAGAAGAAGATAAAAGGAAATACAAGAAATTTCCTCAAGAAGGCACCTCACAAAGAGAATATCTCTTTGTCTCAGCATTGACAGGGTCTCTCACATCTAGAGAGGATGACTGGTTGATAGACAGTGGGGCCTCTACTCACATGACATGCACCAAATAATTACTCTTAGACTATAAGGATAAGTCATTCAATATGAAGGTTCATTTGGGGGACAAATCATCACATAGGATACTGGGAGTTGGTTCAGTTACATTTAGGTTGGCATTTGGATCCTTGTTGCATATCGAGGAAGTTCTTATTGTCTCAGACTTGAAGAAGAATATCATCTCAGTATCATCTCTTGAAGCGAAGGGCAACATAGTGAAAATTTCAGATAGACAGGTCATGATGTGGCCAAAGCAGAAAAGGCATGACGAGGAAGAGATTATTGGCTATGGGTAAAATGTACTCTACCTTCTATCTAGATAGCATATTCAGGCACTTGTACGTAATGTACTCTACCTTCTATCTAGATAGCCTATTCAGGCACTTGTGCATACTATTATTAGTAGCAGCGAGCTGTGGCACATGAGATTCAGGCATCTCTTACACAAGGCTCTCCTAGATCTACAACAAATGGTAAGTGGCATGCTCCCTATTTTAGTTTTTGAAAAGGAAATTTGTAAAGGATGTTTTCTGGGTAAAAATGTTAGAAAACCTTTCAGTAAAAGTGAAACAAGAACAAAAGACATATTAGAGATTGTTCAGTGTGATGTATGTGGTCCCATTTCTAGCTTATCTTTGTCTTGTTGTCTCTACTTTCTGACATTTATAGATGATTACTCTAGAAAATGATGGATCTTCACCCTAAAATAAAAATATTAAACCTTTGCCAAGTTTAAATAATTTAAAGCCCAAGTCAAAAATCTGTCAGAAAAGAAAATTAGATCACTTAGGTCAGACAATGGGGGTGAATATGAGTCAAAGCAATTTGATGATTTCTGTAAAGAACATGGCATAAGAAAACAATTGACAATACCTTATACACCTCAACAAAATGGTGTAGCTGAAAGGAAAAATAGAACCATATGTGAGTTAGCCAAAGCCATTTTGCATGACCAATACCTCCATATCTCACTTTGGGTTGAAACCTCAAGCACTGTTGTGTATATCCAGAACCAATGCCACCATAAATTGATAAAAGATAAATCTCCTGAAGAACTTTTTTCTGGTTCAAAAGCTGATGTCAGTCACCTTAGAGTATTTGGGTGCCATGTCTATGTCCATGTCCTGAAAGATAAAAGGTAAAATTTCGAAACCTCAGGTAGAAAAGGAGTCTTTGTTGGTTATAGTGAAACCTCCAAATCCTAAAAAATTTAATTCATTGGTCAAAGACAGATAGAGCTCAGTAGGGATGTCACCTTCAATGAGGAAGCTACTTTCTGAAAGGAAAATGAACTCCCTACATAAATTGATGTAGCTCCTCTCTCTCCTCCTCAAGAAAGTCAAGTTTTAGATCATCAGAGGGAGGAAGATCATGATATCCCTCTTGACCCTCCTGAGTCACTGGAACGAGGCCTTGAAGAGCCTCCTGTGAAAAGAATACCTGCTTGGTTGAAAGAAATAATCCAAGTGTCCAAAGAATAGTTGCTCCTAAAGGCACTTTCAGACAAAGTAGAAAGCCAACTCGTTATGGGGGGTACATTGCACTTGTGAATAAACTTAGTGAGTTAAAACCTGCTTCTTTTAAGGAAGCTAATCAATCACAAGGTTGGAAATATTCTATGTCAGAAGAATATAAATCTATCATGAAAAGTCAAGTTTTGGAAGTGGTTCCTAGACCTAAGGAAAAATCTGTTGTATATTCAAAGTGGATCTATAAGATCAATCATGATGCAGATGGCAGCATAGAAAAAAATAAAGCTAGATTTGCAGCCTAGGGGTTCTCACATAAATAAGGCATAGATTATGATGAAACATTTTCCCCGATTGACATGTATACTTCAATTCAAACTATCATCTCCTTAGCTTCTATTTTTGGTTGGAAAGTTGAACAAATGGATGCCAAAAATGATTTTCTAAATGGTTATATGGAATAAGAAGTTTATGTTGAATGACCTGATGGTTTATATTGCATGGAAAGGACTCACATATTTGCAGGATCATAAAATGTTTATATGGTCTTAAGCAAGCACCAAGGGTGTGGTACGACACCATGGAAAAATTCTTGAAAGATCTTGGCTTTAAAAAAAGTGATGCAGATCCAAATATGTATCTAAGGGTTATCAGGAATCAACCTATCATCCTGGCTTTATATGGATATTATTTTTTCCTAACAGGAGATGAAAACTTGATAAGTTGGTGCAAGAAAGAACTTACAGAAAGATTTGAAATGAAGGACCTAGGAAAAATGCATTACTTACTAGATTTGGAAGTGTGGCAAAGAGAAGGAGAGATATTTCTATCTCAAGGAAAGTATACATTGGATATCCTTAAAAGGTTCTTCTTGATTGTAAAAGCATGACAACACGAATGATAACAAATATGAAGAAGCTTCATGAGACAAGTACAAGTGTAGATTTAGTCTCTCGCACATTATACAGGCAACTGATTAGATCACTTCTGTATTTGGTTCATACTCAGCCTGATATGGCATATGTTGTTGCGCATTGAGTCAATTCATGGCCCAACCTAGACAGAGATACTGGGTAGCAGATAAACACATTCTGAGATATCTACAGGGGACCATTACTGATAGTCTAAGCTACTCAATAGGTGGCGGTATATTTTTGCACGGTTTTTTAGACTTAGACTGGGCTATAAGTCCAGTGGACAGAAAGAGCACCATAAGTTATTCCTTCAACTTTGGAGCTGGTATGCTCTCCTGGTCCAGTAAGAAACACGAGACAATTGCACTTAGTACAGTAGAAGTAGAGTACATTGCTGCTATTGAAGCATTCAAAGAAGTTGTATGGATAAGTTCCTGCATACATGAAAATCACATGGAGTGTTACACAGTAATTTGTCACCGTCCCTACCATTCCCCGTCCCGCACAATGGAGGACCCATTATGTGACCTGTGAGCAATGTCAAGCCTTGAAAATACCTTCATTGCATCCCTTTCCATGAGGACAACATTTCTCTGTTTATCATTTCTGAAACGAGACCCCTAAAAACACATGTTTTTGCATTGTTGTTGTGCTTGGGTGTACTCGGCACGCCAATGGGGGGAAAATGCTTTGCGGGGGCTGGCCATTGGCGCTACGGCCACGATGTTGTACACTTTCACTACGTTTATGGAAAGTTTTTTAAAGAAGCGAGATTCGATTACAACAACCGTGGATGAGTCATCAGGATTGGTTTCGACTGAATAACCACAGCCTTCCTCCTTTGGCCTCTTGTTTCCACCATATGGGGAACCTCCCAAAGGATAAGGCCTCCCTTCCACTATTGTAGGGATCCCAACCTCCTCCTCTCCTCTATAAATATAACCTTCATCCATTGATGAAGGGGCTGAAAGGCTGATAGTCTTGAAGTGCTGAAGCTTTGCATCTCCCTATTCCCAAGTGCCTTTGTGCTGTAAAGAATCCCTTCTTTCCCTTAAGGCCCATTCAAGCGAGGAGACCATTGTTACGAGACTCTGGAGAGGTTTCCCTTTCCTTGGCGAGCTTTTCGAGACGTGGACAACCGGAGACCCGTTCGAAGGAAGCTGCGACGTCAGAACTTGGTTGTAACTTCTATTCGTTTATCACTTTAATAGATGACTATGATTATGATTCCACTCCTTTTTCTATCATGTTAATGCGAGTAATATCTTTTCTGACCGATGTTTAGTTACGTATGCTGGTTCCTATGCATGTATCTGTTCGTTTCTTCTGTGTGCAGGTGTTCATCCACGGAGATCGTGGAAGGATTGTGATCTGCCAGGGCTGAAGGACGGGGACATCTCTTCTTCGGATCTAGCGTTGGAATCCAGGTAGGCTCTTATCCCAAGTCTTTCATTCGTAACTAGGAGCTTGCGTCATAGCATTGTTTGTTTGTTGCTAGACCCCTGCTGGGCTAGTAGGGATCGCCTCTGTCCGCAGAGGAGATTTACCTCCTCAACAAATTGGCGACTTCGCTGGGGATTGTCCGGCCTTCCTTGTCCCGTTTATGATTGGTTCGCTTTGATTGTTTCTCCTCGCTTGATGAACCTTCTGGGTTGGATTCTTTCACTATTTTAGCTTCTTGGTTTGCTTAGCTTGTATTGGTCTACTTTCAGAGTAGCTTGTTTTTTAATTTTTATTGAAGAACTCGGCTGGCGCGGGTTTTAACCCGACAGTCGCGCCACTTGGCGCTTGTTGCATTTGTCTGTCTCGCGCCAATCGGCCTCTGGCGCCAGTTTCAAGGCCACAGTCGCGCCACCCCTGTGACTTTTTTAAGTTTCTTCATTTTTTCGGCTTTCTGAGCTTGACCAGTACTTTTCTTCTTGATTTTCTGATTGTCTGAGTGTGTTGGAGTCTTGTTTGACTGGAATTCACCGCTATCCTTTGGTTGTTTGCCTCTGTCTATCGGTTTCACGATTTGAGCCCTAGGGCATCTAGTGGCTTAGTGAATCGAGCCCTCCTTGGGAGTTTTGGTGTCTTGATTGTCCTGTCAACTTGTTGATTGATTCTCCACGCTCTCTTAACAGTCTTTGATTGTTTTGTTGCGTTTTTTGGGTGATTGTCCATTCCTTCATTCAGAATTCGTTTGTCTTGCTTTGGACCTAGATCACACGGTCCATCGGAAGCTTTTGAGTCTTTCTTTGCTTTGAGAGACTTTGGGTCGATTTGGGGATCTGATTGATTGCATTGTTGAGTGAATTTTGTTTGTTTCGCTCTTTTGAATATCATCTCTCAAATTGTTCCTTTTGTTTTCAGTGCACATTAGCCATTAGACATTGAAAATAAATAAAAAAATCTCCTTTGTTTTTATTAATTAGTGCAAATTGTGATCTTTTCCATATCGCTAGTGATTAGTGTTTGAATGAAAAGTGTTCAATTGCATTAGTTGCATTAGAGACATTGTTGTTTGTATTCCATTCATTTTGTTTGCATAAAAGCTCTCAACTCTCATTTAACTAGTTTTCATCGAACGAAATGTTGCACCGTGGCATATAGCTTGCATTGTGAGACACCACATACGATAGGGCCTGGAAATTGAAACTTAATTGAAGATCAACTGTAAAATTTATTCAATTAACTTAAGGCAACATTGGAACTTAACGAAACATATTTAGAAGGTCTAGGCTAGAGACGTGTTCCGGCGTCGTTAAACCTAGCAGCTGTCGTTCGCCTGTTGGCTTTAGACAGCGCTAGTACGGACTTGCGCTCCCCGTACCGTCGCGTATATAAAGGGAGACCCCTATAGGTTTTCAACCCTTTATCCATAGGAAGCCGAGTCTGCCGCCCTATACCCGTGATACACCGAACACAGCATTCGGGGAGACTACCTGCACGTACGGAAAGTCCTTGGTCGATTTCTGTTTCATTTTTGAAACCAAGGTGTATATTGCAGTTCACTGATATTTGGTACACCCTTTGTGCCTAGTTTTTCCTGAGCAGTCATTTGGTCTTTTCTGACTCCCTAAACTTGAAAAGACCGTCAAGCGCTTGTCCTTTCACGCTTGTATCAACTCTGAAAGAGATAGAGTCATCTTTTTTATCGTTTCTCGACTCTTAAAACATGAAACGGTAGAATTTGTTTATTTTCCAATGTGGTAAAATCAATCTCCCACGATTACACACCCGTTTAGACATTGCTTGTTGACCGTTTGATCGTGTGTCTTAACTCGTTTTCAGCCCGTGTGTGGTTTTGAGTTTGATGGCAACTTTTTCAGAGTTCACCAACCAAGGAATCCCCTCAGAAGGGAATCCTGGTCATTTTCCTCCTTTTGGAAATGTTGGTGCTCCTTACATGGCGACGTTGTCCCTTCCTGGGTTAACTGTTGGGTTGCCCGTTTGGTTGTTCTCAACCTCTGTTGTCCCGAATGTCTCCACTACTGTTCAATCAGTTCCTCCACCGGAACAACATCATGTTGATTCCAAGGTGGACCTCTCCCCTTCTTCGCCTGTTTCTGCGTCCTCATCCTCTACTTCGCCTGGTGAAAGTATGGATTCCAGTAACCAGGTGGCTAAGAAGAAGAAGAAGAAGACAAAGAAGAAGAAGCCTGATAAGCGAGAGGCTAAATGTACAGCTACTGTCCATGAGGAATCTCCTCTTGATAGTCCTTCCAACCCTCCTCGGAAAGTCAAGTTCCCATGCATGTTGTGCACGGGAGACCATCTTCTTCGAGACTGCCCTGGCATTCCCAAGGTGCTCGAAGTATGGTCCAACGGCCACCCACCGTCGCCTTTGGCTTCCAGGAGTCAGGTTGGGGGCACGTCTTCAGCTGCTGTTAATAAGAACTCTAAGAAGCAGGGTAAGATCACCAATCCCTGTAAGTTGTGTGAGCGGCACCATGCCATTCACTTTTGTCCTTATATGGATGAAGCCAAGCTAGTTTTGGACAACTCGACCGGTTCTACACCACGCCTTCCACCTGGTTATAATCGGCTTTCTTCGAGTCCTCCGCCAGCTGATCCCATGATTGGTCAAGAGTTATCCTTGGTCGATCCCACTCCCCCAGAAATTCAAATTCACGAATCCATCCCTGACCAACCATTGGTCGTGGGATCGGTTGAACTAACCCCGTCCACGGTGCACCAGGTCTTTTCTGTCGAGAGTGGATCTCACACCCCCCATGTCCTTCTGATTTCTTCAGATTCTTCAGACTTGGAGAAAGATTCTCCTGTCCCTGTGCTTCAAGAAGCCGCTCCTCCGCCTCCCATGATGGAGGCTCCAGAGGATATTCCTCCCGCCTTCGAGATGGAGGTCATGGAGGAGGCTTCTGCTTCTGTAACATCAGGGTAAGACCTTCGCATTTCGATGGTAGCCCCTCCGAGTAGTTTGGTCGCTTCCTTTGATTGGAATCGATTTGCAGGATTTCGCCTTCCGTCTTATGTGCCTTTCGAGATCACAGTACAGGCTCTTGGTCTGGTTGTACCCAGCACCATTATAGACGAAGGTGCTTCTGTTAGTATTCTGTCATCAACTACCTGGCAAGCTTTCGGTTCGCCGCCGCTTGCGCCCGTTGCGCAGAATCTTCTCACTTTTAACAGAAGGACGAGTCAACCGTTGGGGATCCTTCCAAGGTTACCAATTACTTTGGGAGGGAAAACCGTCCATATGGATGTGATGGTCATTCCAGGCCCCTTGGATTTCAATCTGCTACTGGGGCGCGATTACACCTATGCCATGGGAGCGCTCGTCTCCTCCCTCTTTCGTGTGGCCTGTTTTCCGCATGAAGGAAGGATCGTGACCATTGATCAGCTGTCCTTCTTTGGTCCTAATGTGGCAACTGGTCCGCCATCACCCCCTCCTGGTTTTTATCCACCTATTGTATCTGCTCCACCGCAGGTCAACTATGTGGCTACTTACCCCGTGCCTGTGCTCAGTGATGATACCGTAGTGCATAATGTGCTGGGGGCATTGGGTCCTGACTTCCAGGATGTTTCCCTTCCATCAAGAGTGGAACTCTTGGAATCACCGCCTTCTTGTTCATTTTTGATGTAAGTCGGTTAGAGCATGGTTTCCTCCCTGGGTCAAGCTCTTTAAAAAATGAAACTAGGATCTTGGAGCATGGTTCCTCCACTTGTGTCAAGCTCCTTAAAACAATGAAACAAGTTGTTTGAGGATAGTTCTTTTAAGTGTGTCAACCTCGTTAAAATAATGAAACACAAGCATTTTCAATTCGAGTTTTGTCAGTATCAGCTCAAATCTCGTGTGTGTTCAATCTTCACTCCATTTTCAATCGAGTGAAGCTTGGGGGGCATGTGCCTCGATTTGAGACAACATGCTGGGGGGCATGCCCGTCTTTCTTATTATCAAGCATAGTTTGTGTTTCAAGCTTGCGTAAAAATAAAACTCGTTTCAAGCATAGTTTGCATATGTGTGTGTTCATGTGTGCTTTTAAGCTTGCGTAAAAATGAAATGTGTGATTAGATACATTGTGTGAATACATTTCGTATTGGGTCGTTTGTTATGTAACTGATACATTAGATTACATCTGTATTAGACATTTGCATGACATATAGAAAACATCATCATATGTAAAAGAAAGATCCATCCAAAATAGTCATATGTATATATATATATATGTGTGTCGAAATGTTTGCACAGTGTGCATCACAAAACTAAAAAAATATACATAATTGTCTTGATACATCCTGAGACACTGTGTCTCTCAAAAATAGGTGTGGCTAAATCCTAGAGACTAATCCGCATGGTGCTCATGATAGCACGTCACTGCACGTACTAGACGCCTCAGGATTCGGTGGAGTCGGTTTGGAACTCCCACCGTATGGCGCTGGTAATCCATCGGTACATCTGACAGCCGGGCATAGTCTGGGATCCCATGGGCAATCCCCTCAAGGTTCTGGACCAGTGCGTCTCCTCCGGAGCCTTCCCCCTGAATTTCAGGGGCGAGTTGTGTCCTCCGGGAGATAGGAGACATCCCGGCTGGTCTCTCAGGTCCTACATCTGCATGCATATATAATTGTGTCAAGAAAAGTGTGTATTAACAAAAAAAATACATATAACATAAAATCAAAATATGAGGTCTTACCCAGCTCTTCATCCCAGTCGTCTCCTTCTGGTAGCGGGAGATCTGGGTCCCCTGTAAAGTCAGTTCCCGAATAGGGCCAATCTTCCACAACGATAAGTTGGCACCGTAGCCACCTGAAGAACTCGGGCTTCCAGGACATCTGTTGCCCGCCTCCAGATCTGGGCATCAGTGCTGCCCAGCGAGCCATTCTCGGCTCTCGTGGTACCGGACTCGCCACATGGGCCTCCTGGCCCTGGAAGGTTGGTATGTGTTCCAGAATGAACGATACCAAAATGGAACCATACCCAAACTGCTTCAGTTTTCCCTGTTTGCACTTTGTGAGCTGCCTTTTCATGTTGATCGTGACGGCTGTTGCCCAATCATACAGTCGGGGACCCATGCATTCTGAGGCCAGTAAGAGTTGAGTCTTTGTAGCCTCGTGCGGTGCCTGCGATCCAGCAGCCCGCGTAATGGTGTGGAGTACAACTCTTAGTGCTAGATCAGGGATGGTTGAGATGTATACCTTCTTACTCCCTGTTCCTGTTTGTGCCCCACGGCACACCCGCGCCATTACTTCTTCCATCTTTTCCCCTGATGGTCTGCTCCCACTCAGTACAGGGATTGGACCCCTGCGGGACAATCCAGTAATGAAATAAATGTCAGTAACCTCCAATTCCAACACCTGGTCTCGTATTCTGAATACTTGGTCATTTTCATTCCAGATGTTGATCAGATATTGGAGGAGCTCAGGCTGAGCTCGTAAGCATGGCGTGAGGAAGAACTTTTTTAAGCCACAGTCTCTCAGAGCATTCATACATGCTTGGCTTTGCATGGCCTCTTCGTCCTCATCTCCGTGTTCTCGTTCCTTCCATTCGATTTCCATTCTGACTGTTTATCTGCATTCACATGGTCCAAAACCCCTTATTAGATCTTTTGTGAGCTTCAAAATTCAAGAAATTTGGCATAAATAGTAGAATTTTAGGCGGAAATTTGGGTTCCGCCGCTGGCGCGACTGTTTTGCTGACAGTCGCGCCATGTGGCGCGGGCCCTTTGGTAAAAAGAGCTCAGTGGCGCGGGTCCGTGCCCGATACCCACGCCACTTGGCCCAGCCCTAAAATTTCAAAAGTGCCCTTACAGAGCTGATTTCTAAGGGGAAATCATTAAAAAATGCATGAAAAGAAAGAGAAAAGGAGCGCCTCTTACCTGTCACAGACGAGACGCTGAATGGTTGCCTGGATTGGTCGCAATCACCGTCAAAAGATTCTGCTCCAAATGGACCACTGTTGCTCTCCACAAGGTAAATAGTAAAAAGTAATTTTATTTTTACCATTAGACATATTTATAACTTTTCGACGTTAAATGAGCTTTAAAAGTTATTTTTTGTCAAATATTTGCGTATATTATGTCGAAAATGGATTTTACGCTTGTTGGGTATGTGCAGCAGCAGGTTTTTGCGACTTAAAAGATGGAAACGAGTTGTATTTTATACTTTTTCGGACTCGGTAAATACACGAAAAAGTCACTATGGAGTCATCTTTCAGCTCTTTTTCTGACTCTCTAAATATGAAAAGATTGCCGAGGCCCTTGTCATTTCGATCTCGTTAAAATGGATGCGAATCGACATTCACCCAGTATAAGTTTAACCCTTTTTCGGGCTGGGCTGGATCGATTACGAAAAAGGAATACCCTAGCCTATCGCGACTAGGAGGTTTTCCCGGATATTGTTTTCTACCTTTTCGGATCTGGGAAACTATTTACGAAAAGGGACCTGTGGAGTTTTCTTTTCAGCTGTCTTTTCAAACTCTCTAAACATGAAAAGACGCAGAGTTCTTCCTTTGTCAGACTCGTTAAACCCTGATGACATTGGATTCCGTCGAAATGACGTTCTCCGAGTTTCTCCTTCCTAGGACTCGTTAAATGCACTAGGATGGATCCGCCCGAAGGGCGGACTTATATCACAAGCATATGCTATCCCCTTCAAGCTTGTTATCAAAAATAATTGGGGTACTCGCCAGAAATGGTGGGGGAAAAATGGAACCATCGTCGTTGTCGTCGGCAGTATGTCGCTCTTGAACATGGCACCTGTCTGCATTCGTGTCGGGTTGGGGACATCTCATCTCGCTACTTCACTTTGCCTCCATGGGTTTGGGTAATCTCTTTTGACCTCTCATCTGTTCACTGCCTCGTCGCCATGACCTCTGATCCGTTGATGTCAAATACTGCCAAGTCCATTGTCGTGCCGTTTATGTGTTCAAGAGAAGTAGGCCTCTGTAAATATCAACCTTCCTTTGTTTCTCATACGATCTTGATTCACAACAAAACATCATGTTCCTCTGTCTCGTGTCGATGATGTGGGAATCATTATGGCCCACCTTCGATCAAGGTCACTTCCTGTCGACATCAACTCATTATCCAGGAAGTTGGTCTAGAGACTCCTTATGGTACCTTGGAGCCTGCATGCCTCAATGGCAGGTTCGTCGCATTCGACGAGAGGTTTACATCATTGGCCTCTGATCGAGTGATTCTGCGGGTGTTCGACATCAACTCATTTATTCGCACGCCGTAGATTGTACCTGTAGTACCTTGAGGACCATTGTCATTATTGGTGGTTTCTCTCGCGTATGTTAACAGCTTTCATCATTGGCTGGTAATCAGACGATGTTCTTGCATGTTCAACTTCAGCTCACATATTCGCATGCTTGAACTTGTACTCTGTTGGGTCGAGATGGAGCGCAAGACCCTGGATTGTGTCTGTTGTAATCCAGGCTGCGATTGTGGATTATTGTCATTATGTACATGACTCAATGATTGGATGGCTGCGACCATACCCGAGTCTATTTGTTTGATCTTAGTTGGATGGCTGCGCCCATACCCTGGATCCAGATTATAGCATACTCTGTTCGGATGGCTGCGTCCATACCATACATATACATCATGTACTTGAGATATCAGTTGTATCTGTCTGTGCAGGTTTTCCGACGGCGGGCCTTCAGTTGGACATGTTCTCGTAAAGCATTTCACCCCTCTCTCTCTCGGGCCTCATGCTTTAGGGGGCATCTGTTACACAGTAATTTGTCACCATCCCTACCATTCCCCGTCCCGCACAATGGAGGACCCATTATGTGACCTGTGAGCAATGTCAAGCCTTGAAAATACCTTCATTGCATCCCTTTCCATGAGGACAACATTTCTCCTGTTTATCATTTCCTGAACAGACCCCTAAAAACACATGTTTTTGCATTGGCGCTGGTAGCCCGTTATGTACTCGCGCCAATGAGGGAAAATTAACACTGAGCCCGCGCCAATTGGCGCTCTGTCCCAGTGTTGTACCCGCGCCACTCTGTTTATGGAAAGTTTTTTAAAAAAAGAGGCGAAGTTTCGATTACAACAACTTCGTGGATGAGTCATCGGGAGTGGTTTCGCCTGAATAACCACGACCTTCCTCCTTTGGCCTCTTGTTTCCACCATATGGGGAACCTCCCAAAGGATAAGGCCTCCCTTACACTATTGTAGGGATCCCAACCTCATCCTCTCCTCTATAAATATAACCTTCATCCATTGATGAAGGGCTGAAAGGTTGATAGTCTTGAAGTGCTGAAGCTTTGCATCTCCCTATTCCCAAGTGCCTTTGTGCTGTAAAGAATCCCTTCTTTCCCTTAAGGCCCATTCAAGCGAGGAGACCATTGTTACGAGACTCTGGAGAGGTTTCCTTTTCCTTGGCGAGCTTTGCGAGACGTGGACGACCGGAGACCCGTTCGAAGGAAGCTGCGACGTCAGAACTTGGTTGTAACTTCTATTCGTTTATCATTTTAATAGATGACTATGATTATGGTTCCACTCCCTTTTCCATCATGTTAATGCGAGTAATATCTTTTCTGACCGATGTTTAGTTACGTATGCTGGTTCCTATGCATGTATCTGTTCGTTTCTTCTGTGTGCAGGTGTTCATCCACGGAGATCGTGGAAGGATTGTGATCTTCCAGGGCTGAAGGACGGGGACATCTTCTTCTTGAGATCTAGCGTTGGAATTCAGGTAGGCTCTTATCCCAAGTCTTTCATTCGTAACTAGGAGCTTGCGTCATAGCATTGTTTGTTTGTTGCTAGACCCCTGCTGGGCTAGTAGGGATCGCCTCTGTCCGCAGAGGGGATTTACCTCCTCAACATGGAGACTACAGTAATATTTTGTGACAACCAAAGTTGTATAAAGCTAGCTGACAATCCTGTCTTTCATGATAAGATGAAGCACATTGATACAAGGTATCATCATGTCCATGAATTGGTCTAGAAAAATATAATCAAGCTACAATATGTAACAACAACTGAATAGGCTGCAGACATCCTGACCAAGCATTTGACTCCTCAACAGTTCATGCACATGCAGAGAAAACTTGGGGTTGTTGAGAATGCCTCTCTCACTGAGAGGGAGTGTTAAAAATTGCAGCTTCAAGAGTCATTCTCTCCCCTGAGGTGAGTTACCAAGGTAGATGAGAACATATGATTGTGTCTTGTGAGTTGCAATAAATGAAGGCATGGAATCTTGCTAAGAACCTTGGTGGTTACCGATACCAAACCCATGGAGTTGGTGAAGTATCAAGACAAATCCAGGTTATGACTGTCTGGTGAGGCCTAGTGTCAAATCCATGGAATTGGTGAAACACTGGTGCAAAATCTTGGGTCAGACATCTTGTGAGCTATATGTCAAATCAGGAGGTGGTTTAGACAGATAAGGTGGACTCCTGTGAAGCTAACATTGTTATTTGTGATAGCCTTTTTATGATGTTGTGATGATGCTTACCTAGGAACTAATCACTCCTAGGAAGCTAAAATTCGACATTGATTGAAAATCTAGAATATCACATAGTTAAAATATCTCTTCTTATTATTGTGTGAACATGGTGTTATAAAGAAGATGATGTGATATGGACCATACTAATGAGAGAATTATGTAAATGATGTGTAAACCTTGTTGAGTCATGTAAAAGTGTTGTCAAGTTGTAACTCCTAGTCAAGTTGAATAGTAGAGATGTAAAAGTGTCATGTAATGTTTATTTGATGTAAGCCTAAGTTTATAAAGGCAAAAGTATTTTTTTATGTCAATGAAAAATTAAAAGATAAAGTGGGTTGAAAAAGTACTAGGCTTGAGGGGACTTTATGAAGTCAAGTTGTAAACCCTAAAAGTGAATTATAAAAGCTTGAAAATTCAAGCCTATCCATCTTCTAGAAGGATCAAAGAAAAAATATAGAAAAGGACAAAGAACCTTCACTCTAAACATGCAATTCTGTTTTTTCAGCAGTTTTCTAGCAAGAAAGGGTTTACAAGTTCGATTACTAAATCGACCATAACTTTCTCTTCAGGCATCCAAATTGAGAAATTCCAGTGGGGTTAGAAATTAGACTCTAAGGAGTTCCAAGATCATCTAAATGCTCAAGGAGATCTATTCTGAAAAGGGAGATCATTCCTCACAAAATTCACGTACTGGCTTTTTGCAGAATGTTTTCCAGAATTTCCAGAAACAGTTTTAGAGAAAGAAAAGCTCATAACTTTGGATCAAGGAACTATTTTCAAAAAATTCCTCTTGGAGTGGAAAGTAGACACAAAGGAATTCCCATTTCCCCTCAATTATCTTAATATCTACTAAGTTTCAGGCCTGATCTAGCCTCTCAAAGTCAGGCTTTCAAAATCGAGTTTTCTGCACGGGTGTGTGGCAATATTTCTCAGATCTAGCCCATGTATGTTGACTTGAGGTGAAGATAAAGAAGTAAAAGTGAATCTAAGGGTCTATAGCTTTAGATACATCAATTATCTCTTCCATGCATGACCATCTCAGTTTTACTCTAAGGCATTAAAGTATCTAGGTGTTTTCTCTCCTTGTTTGATTTTGTAACTTGATATCTGTTTATCCATTCCACATAATAAAAGAGATATTTTTCTGGGGTTTTCTCCATTATTGGGTTTCCCCAGGGTATATATTGTGTATATGTTTCATGGATGTATGATTTATATCTTCATTTATCTGTTATAGCAACAAACACAACATTAAAAGGAATTTAACTATGAAAGAAAAGAAAGAATATCTTAACATTTCATAGGGTAGGGAGTATTACCTTTAATCTTGAGGTTTTAGGTTATGAATTTATTTTGTATTATTTTAACATTTCTCCAAGAATCTCTAGATAGACTACAATCCCACACCTCACATCCATATAAACTAACAGGGTGTTGAGAGTCTCGAAGATGAACGTTTTTTTACTCCAAGCCCAAATATCAGTTGTCTTACAATTATTTTCAAGCTCATAGTAAGATTTCCAACCTCCTAAAATATTTTCTCAATGTTATAGTTCCATTTGGGCTGATCATGAATGTCAATAACTAAATATTTTTAAGAAGAAACATTCTCTAAGTAATTGCTATCATAGATGAAATTGTCATAAGTGATCTTCTTGGATTTAATAATCATAACTTTAGTCTTATGAGTGTTAAAATTCATACCCATTTTGATACAATAATTATGGAGGGTTTTAAGTTGCTTGTTGAGATTCTTGGGACTCTTGAAACGAAGAATGATATCATCGGCAAAAATAAGAAGAGTAATGACTATACCAAGAAGCTCATGACACTCACAACCAACAGCTTCTAGGAATTCCTTAAGCTTGTCAATGTAAATGCCAAAAAGGGTAGGGGATAAGGGACATCGTTTCTTAACAATGATTCCGAATTTAATGTCACTAGACCAACCCTCATTGGTATTAATATTGGCAATAATATTCTTTCATGATCTAAAATAGATGTGATCTAATACTGATGTAGAACTGATTATTTTCCAAAAGTGAATCAATTGTACTTGATCGCTTAATGTGGAAGAATGATGAAAAGAAAATTCTTTAACGACTTAAACCAAAACTTAAGAAGATTATTAAACATGAAATTGCAACAAATAACAGAGATAAGAGACAAAAAAAATTGATTACAGATTTCTTCCCTGGTGGACTACATCTCCGGGTCCACTTTCAGGATGGGCATCTGTTTTATTAAGGATTGATCCGAGGAAGTCTTAAAACAGAAAAAAAACTAGAATGAATGTGATCATAGGCACCTCTGGTCATTGTCAACAGAAATATCTCTCTCCCAACTTTCCAATGCATGTCTCGGTTCCCAATTCTGCCTCGGGACGACCAAGAAACGCTGAAAACAAAATCTGGCTCTCTTGCTCAAAATCTGAATACAATTCTCCGAAATCACTCCATCTCCATCATGGTGAATTGGCTAAGGTTGAATAGTTTTAGGTTCTCGAACTACTTTTTCCAAGCATAGCAAGTGGTTTTACATTTAAGAGCAATGAGATTTTGGTGCAATAGTAGAAAAACACCTTAGTGATTTGTTACAAGGTGAACAACTTAACATAACACACATTTTAAAAAAAAAACCCACAAATAAATTTTGGTTATATTTAGGCCCAATGGTCTGGCCAACAACGCGGAGAATTTTTTTTTGATATGTGAATGGGTTGCAGTCTAGCTATAAATTTCCACCTGGCGGTTAAGTCTGGCGGTTCCAGCAAAAGGTGGTCAACTGTCCATGTGACAACTGTAAATCGACGAATATCTTCTTGGTGGTAATAAAAAACTACGTGGTCTGTGCTCTAAAATTCGTGGTGTATTTGAACATGTTCACATGTCCTTCTGCGTGACGGTTCCACTACTTTCAAGTCCCAGCATTGTTAATTGTGTTATGTTTTTTGGGTGTGGAGCCTGATTATATTCTTTATTTTGTATCACAGTGTTGGACCCCTGTTCTTAATGGTCCAGCGGCGCTGCGTGGGGGGTACGGGGGAGGGGGGCACTACAAATTTATGGAGCCACCCCCTTGCGGGGGGTTTCAGGGGTAGCGCCACCAAAGCTAAAAACATATGTAAAATTAACTTGTAAAAGTATTGTAATTTCTAGTCAACTTGGGCCGTTCATTAGGCAGATGATGTGATGGTAGAAGTTATGTTTAATTTAGGGTTTTTTTCCCCAGAAGGCAACCCCTCGTTTTGTATGAGGGTATTGTATTGCGGTTGTGTATTGCATGTGTATTCTCAGAGCGAAAAACAGATAGGGAGACTCTGAGAGGGAACAAAGGATATTACAACAGATCTTTTGTAGGTTGTGTCTCTTCATTTTGCTGGATAATATGAAGGAAGGACTGGCTGTTTGGGGTGGACGTAGCCCAAATTGGTTGAACCACGTATATCTGTGTCTCTCTTGTTTTATATGTTTTCTATGTTTGTGTTTCCGCATATTTTATGTGTTTCATTTCTCTGTAATATATAATTTTTCTAACAACTAGTATCAGAGCCGAAGGTCTGTTTTGGTTGATAAACTCTCAGAAAAGAAGGGTTCCTGGTTCGAATGGGAGAAATGGTAGAAGATGGTAAGTTTAGGATTGAGAAATTTAATGGCCAAAACTTTCCGTTGTGGAAGATGCAGATAGAAGATTATCTATATCAGAAAGATTTGTACCTACCATTGAGCAGAAAAACAAAGTAGCCGACGACTATGACAGACGCAGAATGAGAGATTCTTGATATAAAGGCACTTGTAACAATACGTTTGTACCTCGCGGCGTCGGTAACCTTTAATATTTCGAAGAAAACAACAATAGGGGGTTTGATTAAGGCATTGGAAAAAACTATATGAAAAACCCTCGGTCTCGAACAAGGAATTTATTATGAAAAATTTATTTAATATGAATATGTCAGAAGGTGGATTTTTTGCAGACCACTTAAATTATTTTAATACAGTTACCAATCAGTTAAGTTCTCTAGGGGTAAAATTTGATGATGAAGTTAGGGCTCTATTATTTCTGTGCTCATTGCCAGAAATTTGGAATGGTTTAGTTAAGGCCATTAGTAACTCTGTCTCTGGATATAGTACTTTAAAGTTTGATGATGTTGTTGATGCTATCCTTAGTGAGGAAATGTGAAGGAAAAGCTCTGGTGAGACATCAGGTAATGATTTGAGTGCAAATATAAGGGGAAGAAAAATGGAAAGAGGAAAGAGCTCAACATATCAGAGTAAATCAAGGAAAGGCAAATCCAAGTCGAGATCGTGGATAGTGTGCTGGAAATGCGAAAAGAAAGGACACCTAAAGAAATACTGTAGATCTTAGAAGGGAAAAGAAGGAGACACACAACAAGAAAAAAATCATGAAGAAAATGTGACAGGTGATGTGTTACAAGATGCTTTGATTCTTTCTTTAGAAAATTTTACTGATTCCTGGGTGGTAGATTCAGGGGCCTCATTCCATGCCACACATGATAAGAAATATTTTCATGACTATGTTCAAGAAGATTTTGGTCAAGTACGTTTGGATGATGATAAACCCTGTAAAATTGTTGGAATGGGTAAAGTTCTTGTAAAACAACAGAATGGAAACCAATGGCTATTAAAGGAGGTAAGGCATGTTCCAGATCTGAAGAAAAATCTGATTTCAATAAGGCAGTTAGGCGGTGAATGTTGTGTGAAAAATTTCATAGATAAAACTTGGAAGGTCACCAAAGGAGCCTTGGTAATAGAAAAAGGCGAAAAGGTTGGTACATTGTATTTATGAAACGGTATTTCTAAAAATTTTAATGATTTAACTTCCAAAGGAACGTATGCATCATTATGGAATCATAGGCTTAGACACATGAGTGAGAAGGGGATGAAGATTCTTCACTTAAGAAATTTGTTGCCGGATATGAAGAATATTGATTTGGATTTCTGTGAGAATTTTATTTATGGAAAACATAAGAGAGTCATATTTCTTAGAGTTGGGAAAGAAAAGAAGAGCAAAAAATTAGAGCTTGTGCATAAATATGTGTGGGGACCTGCTCAGGTATCATCTCTTGGTGACTCTCGTTATTATGTTACTTTTATTGATGATGTAACTAAAAAAACTTGGATTTATTGTATTCATAATAAATCTGATGTATTTGGTACTTTCAAGAAATGGAAAGCTTCGGTTGATATTGAGACAGGAAAGAAGTTGAAGTGTCTGAGATCAAACAATGGAGGTGAATATTGCAGCAAAGAATTTGATAGGTACTATTCAGAGCATGGAATTCATAGAGAGAAGATAGTTCCAAGAACATGACAAGAAAATGGTTTGTCATAAAGGATGAAAAGAACAATCATGGAGCATGCAAGGTGCATGAGATTGCATGCAGGATTGCCTTTACAATTTTGGGAAGATGCTATAGATACTTCTGTTTATCTAATAAACAAAGGGCCTTCAAGTTCCTTGGATGGTGGCATTCCAGAGGAGGCATGGACAGCTAAAAAGGTAAACTACTCTTTTTTAAAGCCTTTCAGTTGTGAGGTCTTTGTCCATATTAATAAAGAAAATAGAACAAATCTTGAGGAAAAATCAAAGAAATATACCTTTATTGGATATGGTGTTAATGATTTTGGTTATCGCTTATATGATTATGAAAATCAAAAAATCATTAGGAGCAGAGATGTAATATTCAATGAAAAGGTCTTGTATAACAATTATTTGCAGGAAAAGAAATAGGAAAAGGAAAACAAATAATACATGGCCGCCTAATAAATGGCCCAGATTGACTAGAAATTACAATACTTTTACAAGGCAATTTTACATTTGCTTTTAGCTTCGGGGGCACTGCCCCCGAAACCCCCCGTCAGAGGAGGTGGCGAGGCTCCATAAATTCGCAGCTGCCCCACCCCTGGATCCCCCAAGAAGCATTTAATTACAGGCGGCGTGGCCGCCCCATTAAGAACAGGGATCCAATGTTGTGATACAAAATAAATAAGATAATCAGGCTCCACACCCAAAAAACATAACACTGTTAACCGTGCGGGGACTTGAAAGCAGTGGAACCATCAGGCAGAAGGACATGTGAACGTGCTCAAATACATCGTGAATTTTAAAGCGCAGACCATGAAATTTTACAGGGCCTCTTTGGTTGTTATTATATCTCATGTACTCAGATATTATTGTATAAGTCCTCACTGTTGTCCCAGGCGCAATATGTATGTGGGATCCATATATGGGATCCAAGACACCTTTATGTGGCCTTGAAGGATCAAATTCGAATTTGAGAAGATAAAGCTCATGGAGAAGATTATGATCTCATGGAGAAGATCAAGGACAAAAGGGGTTATGTGTCTAGATGGTTGAGAGATGTATGGAACTAAAAGAGAGATTAGTGGATGATCATTATGAGTTTGTTACTCATCCCATTGTATAAATAGGAGTAAAATCTCCTCCATTTGTAATGTTGAAGTCTTTGTAATATTGTAATCTTGAAGTTTTGTAATCTTAGAATTTTGGAGTATGTAATCTTAGAAGCTTAGAGTTGGTTTGTAATGGAGATTTTCAAATAAAGGATTCATACTTCGATTTTGCCTCTACATCTGAGTCTCCATTAAAGTGATGTGCTTGTGGAGTTATGGAGGGCCCCCATGGCCTCACTTGCATGCTTATTTGTTTATTTTAGGTATGATTTATTTTATGTTTTTGTTTGATTTCAGTTTTTAAGATTTGTTAAATGTTCTAATATTGGAAGAGTCTTATTTGAAAGTGTTCTTGTAAGAGAACTGTAAGACCTCATACAATTATTAGATCTAGGTTTATTTTATTTCAGCTTTTAAGTTCTTATTAGATGTTTTAATGTTGGAAGAGATCTTGTAGAATATGTTCTTGTAAGAGAGCTATAGATCTCAAACAATTGTTAGATCTAGGTTTGATTAGTTATTGAAAGAGATCTTAATGAATATGTTCTTGTAAGGGGACTTTAAGATCTTGGACAAATTAGGAATCTTTCTAGATCTATATATTTTAGATAAGCACTTCTAAGTTTACCTTCCCGGGTTGACATTAAATTAAACTCTAATTGACATCATCAATTGGAACCACACATTTTGGCGCCGTTGCCAGGGAAGTGCAACTAGAAGGATTTAGTAATTATTTTATGCATTTGTTTATAATGGACTAATTTGTGGAACTTGGTGACAGCAGGTTCATAAAGAAGTTCAAAGTTTGGAGCATTTTTATTTTCGCACATAGTTAATATTCGCATTTCTATGTCTTGTTTCTGTATCACGGGTGAGCGAGGAGCTTGATTATTGGAAAGCTTTGTCTTTCGAGAGTCTAAACGCCCCCGCGACATTGCAGAAAGAGTGTAGATAATGCATGGTTTTATTGCAAATCTTAATTGTGTTTTATCCATCCACGCTAACCTGCATAAATAAAAACAAATCAAGGGATTAGTATGCTCTCTTCCCGTGCTTCATGTGATCAGGAAGATCAGAAAATCTATTGATTTATTTTAAATAAAAATACTCTTGCTGGAAAATTGATCTGCAATATGACAATAAAAAATTTTGTGAATGAGAAAAAAAAAACATCTTAAAAAAAAATTTAGATGAAATTTAGTTTTCTTTTAATTTTAGATTTAAAAAAAAAAATCCCACAAAATAATAATAATATATATATCATGTATATATTAAATAAATAAAAAAAACACACACACACACACACAAAATAATTTTTAGATAGGTTTAATTCCATTTTTTTTAGAATTAAAAATAATAATAATAATAATAATTATTATTATTGAAAACTAACCATTTTTAAAAATAGGATTCAAATTCATTTTTTTTAGATTTTAGTTTATATAAAAAAAAAAAAAAAAAAAAAAACACATTAAAAACAAAACAAACAAACGAACACACTTTTCACAAAATTCACGCAGGTTTGAAAATAAATAATGGAACATTTGGAAACAAATTTCTAGGATCAATTTATCAAACATTTGGAGGATAATTATATTGTGTCGATAAGCTTCAAGTTGGCATTAAACTCATAACATCTTTTTGTTGAATGCTTTTATGTGACATACTAATATGTAGAACACAACAGATCTTTCAAATGCCAATCTTTTTGCTGAGCATAACAGGGAGAATTACTTTTCATGGTTATTTTTAAAGAATGGATTTATTTTAATATCATGATTAAGTCAATTTCAACACCTTTGATTGTCCTTAACATGTTTTATTTGGTATGAAATTTTTGCGTAAGAATCATGAAGGAACTGGCCATTTCTTCTAGAGCACACTTATGTTTTCTTTGTACCAAGTTTTTTACAGGTTACAGGATAATCAAGTGATCATAAAGAAGATTACATTGTGACGACAATTAGTCTTCCAAAGACTAAATTCATGAAAATTTCTAAAGACAAATCTATGTCCATGACCACTACCTTGTACCTCCCTTTCTAAAAAAGATTTTGAATTCCACCAAATGTAAATCCATAAAGCCTCCCATTTTAGTGTCCATTTTTCACAGCAAGAGTTCTTGTTCATTCACCATGCATTTCCTTTCATCCATTCCTAACCCTTCAATAAAAGCCATTTTCCATTTCCATTTCATTTTTCCTACCATTTTTCATTTCCACCAATAAAGCCCTGCTTCTATGTATATCATTGAGTCAAAGTCCTAGAGTCTAATTATCTTTGTAAAAACACCTAGAGGCTTGCATGCCTTAATGGCAAGTACTCTTGCCAATGAACAATGGGAGTACATTAATATCCCTTGTTCGTTGGATCTTGTAGGTGACTCGACTACAACAAATTTTTTCGTACCTACAAAGATGTGTTAGGCATCTTGACTGCCATTGGAATCAATGGTGGGAGCTCTCATGTTGACTAGTGGCATTCATTAACGACCACTAAATCAACAACTTCTGGCTATGTTCGACACCAGCACATTTATTCACATAGTAAGATTTGTGCCATCGAGCGTTGAAGACTTGAAGACCCATATTTTGTAGCAGATGAAGCAGATTTCCTTTCATTGTTTTTCAGTTTGTCATGACTTGAGGACAAGTCAATAAATAAGGCTGGGGGGAGGAAAATGTAACTTCTATATTTTGTATACCTTCCACTTTTGTAGCCATTTTCAGCAGACTCGTCAGATTCATCAGACTGTCTAGCAGCAGATACAACAGATCCATCTTTCATCCACAACTTGCTTTAGATCAAAATTGCAGCAGCTGAACATGCATGATTCATCCACTTCTGTAGGTAAGTAAGGTATAATGTTTTCTAACCTTTAATCTTGAAATTCTTTTTAGATGCTAAAATGATGATATTTGGAAAATATTCCACTATTTCACTATTCCCTTTCTCATTAAAAAAAATTGCCAAAAACCATCAGTTGGGGAGGGGGGAATTTCACACTTCACACTTCATTTTTTTTCCTTCATTCATATGACATCTTAACCCACATAGTTTTCCCACAATAAAACTACTACAAAATGATGAGAATATTAAATGACTTCTTAAATATGATGAGCATATTAAATGACTTCTTTAAATGATTGATCTCAACAAAGTAACTAATGATTGTAAACACAAGAACCAATCATTAAACAGAGATCTCAACAAAGTAAATAATGATTGTAACACAAGAACCAATCATTAAAAGATGCAAATGCTTTGCAAAAAAATTAAAGTTATCCAAAGAAGTGCAAAGTTAAAAGGAAGTCCATGATTGAAAGATGTTTGTTACACAAGAACTAAACATCTTTTAAAAGGAAGCTCATCCAAGAATCAAATTAAACAAGTCACTGTAGTAGCTTGCATCAGGACATGCAAGAGCTTCAGTTGGGGAGTATGTTTGGGTTTCAAAATGTCACTCATTACCATACACTTTCTCACCTATGCTTCCATTTTATCACCCATTATTCACCACCATGTCACTTCATTTTCCCTATTATTCACCATTAATGGGTCTAATTTATATTTTCCAAATATTATTTATTTTTAAGCATTTTTGAGAGAAATTCTTGATTAAATATTAGAAAATAATATATTTTACATTATATATGGAAAGTGGATTGTTTTTGTGACATGTGTAGGTGCCAAGGAAGCTTCCAAGACACCTTTATGTGGCCTTGAAGGATCAAATTCGAATTTGAGAAGATAAAGCTCATGGGGAAGATTATGATCTCATGGAGAAGATCAAGGACAAAAGGGGTTATGTGTCTAGATGGTTGAGAGATGTGTGGAACTAAAAGAGAGATTAGTGGATGATCATTATGAGTTTGTTACTCATCCCATTGTATAAATAGGAGTAAAATCTCCTCCATTTGTAATGTTGAAGTCTTTGTAATATTGTAATCTTGAAGTTTTGTAATCTTAGAATTTTGGAGTATGTAATCTTAGAAGCTTAGAGTTGGTTTGTAATGGAGATTTTCAAATAAAGGATTCATACTTCGATTTTGCCTCTACATCTGAGTCTCCATTAAAGTGGTGTGCTTGTGGAGTTATGGAGGGCCCCCATGGCCTCACTTGCATGCTTATTTGTTTATTTTAGGTATGATTTATTTTATGTTTTTGTTTGATTTCAGTTTTTAAGCTTTGTTAAATGTTCTAATATTGGAAGAGTCTTATTTGAAAGTGTTCTTGTAAGAGAACTGTAAGACCTCATACAATTATTAGATCTAGGTTTATTTTATTTCAGCTTTTAAGTTCTTATTAGATGTTCTAATGTTGGAAGAGATCTTGTAGAATATGTTCTTGTAAGAGAGCTATAGATCTCAAACAATTGTTAGATCTAGGTTTGATTAGTTATTGAAAGAGATCTTAATGAATATGTTCTTGTAAGGGTACTTTAAGATCTTGGACAAATTAGGAAACTTTCTAGATCTATATATTTTAGATAAGCACTTCTAAGTTTACCTTCCTGGGTTGACATTAAATTAAACTCTAATTGACATCGTCAATTGGAACCAAACAAGTTCCAATGTGTTAACTCTTACAACGTATTGAAATCATTGATGTGGATTCGAATGAGGAGCCGAATTTAAAAGCAGTGTTGAGGGTCGGGTTCATATATATGAGGGTCGTGTCATCAACGTGATATTAGTCAACAATTAATGTGTTGAACACAACCGGTGAACGTAGGTCGACGTCGATGCTTGAGTGAGGACTGTCGTTGACCTGCGTGGAAGAGGCAGCTTGTGTGAAGGTTGTCAATGGAAAACGTTAAGTCGATGGATTAAGTTATGAAGCAACAGAGGAAGCCTTGTTGCGTACGTAACTTGTGATGTATTCACAGTTTTGGAACAGAGTATGTTGTTTTTTTTTGTTTCAATCAATTACAAAAGAAAATGAAATGTTTCATGTGATTGCATGAACCTTTGGCCGCAAGATACAACCATGTGAAATGATTCGTGTTAGTTTGAGTTATGTAAAGAGTAAGCCTTAGTGGAGTCATTTTTGTGTGGGCCTACTTCAATGAGGAGCACGTTCTAGATCATTTCCCGCGAAAAAAAATAAAAAAATTGTTTGACATTTCGAAGAACTTAAAACTGACTTGTAGTATGGAGTGTATTATGCATTTAATGGGAACGTATTGGAACAGAGGTAGTGTTTTTTCAATTTGTTGCATTTAAATGTTGTTCGATTCATTGCTAGCAGATGGTATTTACAATTTACAGTTTGTGGGATTTTGTCAAACTGTTAATTTGATTAAAAAGGAAATTAAGAATCCATAGAGTAGAAGTCAAGTTAAATATGGAAAAAACTTAAACTGCTCGATTTGAGATCGAGAAGTTTAATGGTAGAAATAACTTCAATATCTGGAAAGTCAAGATGCACGATCTAATTGTACAACAAGGTGTGGCGAAGGAAATTTTGGGAAAATCCAAACAACCTTACACCATGATAGATGACGAATGGAGTGACATCGATAACAGAGCACTAAGCGACATACGGTTGTGTTTGGCGGATGATGTGTTATTTAACATCGTGTCAGAGAAAACTGTTGTTGGTCTATGGACCAAGTTAGAAAAACTGTACATGACTAAATCCTTAACCAACAGGATTCTTCTAAAAAGACAGTTGTACAGCTCATGCATGAAGGAAGGTAAGACAATAATTGATCATTTGAATACCTTTAATACTCTCTTGGTGCAGTTAGATAGCATAGAAGTAAAATTTGATTCAGAAGATAAAGATGTAACTTTATTATGTTCTCTGCCTGAGTCATGGGATCATTTTGTTACTTCTATAAGTCTTAGTTCATCAGAAACCCTTGAATTTGATGATGTTGTTGGAGCTATGTTGTCTGAAGAAACCAGGGAAAGGTCAAATTTAGAAACCTCTACATCAGAAGCAATGATTGTTAGAGGTTGTTCTAAATAAAAACGCTTTAGTCAGAAAAAACAAATCTCGGTCAAAATCAAAAAAGAAGAAGAGTAAGATAAAATGTTGGTTTTGCGGAAAATTGGGACATTTGAAGAAGGACTGTTGGAAGAGACATAAAACATCCAAAGGAGACTCTTCAACAGAAAATAAAGAGGCAAAAACAACAGATATAGGTTCAGGTATAAGTGATGAAGTTCTATCAGTTAATTTTTTAAATCATGATCAACATTGGCTGTTAGATTCTGGTGTGTCCAATCACATGTGCATTCATAAAGAATAATTTAAATCTTATAAATCAATCAATGATGGAGTAGTTTACATGGTCAATGATGCCTCATGTAATGTTGTGGGAATTGGAAGCATCCAGATTAAAATGTTTGATGGGACAAATAAAATCTTAAATGATGTAAGACATGTGCCTGAACTCAGAAAAAATCTTATTTCTCTAGGAGTGTTAGACACAAATGGATATAAAACTTTTATTCAAGGTGGAGTAATGAAAATTTACAAAGGAATCCTATTAGTAATGAAAGCAAAGAAGGTTGGAAATCTTTTTCAGTTAGAAGGAAGAACAAAGTCAGATCATGCTTCTACTGTATCTAAAAACGGTAGTGATTCTATTTGACTATGGCATCAACTGTTGGGCCATATGAGTGAAAGAGGATTAAAAATTTTATCTGACTGTATGTTACTTCCTAGTTTAAAATCTTCTAAGTTAGATTTCTACAAACATTGTATATATGGGAAACAAAGCAAGAAAAAATTTACAACTAGAAAACATACTAGTAAGGGAATCCTTGATTATATCCATTCTGATGTTTGGGGTCCATCTCCTATAACCTCATATGGAGGATCATCATATTTTGTATCTTTTATAGATGATTTCTCTAGGAAAGTATGGGTCTACATGTTAGAAACAAAGTCTGATGTATTCACAGTTTTTAAGCAGTTTAGAGCATTAGTAGAAAATATCACTAGAAGAACCATTAAATGTTTAAGAACTGACAATGGTGATGAGTTTACTTCAAAGGAATTTGATATCTATTGCAAGGAAGTTGGGATTGAAAGACATACAACTACTGCTTATACTCCTCAGCAAATGGAGTTGCTGAATGCATGAACATGACTCTCTTAGAAATAGAAAGAAGTATGCTTAGTAACGCCAATTTGCAGAAGGAATTATGGACATAAGAAGTATCTACGGCTTTCTATTTAATAAATCGATCACCATCAACTGCAATAGGATGCAAAAATTCCTCAAGAGGTATGGAAAGGTCATCCTTGTGATTATTCTAAACTGAAAGTTTTTGGTTGTGATGCATATGCTCTAATTCTGAAACATCAGCGTTCTAAATTAGATCCTAAATCTAAAAGATATATCTTTGTTGGATATGATGATGGGATTAAGGGATATAGGTTGTGGGATCCTACTACTCACAATATCATCATTAAAAAATATGTTAAATTCAATGAATATTCACTTGATAATCTAGATGTAGATAATAAATTGAAACAGGAAAATGTACCTAAGTTTCAACATATTCAGTTTGAAACCAGTTCAAATACTGATGATAGTCAAGATGAACAAGTTTCAGATGCAGATCATGAAGAAGTTACTACAGATAATAATCAACAAATTGTGGAAGAACCAGAAACATCTTTAAGGAGGTCCACAGAAAAGGAAAACAAATAATACACAGTTCTTGATGAGATCACAAAAAAAGTAAAGATACCTAAAAATAATAATAATCAACAACCATAACAACAACAAACACCACAACAACAACAGGCACCTCAAACACATGAAAGTGGTGTCAGAAGATCTACCAGGATAAGTAGACCCCATGAACGATACTCTCCTTCACTACATTATTTATTGTTGATTGACTCTGGTGAAACTGAATATTATGAAGAAGAAATGCAAGTTGAAACTAGGAAGAAGTGGGAGCTAGCCATGAAAGAAGAGATGGACTCCTTAATACATAACCAGACTTGGGACTTAGTGAGGTTGCCTGCATATAAAACAACATAGTCGAATAAATGGGTTTACAGGATGAAGGAAGAAGATGGGGGAAAATAGAGGTACAAAGCTAGAGTTGGGGTGAAGGTGTTTGCACAGAAGAAAGGTACAGATTTTGATGAAATATTTTCTCCTGTTGTTAATATGAATTCAATCAGAACTATTTCAAGTCTTGTAGCAGTGGAATATTTGCACCTTCAACAGTTAGATGTAAAGACAACATTTCTCCATGGAGATTTGGAGGAAGAGATCTATATGCAGTAACCAGAAGGATGTGAGGTAAAAGGGAAAGAAAAATTAATGTGTAGGTTAAAGAAGAGCTTGTATGGCTTAAAATAGGCTCCAAGGCAGTGGTATCTAAAATTTGACAGGTTTATGTCTGAACAAGGTTATACTAGATGTCACTCTAATCATTGTATTTATCTGAAAAAGAAAAATGATGGAAGATATATTATATTGTTATTGTATGTAGATGACATGCTTGTTGTAGGGTCTAACATGCTGGAAATAAATGTGCTCAAAATAAAATTGGCAAATTCATTTGCAATGAAGGATTTTGGAGATGCAAAAAAAATCCTTGGTATGAGAATAAATAGAGATAGGAAAAATCACAAATTAACATTGTCCCAGAATGAGTACATACAAAAGGTGTTGAAAATATTTGATATGCAGAATGAAAAACCAGTTGGTACACCTTTTGATAGCCATTTTAAACTTAGTAAGCAGATGTTCCCCAAGACCCAAGAAGAAATGGATTATATGTCTAAAGTTCCATATGCATCAACAGTTGGAAGCTTAATGTATGCAATAGCCTGCACAAGGCCTGATATTGCACATGCAGTGGAAGTTGTAAGAAGGTACATTAATAATCCAGGAAAAGAACATTGGATGGAAGTGAAATGGATTCTCAGATATTTGAGAGGTACCACAAATCAAGAATTATGCTTTGGTGGTTCAAACATTTCTCTACAGGGATATGTTGATGCAGATATAGCAGGTGACAGAGATAACATGAGGAGAAATACAGGTTATGTATTTACTGTAGGTGGAACAACTGTCAGCTGGGTTTCAAAAATCTAGAGTGTTGTTGCACTTTCAACAACAAAAGAACAGTATGTTGCTGCTATAGAGGCTATTAAAGAAATTATTTGGTTACAAAGGTTTATGGATGAATTGGGTAATAAGCATGATATGGGCACATTATATAGTGATAGCAAAAGTTCCATTCATCTTGTAAAGAACTTAGCATTTCATTCCAGGGCTAAACACATACAGCTCAAGTACCATTTCATATGGTCAGTGTTGGAAGATGGACAGTTGAAGATGGAAACGATACACACTAGCCAGAATCCTACAGATATGCTAAAAAAATTTGTAACCAGAGAGAAATTGAGATTATGCTCAGTTTGAGTTGGTCTTCAAGTATGATGATGAAGATGAGAAACATCCAGGTCCAATGTGGAGTCATTGTCCATCAAATGAAGCAATGGTCAAGTTGCTACAATTAGTCTCCAAGTGGGAGATTCTTGGGTGTGGAGCCTGATTATCTTCTTTATTTTGTATCACATCGTTGGACCCATCTTATTAACGGGAAGGCAACGTCACCCATAATTAAACACTACCTGGGGGGGTTGCCTCCAGACGACCAAGAAACAATGAAAACAAAATTTACCCTCTCTTGCTCAGAATATGAATACAAGTCTTCGAAATCACTCCATCCCCATCATGGTGAATTGGCTAAGGTTAAATAGATTCAAGTTCTCTAACTCCTTTGGCCAAACATAGAAAGTGGTTTTAAATTTAAGAGCAATGAGCTCTTGGTGCTATAGTAGACAAACACCTTAGTGATTTGTTACAAGGTGAAAAACTTAACATAGCGCACATTTAAAAACAAAAACCCAAAAATAATATTTGGTCATATTTAGCCCCGATGGTTTGGCCAACAACGTAGAGAAAAAACTGTTGATATGTGAATGGGTTGCGGTCTAGCTATAAACTGCCACCTGGTGGTAAAGTTTGGTGGTTCCAGAAAAAGGCGGTAAACTGACCATGTGACAAATGCAAACTGACGGCTATATTCCCGGTGGTCATCCAAAATTTCGTGGTCTGCGCTTTAAAATTCGCGATGTATTTGAACACATTCACATGTCTTTCTTCCTGACGGTTCCGCTGCTTTCAAGTCCCCGCACGGTTAACTGTGTTATGTTTTTTGGGTGTGGAGCCTGATTATCTTATTTATTTTGTATCACAGCATTGGATCCCTGTTCTTTACGGGGTGGCCACGCCACCTGTAATTAAACGCTTCTTAGGGGGTCCAGGGGTGGGGCAACTGCGAATTTATGGAGCCCCCCCGCCTCCCCTAGCGAGGGGTTTCGGGGGTAGTGCCCCCGAAGCTAAAAAAAAATGTAAAATTGCCTTGTAAAAGTATTGTAATTTCCAGGGATAATTTTAAGGATGGAAAATTATCTTGAAGTTTAAAAAATTGGCAAATCTCAGTAGTCACTAATATGAAAACTATAAAATGTTTATTGATGTATTTGTAAAATTATTCAAATTTATAATGATATTATATATATTTTCTATATAATGTTGGCGATTTTTAATGTAAAATACTTTTATATTGTAAAATTTGGGCAAATCATTTTATAAAAAAATGGAAATTGGTGAATTTTTTTTATAGAAAAACCATGGAAAATTAGCCCACTTGCGAATATTAGCCCCTAAAATTTTCCATGGTAATTTCTAGTCAATCTGGGCCGTTCATTAGGCGACTGATCTGATGGTAGAAGTTATATTTAATTTATGGTTTTTTTCCTAGAAGGAAACTCCTCGTTTTGTATGAGGGTATTGTATTGCGGCTATGTATTGCATGTGTATTCTCAGAGCGAGAAACATATAGGGAGACTGTGAGAGGGAACAAAGGATATTAAAACATATATGTTGTAGGTTGTGTCTCTTCATTTTGATGGATAATATAAAGGAAGGATTGATTGTTCGGGGTGGACGTAGCCCAAATTGGGTGAACCACGTATATTTATGCCTCTCTTGTTTTATATGTTTTTTGTTTCCACTTATTTTATGTGTTGCATTTCTCTGTAATATATAATTTTTCTAACAATGTTTACATATATTTACGTAGTCGGAAAGGCTACAAATGGGGTTTTTAGCATAGGTTTAGCACTTTTGCATATGCACTAGGTCTTTAGGTTAGGACTTAGGACCATAGCTACATCAAATTTGTGCTAGGTATTTGACCACTTAGGCTTAGTACTTAAGTTAAGTACTAGGTCTTTGGCATAGGGTTTTTACCATATTTTTAAAAACCACTACATACAAGTTTTCACCTCATGAAATTTACCAACACCATGACACCACATAATGACAATACAATCATGAATCGCCATGAAGAAGTAACTTGAACTAATCAAAGATTCTTTTATTCGAAACACTAGAGAACCTGGAGAACTAAATGTAGGAATTTACAAGGTAAGTTCCTTAGATCAAGAACCAAAGTTCACTGCTCACAAACATATCACAAATTAGTACATCAATATAATCATGTGGTTAAAACCCTCCAAGAGGGAAACAGTCCACGACCTAAGCCAACACGGCCACTTCGGGCAATTTATTAATATAAAAAGAAAATTTACATATGTTTCTCTCATAAACGGTTACCAGACAAATGACCCTCCATGCTCTTTAAATAGAGATCATGGACCAATCAGGTGTTAAGACACGAATCAAGCGTCATTAATACCGAGGTGAGAGATAACCGTCGGATCACTACAAATCATGACTGTCATATTATAAGTTACAAATGTACATGGTAAAGAAACACACTTTACCTAACTCTACACTACACTAAGTTATTCTTAACTATTTCCTATGTGTCAGAATATCCTAACATCCCCCCTTAAGAACAACTTGGGATAGGATTGAAGGATTTACAAAGGTGACACAAAAGGAGCCTATTTCCTATGTGTTGAAATATCCTAACATACCCCTTAAGAACAAATTGGGATAGGATTGAAGGATTTACAAAAGTGACACAATAGGATAAGGAAGGAGGCATTAGAGCCTATCCCCCCTTAATGAAAACTTTCCTGAACTTCAAGCATGGATCGAAGTTTGGTAAACTTCTCTTCTGTGAGAGCCTTTGTAAAGATATCGGCTACTTGATCATTGGTTGGACAATACTGCACTTCAATAACAAGATCATGAATGAGCCTTCTAATGAAGTGTATGTCAAGTTCGATGTGTTCCATACCCTGATGTTGAACTGGATCTTTACATAGCTGAATGACACTTTGATTATCACACCAAAGTGCAGTTGGATGATGTTGATGAAGACCGAATTCAGACATAATCTGACGAAGCCACATGGCTTCCTTGCTAGCTTCAACTGCACCACGATACTCTGCTTATGATGAAGAAAGAGAGATGGCACTTTGTTTCTTACAAGACAAAGTAATAGGTCCTGAACCAAAAGTGAATACATATCCTGTAGTAGACTTTCGATCATCAGGGTCACTAGCCCAATCAGAATCAATGAAACCAATCAATAATGGAGATTCTCCTGCATTGTAATGAATCCCGAAATGAACTGTACTTCGAATATATCGAAGTATTCTTTTAGCTGCTTTCTAGTGACTTTCATGAGGTTGGTGCATAAACCGAGCGACAAGACCAAAAACAAAGGAAGGGTCAAGATGGGTATGGGTTAGATACAGAAGTTTACCAACAAGTTGATGATATAAGGTAGCATCAACTTCAGGGGTAGTACAAGTGACAGAAAGCTTGAATCTAGACTGAAAGGGAGAAGGGGCTGGCTTACAGTCTTCCATGTGAAAGTGGTGTAGAAGATCACAAGCATACTTGAACTGAGAGAGGGTAATGCCTTCCTTGGGTTGCAAGACTTGAAGACCAAGGAAATAATGCAAGTGTCCTAATTCTGTCATTTCAAACTTCTTTTTGAGGCTAGAATTCACATGGTTTGGATCACTACCAGTAAGGATAAGATCATCAACATAAATAACAATGATGTCTGATCTTAACTTAATAATTTGATGTCCAGATTGTTTCTCAACAAAGGCATTAAAGGCCAAGAACATGTTAAAAAATTCACTCTTGAGTTTTAAGAAGTATACCAAAGTGCGTATGGAAAAATCATCAGTGAAAGTTAAGAAGTACTTGCAACCAGAGAAAGAAACAACATGAAGTGGACCACATAAATCACTGTGCACAAGCTGCAAAGGGGCTGAAGCATGCCGAAAGGCACGTTTGTCAAAACTATCCCGATGATGTTTTCTGAGCACACATCCGGAGCAAACACCATCTCGGCAAGATACCATAGGAAGACCCGTCACCATATTTTCCTTACATAGAGTTTGAAGAGAGTGATAGTTTAAGTGACCAAATCGCTCATACAAAAGTTTGCTCACTTCATCATTGTGAGCAACAAAAACGGAGGGAAGACATGATGAACCAAAGTTTTCAAACTTATACAACCTTTTGGAATCATCAGCATTGCCAGTAGCTAAAATATGTTTAGGATCTTTGAGGTCCCTGATTACAACATCATACGGTGAGAATTCTATTATTTTCTCTTCACTTGAATGAGTTATCTGATAAACAAAGAGAAGGTTGCATGACAAGGTAGGAACACATAGTACATCATTAAACTAACCATTATCGAGATGAATGGTTCCATATCCTACAACACTAAGGGATCTATCATCACCAACATAAATATGTTTGCTGTTATGATCATTTAAAGAAGAAAACATGGCTTTATTTTTGGCCATGTGATAAGAAGCTCCAGAATCAATGAGCCACTCATGAGAATGAGAAGAGGAAGATACATTTAATGCATAACCAGATCTTGATGCTTGACAACCACAAGTAGAAAGTTCCATTCCCGAAGATGAAGGTGAAGAGTGCTCCAAATTGATGTTGTGCTTCTTCATTGCTGCTTCTAAGGCTTCCATCTTCTTAAAGCATTTAGACTCTAAATGGCCATCATGATTGCAAAAGTTTCAATGTCTATCTGTCTTCTTTCCTTTGTTTTTATATGCCTTATCATTTTTGTGAGTTTATGTTTCAGTTTGTGGCTGAAATTGCTTAGGACCCTTGTTTGGTTTCAGACCATACTTTTTAGGATACTGCTTCTTGGGATTCTTTGTTAGGTCCCTATATTACTAGTATAGTCCCTTATTTTTATTAGTGTAACCCCCTCATTATTATTATTGTACCCTTGTAACCCCCATATTATTATTATTGTGCCCTTAAATTATTATTGTTAGGTCGGCTAGGATTACATTGTGGCCCCACTATGATTACATTGTGGCCCTATGGACTCCTATATATAGAAAGGAGGTTTTGTAATTTGGATCATCCAAGAATTGTTCATTCATGTAATGTATTAGAGGTCGCCCCCTCAAAGTGGCTTATTTCTAAGGCGTTGATATCTCTTTTCTTCTATTTCTGGAGCTGGTTTCACAACATTTGGTATCAGAGCTTCGGATTCTAGGGTTTCGTTGCTCCAAACAGGTCATCGTGGCATTTTCACCATAAATTTTTTTCTATGAAGGTTCAGAAGCTTAAATTTTTAGGGTGCGAAGAAAACATCTTGAGGAACATCGTCGCAAAATTTCAGACCTTCGTTCGTATATTTTCGGAGATATGATCTGTGGAAGGTAGGGATTTTTGCAGGCTCCTGAATTTCACTTAAACAGGTCATCGCGGAATTTTCGCTATAAGTTTTTTTTATGAATGTTCAGAAGCTGAAATTTTTAGAGAGAAAAGAAAAAATCCTAAGAAACATTGTTGCAAAATTTCAGAGCTTGGTTTGAAATATTTTCGGAGATATGATCTGTGGAAGTTAGGTCTTTTTCAGGCTCCCGAATTTCATCTCAAAGAGGTTATCGTGGGAAAAACTACATAAATCTCTCTCTGAGCATCGGATTGGAATGCTGTAAAAAGTGTTTGTAATTACACGGACTATAGTTTCTTGTCTATCAATTTCAGATCCAAAGGAGGAAACAGTGACACGTGGCAAGTCGTACAAATGTGCTATACTGAACTAATCCATAATTGGGTCATTTTGGGAGATTGGAGATAACTTTGCCTTGAAGAATCCAAATCAGGTCAGACCTATGGCATTCGAAGGAAGATTCAGAGGGTGACTTTAGGGCCAAATTTCAGATATTGAAGATCCAAAATCACAGAGATAATTCAGTTTCAATATCGAGTTCCTCAAAATCAAGAAAAATGTGTGTATTTTTTTTTCAAATTGCATAAGTGTTGTTTGAAAAATCAGTTCTAGTTGATTCCAAAGGCCTATTGAGAAGAGCTATCAGTATTGGGTTCTAAAATGCCTCCTAAAAATAATTCAACACCCATTAAGCCTTCAGAAGGCTCTACTATGACTTATGAAGATGAAGAAATGCAATATGAGATATCAAAAGTCCATGAGCAAGTGCACCAAATTTCGCTATCGCAAAGAGCGACAAAAATTGAAATGGATGGTTTGAAGAAAGACGTGGAAGCTAAGATGAATGGTTTGGAAGCTAAGATGGATGGCATGGAAGTTAAGATGAATGACATGGAAGCTAAAATGGAAAACATGAAGAATGATCTAAAAGTAGACATGGAAGGTTTGAAAAAGTTGATAAAACAAATGTTTCCTAATGGTGAAAATATAGTAGAAGAAAATAATGATGAGAACAAAATAAATGATAATCATGATTTCATAAACTCTAATATTAGCAAGAAGAACCACCATATTCCAAAGATGGATATGAGGAAGTTTGATGGCAAGGATCCCGTAACCTTGATACTATAGATGGAGCAATATTTTGATCTCAATAATGTGCAAAACACACAAAAGGTACACATTGCAACTTTACATCTAGAACAAAATACATTTGTATGGTATTGACGGCTTTTCTCCCATAAAAAAATTGCCACTTGGTCAATTTTTACGGAGGAAATGATAGCACATTATGAGGATACAAAAAGCAACACCTTCTTTAGCCAATTGATAAATCTAAAACAAAAGGGTTTAGTGGGGGAGCACTTTGAGGACTTCCAAAAATTGAATATACAGGTAACTGATATTACAGAGGAACACAGGGTTGATCTCTTCATAGGTACTTTATAGGATAACATCCAACATGAAGTTCGTGTTTTGGAACCTGATTCATTGGAGAAGGCATTCAGGTTGGCAAGAAAAATTGAATGTAAAATTATGGTGACAAGGAAGCCTACCACTCAGTTTTATAAAGAGACAAGTGTTGCTACTCCTAGATTTCCACAACCTACAAGGTTGTCACCACAACAAATGGAAGAAAAAAGAGCAAAAGAGATTTACTACAGTTGTGATAGAAAATACACTAAAGGTCATAAGTGTGCCGAGAAGAAATTATTATTTATAATTAATAAATAATATTTTATTAATAAATTCATTTTTTTATTTTTAATATAATATTTATAAAAAGCATATAACAATACAATTAATAAAAACATTATATTTTAAATAAAATTTTATATAGATACAATCACACAACTAGTTTTTTTTTCATATTTTAAATAAAAAAAACTTATAACAACATAATAGATAAAGAAATATTGTAGACCAAATTTTAAAAAATAACATGATTGGAAAGGGGAAGAAAGTCCCCTTTCAAAAGCACAACACAAAATCTACACAAATGTATCAATTGCAAGGTCAATTTACATTCCAATAATAAATCGCCCAAAGATTTTTGTTGGAAGAAATATGAGAATCTGAATATAGAATATGGATAACTTAATCCAGATAAACAATTGACCCACCTTTCTGAACTGTGTTCACTTTACATTCCAATAATAGAAGGATCAAAGATTTGTGTCGGAAGCATTATGAGAATGTGAATACATGCTACAAATTTAGTTACAACTACTCTCATTCAGGAAGTAGGCCAATTGCTTAAGCAAATTCAGTATTTACTCCCAGGCCACATTAAACGGAAAGGCAATACAGCAGTAGACTATTTAGCTAATTGGGCATGTCAACATCCAGATAGGTATATTGACTGCAGACCCACTGAAGCCATATGGAACGTGGAACTTCACTCCCTCCAATTGATTGTCAGTAAAGATCTCCAGCCCCCCGATCGGGGTGCCCACTTGTCAGACAGCACATCATATTAGATGAACGCATGTAGGCGCCTGTCCTCCGCACACTCCCACTACATCATGGCGTATGGAAAATGCAGTTTATGGTGATGCACGACAACCCGATCATTAATTATGCTACATGCAGGCTAGCCTGGATTGACAGGATCTGGACGGCAAGCTCAAGTTAAGGTAAGTAGTGCGCCTTCCCTTCTCCATTTCTTCATGCATTGCGCTCTGCATGCAAGAGTCTGGAGACAATCGAGAAGGAAGCTCAGTGCTCTTCATCTTATTAACCAACCTACACAGTCGGGGTATGTATCAAATCCTCTCTTACTTTTAATGGTGGTTATTTGGACTGTCTGGTTCACGAGCATATGTTGCATGGCAATTATTGCCCAAATTATAGGTCTCAGTTATGCTTTGAAGGTAGTTAACAAAGGCTCTGTGTTTATTTACACTGTCTTGCTTAGTATCATGTCTTATAAGCCTACCCTATTGCTGGTAAAGGTTAAGGGCCATGTCCGCTCGACTTTGCCGCCTGTTAAACCCTGTTTTAGAGATCCCTGCAATCGTCAAACCTAATTTTACTACCCTGTTTAAAATTGGCAAACTCACGTGTTAAGAATGTATCATGGTGAGCCTTTTGTGGGCTGCGTCGGGTCGCCCTGGAGTTGGAGTAGGGTACTGGCTTTGGATTCTATAAGGGCATATTGTTTAAGGAAAAGTCATAGGAGGTCCCGTAGTCTTGCTAACCCCTGCAAAGAGCATCAATCTACTTGGTATTTCCACAAGCTTCTCAACCTGCTGTGCAACCCGCTAGTCTTTGGGTCATTCCACATTCAGCATGCTTGTATTAACTGTTTAAGGAATTTGGCTCGCTGGATAATGGAACCCCTCGTGTTAAATTCCTACTTCTCTGGCCGCCACACTATCGCTACTCACAGGAATCGAGCAGGCTACTCTCAAGCTCATGTTCTTTTCATGTTTCCTTACCAGTTTGAATTGCGCTATTTCTGTCCAGATCGCATGGGGAAACGACGATCAATAGCCCAGGCTTCTAAAGGGAAGCAGGCCCAACATGATTATCCCCCAAAGAAACATGGACGGAAATCCAATTTAGAGAAACTTCAGCAATTGGCAGCAAATTATGAAATGGGAAATTCAGCAACGGTCCGCCAAGATATTAAAGGATGGGAAAAGGAAATCCACACAGACCCTGAGGATATTGAAACAGAGCCTGACATACAAGACTTCATCATGGACCCTGGAAACACCAGGGGTCACCTCACTTTGTTTCAGCAAACCGTTCACACGTATTGGATTCTTAAAAGCCTCCTAGCCAAGGCTATCCAGAGTATGCATCCCAGTTTCATGGTACAGGACCCAAATAAGACTCAATTATGCTTGCAGGACATGCTGCTGCACATGGAAGATCAGCTTCAGCACATTAAAATCACTCAATACCAGGCCACGGACAGAATTAGCCGAATAGATGATCGTGTTGGGCGCATTGAGAAGCAACTCCAACTCTTACAACAAGTAGACATGCCAGGATCGACATCGAAAGCTCCAGCCCCTGTCTCTTCATCAGAAGAGTAGTTCTTTTCAGTATAATGGGTCTCTAGGATAGTTTTGGACTTATTTCATCTCAGTCTATATGATAGTTTTGTTTATATATGAACTTAGTTTAAATTCACAGATTGTAGATATCAAGCAAATAGAGCAGATAGCTACTGCTAGATGTAAACGAATGAAACTATTTCAGTTTTGGTCAGCTTTCCATGCACTGAGATGACCAACAGACCTGGTCCTGCGGGCAGGTTGAGGCTATGGACTATTGTTTCTAATTTTGCAACCTGCTTTACAAATATAAATAGAAAAAGAGAGGAACTACCAAATTCACAAAAAAAAGTGAGTACACGCTACAAATAAATAAGATAAATGATGACTCACCATTCTGAGGCCACTTTACATTCCAATAATAGATGTCCTAGCAAGGTCACTTTATGTTCAATAATACGGATAACTTAGACAAGATAGACTAATGACCCACCTTTTTGAACTGAGGTCACTTTGCATTCCAATAATAGATGGCCCGCAGATTTGTTTTGGAGGCACTATGAGTATGAGAATCTGAATACAAACCTAAACAAGATAAACCAATGCCCCGCCTTTTTGAAGTGTAAATTCTTTCCGTTTTACTTTCTATTTGATGTTTCCGTCTCTTAGTGCAAGCCAGCATCAAAGATGTAAAGAGAAATGCTATATTTCTAAAAGGAGTGTCTCAAGAGAAAAGTGATATTTGTAAAAGGAATCTCTTTATAAAAAAATTCCATTTCAGTCTGTTTAGACAAAATGAGAGTGAAAGCTTGCAGTGTATTATGTCCTATAAATCCATTCTCCTTGATGAATTTTCCACAGCTTTAATGGTAACTACGTTTTAGAAGGGTGTAAGCAATGGGCACAGCTTTAATGGGTAATTTAGAAGGGTGTAACGAATGGGCACAGCCGGGGGTGAGACAGCGAAATAAATGGCCATAGCTTGCATCTCTGCCGCCACCCTCTGCGTCCAATATTGCACGAAGTCGTGGACTAGATAATCGGGCGAGAGCTGCCCACCAGGTTTCGGAATGGCTTCTCCATGCCGTCCATGGCTTTCTTCAGCGCAAAATCCATTTCTGGCGGAATGTATGCTGTGCATTCGCCGCCGAGAGTCAGTCGCTTCGTGGGCGGTAATGGCAGTTCCAGCAGATCGATCTGGCCCAGCCACTCCTGAAGTTGTAATGAGGGCCTGATTCTAGAAATGTTAACGGGGATGGAGAGGAAGAAGACTTTGTGGCCATGCATGGCGAGAGCCTTAGAGATTTATGTGGCCGTGCGCTAACCATCTCTGGTAGTTTTAGTCATGCACATTAAAATGAATTTATGCTAGTTTCAAATATCACATAAAATTTGTTAAATATCTAATTATTTTGAACATTTTAAATATGCTAAATATGTATTAATTTTTTACTAGTTTTAGTTTTGTGGGTTAAGATGGATTTAGGCTAGTTTCAAACATCACATAAAATTTGTTAAATATTTAATTATTTTGAACAGTTTAAATATGCTAAATATGTATTAATTTTAAATTTAAATTTGCTTACCTGATAGAGATATTAATAATTTGATTGATGAAATAAAAAATTTAAATGTAAAATAACAATATAACAATATTGAATGATAGAAAATGTGAATAATATAAATATAGTAAATAGTCTTCATTATGATCATTTTCAAAATTTTGTTTTTTATTGTTCTTATTGCATCAATTTTAAATTTTATTTTTTTCCAATTTATTTATAATTAATAAATAATATTTTCTTATTAATATTTATCTTGATAAATAAAATAAAATAAAACATTTAACCATATAAGCATGTATAATGACATAGACATAGCTAATACAAAAATATTATATACCAAATTTTAAAAAAGCACGTGATTTGAACCTACATGAAGATTCCATTTATAGGAAGAAAGTTCCTGATAAGGGAAAAGCATACGACAATATCTAGACAGCTACATCAAGATTCCATTTTTTCTAATTGCAAGGTCACCCTACTTTCCTAAAAGAAAAATTCCAAAGAGTTGTCTCAGAACAATGATGAGAATGAGAATACAAAATACAGATAATATAAATAAGATAAACCGACAGAGAAAATAACCAATATAAACCAATGGCCCACCTTTATGAATTGGAGATTCTATCCGTTTCATTTTCCACTTGAATTTTCCATCATAATTTCTTATTCCATTTTCGTCTAAATAGACCCCAAAAAAATGATTGCATAGTGAAGGGTGCAGGGTGCACTGTATCATAGTTGATGTCGTCTTAATACAGCAGAAAAAATAAATTAATAATCAATTTTGCACAATTTAATGGGTAATCAAGTGATATGAGTTAGAATTAGCACAAATATATCTCCTCAAACATAAATGCCACCTTTTTGGCTCTAATTCCAAATACTTCTGATCCAAAAGTCTTCACATATTTTAGGCCTATTGCCCTCTGTAATCTTATATATAAAATCTCTTCAAAAATAACTGCCAACAGGATTAAAGAATCTCTTTCAAAGACCATCGCAAAGGAGCAATATGGGTTTCTAAAAGGCTGATCTTTTCATGATGCTATTGCCATTGCTCAGGAAGTTTTACACTCTATGCATGAGGGGAAGAAGAATGGCCTCATAATAAAAATTGATCTCCTCAAAGCGTATGACAGAGATGACTGGTCATATATCCGCCTGCTCCTGCTGAAGGCAGGTGCTTCTATTGGGGTCATTCGATGGATTATGGGTTGTATTACCTCAGTTAGATATGTTGTTATCATCAATGGGAAGCCTACATCTTTCTTCGGTGTTGAACGTGGCTTGCGGCAGGGATGCGCTTTATCGCCTCTCATCTTTATCCTTCTCATGGACGGTTTTAGCTGTCTCATGAATATGGAAATGCGTGCTGGATACATAGCTGGTTTCTCTTTCTCCAAATCTGTAAGTATCTCCCACTCACTATTTGTTGATGATCTGTTTATATTCGGGAGAATTGTTAGAAATCATTGGTTTTATATACAATATATGCTCATCCGATTTGCTGCTACTACTGGGTTATGTATCAACAAGGAAAAATCATTTCTCATATATGAGTTCGGGAATGGTGGAGAAATTTCCTTTATCACTAGTTTTCTTATGGTGCAAACAAGATTGGAATCCACTGGGTTTCTTTACCTTGGATACAGAATCAAACCATCTGGTTATAAAATTAAAGACTAGATTTCGTTGGTTAAGAAATTCAAACAAAAAATCTCAAAATGGACTCATAATTGGTTATCTTTTGGAGGCCGTTTTATCATGATCTAGGCGGTGCTGGCCCAACTCATTGTTTATTGGGGTCATATTTTCTTCATTCCAGAGGGGATTATCTCACAGATAAATGCTATCATTGATTCTTTTCTATGGGGAGGGTCTAATTATGGAAAAAAGTATCACCTTTGTAAGCTGGAGATTTTATTCTGCCCGAAGAATCTGGGTGGATGGGGCATTCTTAATGCTCGAGCCTTTAATTCAGCTCTGCTTGTTAAGTCACTGTGGCAGGCAATCCACAATAGGGGTATATAGGTGGATATCATCTCATGCAAATATTTGCTGAATGACCCTATGCGCTTTATATACTGTCATCAATTTATTTTTCCGCGCAGCAGGTCGACTATATGGAGCAGTTTCAAAAAGATCATTCATATCTTGGCAGGGGGTCTGGCGTGGAGCTTTGGTAATGGGAAACGGATTCTTCTGAGTAGGGATAAAATATGTGGCTTGTCTATTCTTCTGAACATCAGCAATAGGCTGTTACACACATTGACACATAGAGGTATCTGTTATCTGTCAGAGGTGTTTGTTTGCTAGGAATTCAATACGCCTATCATCAAGTCGGCTGCCCAAGTGGGAATTTCAGAGAGGGATGCGGAGGAGTGGTCAAATTACAGAATTTTGATCCAGACTGTCAGTTTATCCCTGTGCAGCGAGGGGGACAAAATGGTTTGGGCTGGGAAAATGAAGGATGAGGCCCTGGTGGTTAAAACCATATACTCCAATATAAACCTGTTTGAGGTTATGGATTACACCTCTTTTGGTTTCGAAAAATTTCGGCATAGGAAGACACCGACCAAAATACTTCTCTTTGGGTGGCTGGTGTGGAAGGAGAAGATTTTAACTTGGGATGGTCTCAAGCGTAGGGGAATGCAAGGGCTGGGTAGGTGTGTTTTCTGTTTTAATGATAAGGAAACAATTGACCACTTATTCTTTACTTGTGCCAAGGTGACACACATTTGGCATCTATTCAGCAAATCTCTTCTCAGGACATCATGGTCTTCGACTAACTTCATTGATGTTGCACATCATTGGGGTCAGGTAAGGGGGTAGTTTCAATCTCTATAATTGTTTTTTGTTTGGGAAATCTGGCGAAGCAGGAATCGACACATTTTTGAAAATACTCCTATCATTATGCCTCATATCTTCAAAGCTATTATGAATTGGATTTGCGACACGCGTCCTGCTTTGAATATTTATTATGATGGATCTAGAAGGATTTGACCACATCCTATATCGCTACCTGCTATTTTCTCCGATGGTGTCTGTCAGGATGGGATTATGGGATGTGGGGCTTGGATTAAGTTATCTCAATCTGAGCGGATCCATCTTTGCACCTTTAGGGGAAAATTCTAGTTATTAATATTAGTAATAGTCAGTTTTAGAAATCATATATTATTATTAAAATGTATTAAACCATGAGTATGACTAACCAAGGTTGATCTTGGTTTATTTTAGTAAGTTAACTATAATTGAATATGATCAATATTAATATTCTATTTTCTTATTATTATTATTATTGGTCAAATTTATTAATATTATTAAACATGTTTAAATCTTGATTGTGATCGAGCAAGGATGACCTTAGTTGACTAAAGGTGATAATGTATGACTTTGGTCAACCATGGTTGACTATACTTGAATATTATTGAGTTATGTTGATTGAGGAAAAATATGAGTGAAGAAGGTTGAGTATGATAAAGATGGTAAACATAGGGTTGACCAAGTTTGATCATGGTTCAATATTTAGCCATTGACTATAAATGTTGGTGTTGTTTGACTATATATGACTATTAATGTTAATCAATACTAATATAGGTGATTGGGTTTGACCAAAAATGAAGAGTGATGATTGTGAAATATAGTCAAGCATAGTCAACCACATTAGTAAAAGTGGTTGACTAATTTTGTAATGTCACATCGTGACATTTGAATTAATTGCAATGCAATTTAACATTGTGATAATCTTTGTCATAATGCAACAATGTTTGTCACATTATAATGATGGATCGATTTTTAAATTATTCTAATGTCACAATAATAATAATAATAATGTTTAGATCTGATCTCTCATCTTGTCCTGAAGATGAACCACACTTGTTGGTTCGAAATGCGTCGACAAAGCTCATTCTAATGTGATTTTAACCAAAAACTTTCTGAAAAATAATCAGCTTTATTAATATTAATATTGTTATTTTAAAACATTTTAAAACCTTGATTGTGAGTCACCAAGAATGACCTTAAATGACTAAGGTTGAGAATGTTTGACATTGGCTAACCATGTTTAGCTATAATTGAATATGGTTGAGTTATGTTAACTTGTTAACTCAAGATGACTATGAGTGAACAAGGTTGAGTATTGTCAGGTAGGAATGAATAAATTTGATCATGGTCAACTATTAATATTATATTCAATTATATAATAATAATAATAATAATAATATAGTTAAATTTATGCTTGATTTTTATTACTCAACCATATTATTATTATTATTAGCAAACTTTAATAATAATAATATTATTTTTTTTAATCGTTTTAAAATATGGATTATGACAAACCAAAGATGACCATAGTCGACAAAGGTTGACATTGTTTGACTTAGTTAATCATGGTTGACTATAATTGAATATTATTCAACTTTATTAATGTTAATATTATTTATATTAAACATGTTTAAATCTTGAATACGTCCAATGAAGGTTGACCTTGATTGACTAAGGTTGACAAAGTTTGACTTTAGACAACCATGGTTTTTTCTAAATGAATATGGTTAATATAAATGAAATTATTATTATTATTATTCAGTTATTAATATTCATGTTATAGTGTTAACCAAGTTTGATCATGGTCAACTATTAATATTATATTCGTTAATAACAACAATAATAATAAGAATGACAACCTTATTATTATCATTATGAGTCAACCTTAGTAATATTAGTATTACCATTATTAAACAGTTTAAAATATTGGTTGTGACCAACCAAGGGTGATCTTAGTTGACTAAGGTTGAAAATGTTTGACTTTAGTCAACTATGGTTGACTATAATTGAATATGGTCATGTTACGTTGACTCAAGAGAACTATGAGTGAAAAAGGTTGAATATTGTTAAATATGGTAAACATAGGGTTGACCAAGTTTGATCATGGTTAACTATCTAAACCTTGAATATAAAGGTTGAATTTGTTTGACTATGTCTAGCTAATATGGTTGAATATGTTTAGTTATTAATATCAAGCAATAATATTAATAGGTGATTATGTTTGACTGAAGTTAAAGAACATATATTTTCGAACATAGTCAAAAAAATTAGTAAATGTGGTTGAATAAATTTGTAATGTCATATTATGCCTGCTACTGTGAATTCTAATAGCAAGCGTACGAAAAAAACTCATTTTAGTTGTGCATAACAAACATCCCTAACATGAAATGTGGCTATCAATTTCCTTACATCTATAGTAGGTGATCAGAATAAATGCTACAAAAAACTATATCTATGCAGTTAAATACGTTAAACAACAAAAATAAACAAAAGTTTCTCCATACATTCAATAGAGAAGACAAGAATTTATAAATAATTTTTTGTATTATGACACCTGGAAAGTGAACACGGAAAGATGTTACCAGTCCCCCTCAATGGCATGGGTTCTTATATGTCCTCAGTGCTTCAGATCCAAGATTTCTCTCTCTTGATGGTGCAGAAAACCCAGACAAAATAGAACTCAAAGGGAGGTCACAAAAAAAAAGTAGAAAAAATATGATAATGATGGAGGATCAAAGTTAGACCAAAAACATAGATCAAAAGGTGATCAACAGGTGACAAAAGGTGACCAAAGGTAGTGAATGAATGGAAAACCCTTCTATTTATAACAAAATATTGAGCTGGTCTAGATATTGGTGCATAATTAAAATATTATTAACCCAAATCTAGATCCAACTTACTTGGAATATTTTATTATTTTTGGAGGAGGGAAAAGGAATTTAGAATTGGTTAAATCCATTTATTTAGAAATAATAAATAAATAAATGATTTATTTATTGTTTCAAGGATGAGGTTAAGGAATAATTAAATAAATAATGATTTATTTAATTATTTATAAATGATTTAGTGAAATTTAACAGGAAATATTATTAAATAATGATTTAAATAATTAATCCTAGGGAATAATAAGATAAATAATGATTTATCTAATTAATTCTCATGCTTTGGGTTAAATATGACCAGGAATATTAATTAAATACTGGTTTAGTTAACTATCCCTAGAGGAAAATCAAACAAATAGGGACTTATTTAATTATTCCTCCCGGGGTTTCCTGTTTAGACCAGAAATAATTTAATAAACTATGGTTTATTAAATTATTTCTCATAGTGAAATCAATTTTAATATGGTAAATTTGGTCTTGCATGGTGTACTTTAGTACATCTAATATTAACAGGTTAGATGACCAAAAATTGGTGTAATAGATTTCCCCTCAACATGCGAGCGTTAGGAGCTAATCAAATGACTGAAGTATGTTTTAAGAACACAATCATTAGACATTGAAGGAGAGTCAGAGAGAGAGAAATATAAGACAGACTAAAGCGATAGAGGACAAGACCCTGAGGAGGCGAGACTTACAGGTGCGACAAGTCTCTTTTATGAGTGAGTACTTGTTCTAAAATGAGGCGGGGGAGGCATTCCTATGCCCGTTGAGATGACAAAGTACAAAGAATAATGGTGCACACATATAACATGGAACTGAGATATATAATACATGCTGGAATAAACATGGTCCAGATAAAAAAACATAATGGATCCCACATACATATTGTGCCAGGGACAACAGCCAGGACTTATACAATAATATCTGAGTACATGAGATATAATAACAACCAAAGAGGCCCTGTAAAACATGAAAGGGCTCTGAAACTCTGAATGATACATGAAAACTAAAAAGGTGTTGCAAGCAGCTAAGACCAAAACCATCAAGTTTGTAGAGTTGCATCCAAGGTTGTGGTAAAAGAGGTCATCGAGGCATGTGGGAGGCTACCTGAAGGGCCAGCCCCTCATGATATTTGAAACATCTCACACACACCTGGGAATCACTGGTACAATTTGTTGCATCATTGAACCATCAAGTATAAGGATCTCAATCATGCCATAAGGAGTTGGAACTGATAAACAATAAAGTCAAAGAGCGACAAAGGGTCCCTTTGCCTGATCTGAGGCACCGAACAAGAGTGGAAGTTGGAACCAAGGTACACCGCCCTCTAGACTTGTCTTCTAGAATGAATGAGCTGATGTCGACAGATAGAAATTTTTGAATTTGGCCAAGCTTCAACTAGACGAAGCTTAGAATATTTTGAAGATGACTGGGGGTTTAGTCCATTGAATCCATTCATTCAAATCTGTTGAATGCATTTCAATCTATTCAATGCATTTAAAATCAATTGAATGCATCAAATGAATTCGATCTATTGCCATATATTAAATACATTCAATCTATTGAAATCTGCTGCAATATGTTGAATGCATTCAATCTATTGCAATATACTGAATGCACTCAATCTATTGAAATTTATTGCAATGCAAATGTAAATCTATTAAAATCAATTAAATCCACATTAAACCTCAATTTTAAAATATTTATTATAATACCAACGACCATAACCTTCTAACTCATTTAAAGTATGTTACTTTAACAATGCTTTTCCTTAATTCCTTCTATAACAAAATAAAATTCTAAAACAAAGGAAGTAATTCTTAATATTTTCCCTTCAACAAATAAATTGATTACCTTTTAAAATACTCAATTTAAATCAATACAATTGAATTTTATTAATTACATTTTATACAGATAAATTAAAAAGAATGAAATATAGATGTTTTTTCTATTTTTAAAAGACTTTTTTTTTTTTTTTGAAAATTTAAAAAATTAAAATTTTAAGTGGTTCCATTAAGATAATATTTTACTAAAATAATTAATGAATTTGCAACTTAAAATATATTTTAATTACTAAATCTATTAATAAAGTATTTATTGAATGAAGAAACTAATTAATAAATCAACTTTTTGACAACTTTATCCTATCTCCTCTCTCCTAGTGAAACTAATCCTCTCTCCCATTGACAATGTTTTGATAAATGGTATCATTATTTGCTTCATTAGATGTCATGGAGACAAAGCGAGAAAGGATACAGTTAATGGAACATATTTTCAATATTGAGGGAGTGTTCTTTGATTAAACAATGGGTATTTTATGCTTTATGGGCATATTGGGATTGAGTGTTGTTCCCTCTTTTCACATGCATTGTAGCTAGTGTTACACTATATTTTATACAACTTTCTCACCTCAAACCCCATGAAAATATGAGCGTTTTGATATGTAGGATTGAAAAAAAAACTTTGCATCGGGATTCTTTTAATGAGTTCAATTAGGAAATATAGTTACCATGTTTTTCAATTAATTTATATTCCAAAGTTGCATCATATTTTTTGGAAAGCCTGAGAAGGAAACACTGGTCACTCAAAGATCAAAGAAATTCAAATTTAGAAATATGTATGAGTCATTTCTTTCATAAATGTAGTGTTAGAAATTTTCCTTTTAAGTATTTTTGAATATCCTGTTGAGATTATTCTGGCTAAAATCTCTTGGATATGCCAACAATAGGTTTTGTTGCAAAACTGATGGTATCAAATCAGCAAGAGGAGATATTCTATCCTATTTTGGTGTGATAGAATTAACTATTCAGTTTCTTCTCTCTTCTATAAATTGTAAGCCTATAGAGGCAAAACGTATGAGATGTGAGGTGTGTGGAAGAGGAAGTGCAGATGTGCAAATATTCTGTTGTAATCTCCTGTTGATGAATAAGATTGTCGGTACCTCTGTTTGGTGGATGTAGCCCACATTGGTTGGGTGAACCACGTTAATTCTTGTCTTCATGTTTAATTGTTGTGTGCGTGATTTTAGTTTTTCCGCTGTGTTAACTCTTACAATTGGTATCAGAGCGGTTTGGTATCGGTGGAGTGGTTTGTTCCAAACGGTGTCACAACTAGTTTACAATCGATTGAATTGCTGCTTGTATTAACTTGCAAGAGAGGAGGACGCGAGGTTGAAAGCAGATATGTGGATCTGTGCTTGCAATTTTTTAAACTCCAATTGCCTGCGTGGATAGTTGAGGCCGTGGACCGTGAAAATCATAGGCTGAGTTGGAGATCGTGTGGCTAGGGTCTACTGCGTGCGACTGTGAGACCATGAAGCCGGGTCAGTTCACTACGGGATCGAAACAGTGGAATCCGGATTTCTATGTTAACATATGAACGCAGAAGCAGTTCCGCTGTGTTAACTCTTACAACGTATTGAAATCATTGCTATGGATTCAGAAGAGGGGACAAATTAGAAAGCAGTGTTGAGGGCCGGGTTCATATCTATGAGGGCCACGTCATCACCGTGATATTAGTCAACAATTAATGCATTGAACACAACTGATGAACGCAAGTCGATGTCGATGCTTGAGTGAGGACTGTCGTTGACCTGCGTGGCTGAGGCAGCTTACGTGAAGGCTATCGATGGAAAACGTTAAGTCGATGGATTGCGTTATGAGGCAACAAAGGAAGCCTTGCTGCATACGTAACTTGTGATGTATTCACAGTTTTGGAAAAAAGTACATTTTTTTTTTATTTTCATCAATTACAAAAGTAAATGAAATGTTTCACATGACTGCATGAACCTTTGGCCACAGGATACAACCATGTGAAATGATTCGTGTCAGTTTGAGTTATGTAAAGAGTAAGCCTTAGTGGATTTATTGTTTTGTGGGCCTACTTTGATGAGGAGCACGTTCTAGATCATTTCCCACGAAAAAAAAAATTTGTTTGACATTTTGAGGAACTTAAAACTGACTTGTAGTATGGAGTGTATTGTGCATTTAATGGGAACGTACTGGAACAGAGGTAGTTTTTTTTCAATTTGTTGCATTGAAATTCCGTTCGATTCATTGCTAGCGGCTGGTATTTACAATTTATAGTTTGTGGGATTTTATCAAATTGTTAATTTGATTAAAAAAGAAATTAAGAATCCATAGAGTAGAAGTCAAGTTAAATATGGAAAAAACTCAAAGTGCTTGGTTTGAGATCGAGAAGTTTAATGGAAGAAATAACTTCGAGGTCTGGAAAGTCAAGATGCACGATCTACTCGTACAACAAGGTGTGGCAAAGGCACTTTTGGGAAAATCCAAACAACCTTACACCATGAAAAATGACGAATGGAGTGACATCAATAACAGAGCATTGAGCGGCATACGGTTGTGTTTGGCAGATGATGTTTTATTTAACATCGTGTCAAAGAAAATTGTTGTTGGTCTATGGACAAATTTAGAAAAATTGTACATGACTAAATCCTTAACCAACAAGATTCTTCTGAAAAGACAGTTGTATAGCTTGCGCATGAAGGAAGGTACAACGATAACTAATCATTTGAATACCTTTAATACTCTCTTGGTGCAGTTAGATATCATAGAAGTAAAATTTGGTTCAGAAGATAAAGTTGTAACTCTATTGTGTTCTCTGCCTGAGTCATGGGATCATTTTGTTACTTATATAAGTCTTAGTTCATTAGAAACCCTTGAATTTGATGATGTTTTTGGAGCTATGCTGTCTAAAGAAACCAGGAAAAGGTCAAATTTAGAAACCTCTACATCAGAAGCAATGATGGTTAGAGGTCGTTCTAAAGAAAAATGCTTCAGTCGGAAAAAACAACTCTTGGTCAAAATCGAAAGGGAAGAAGAGTAAGCTAAAATTCTGCTTTTGCGACAAATCAATACATTTGAAGAAGGACTGTTGGAAGAGACAACAAACATCCAAAGGAGACTCTTCAACAAAAAATAAAGAGGCAAAAATGACAGATATAGGTTCAGGTTTGGCATCCGGTACAGGTACAAGTGATCAAGTTCTATCAGTTAATTTTTAAAATCATGATCAACATTGGTTGTTAGATTATGGTGCATCCAATCACATATGCATTCATAAATAATGGTTTAAATCTTATGAATCAATCAATGATGGAGTAGTTTGCATGGGAAATGATGTCTCAGGTAATGTTGTGGGAATTGGAAGCATCCAAATTAAAATGTTTGATGGGACAATTAAAATCTTAACTAATGTAAAACATGTGCCTGAACTCAGAAAAAATCTTATTTCTCTAGGAGTGTTAGACACAAATGGATATAAAACTTTTATTCAAGGTGGAGTAATGAAAATTTACAAAGGAATCCTATTAGTAATGAAAGAAAAGAAGGTTGGAAATCTTTTTCAGTTAGAAGGAAGAACAGAGTCAGATCATGCTTCTACTGTATCTGAAAACGACAGTGATTCTATTCGACTATGGCATCAACGGTTGGGCCATATGAGCGAAAGAGGATTAAAAATTTTATCTGATCGTATGTTACTTCCTAGTTTAAAATCTTCTAAGTTAGATTTCTGCAAACATTGTATATATGGGAAACAAAGCAAGCATAAATTTAAAACTGGAAAACATACTAGTAAGGGAATCCTTGATTATATCCATTCTGATGTTTGGGGTCCATCTCCTACAACCTCATATGGAGGATCATCATATTTTGTATTTTTTATATGTGATTTCTCTAGGAAAGTATGGGTCTACATGTTAAAAAGAAAGTCTGATGTATTCACAGTTTTCAAGCAGTTTAGAGCATTAGTTGAAAATATCATTGGAAGAACCATTAAATGTTTAAGAACTGACAATGGTGGTGAGTTTACTTCAAAGGAATTTGACATCGATTGCAAGGAAGTTGGGATCAAAAGACATAGAACTACTGCTTATACTCCTCAGCAAAATGGGGTTGCTGAACGCATGAACAAGACTCTCTTAGAAAGAGCAAGAAGTATGCTTAGTAATGCCACTTTGCAGAAGGAATTATGGACAGAAGCAGTATCTATGGCTTGCTATTTGATAAATCGATCACCATCAACTGCAATAGGTTGCAAAATTCCTCAAGAGGTATGGAAAGGTCATCCTTGTGATTATTCTAAACTGAAAGTTTTTGGTTGTGATGCATATGCTCTAATTCCAAACATCAGCATTCTAAATTAGATCCTAAATAAAAAAGATATATCTTTGTTGGATATGGTGATGGGATTAAGGGATACAGTTTGTGGGATCATACTACTCACAAGATCATCATTAACAGATATGTTAAATTCAATGAATCTTCACCTGATAATCCATATGTAGATAATAAATTGAAATAGGAAAATGTACCTAAGTTTCAACATATTCAGTTTGAAACTAGTTCAAATACTGATGATAGTCAAGATGAACAAGTTTCAGATGCAGATCATGAAGAAGTTCCTACAGATAATAATCAAAAAATTGTGGAATAACCAGAAACATCTTTAAGGAGGTCCACGAGAATCAGACATCCTCCTAAAAGGTATGATGATTATGTTACTTCAGTTGATTTAAAAACTAATGATGATGAACCTTTATGCTATCAGGAAGTTGTAGAAGGTTCTAATAGTAATAAGTGGAAAGAAGCTATGAAGGATGAGATGAAGGCATTAGACAAGAATGCCACATGGAATCTGGTGGAACTTCATAAAGACAGAAAAACTGTGGGATGTAAATGGGTTTACAAATTGAAAAGGGGTGTTGATGATAAAGAAGATAGGTACAAAGCGAGGCTGGTCGCAAAAGGTTTAAAAGCAGGATTTGACTTTCATGAGATATTTTCACCAGTTGTTAAAATTGTTTCAATTCGGATTGTCTTAGCATTAGTTGCTTTACTTAATTTAGAATTACAACAACTAGATGTTAAGACTGCATGCTTACATGGAGATCTAGATGAAGATATTTATATGGAACAACTTGAAGGATTTGTTCAAAATCGCAACAAGAAATTTGTCTGCAGGCTCAAGAAATCAATGTATGGTCTGAAGCAGTCGCCTCGACAATGGTACAAGAAATTTGATTCTTTCATGATGAGCCAAAATTATATAAGAAGTGAATATGATCATTGTGTTTACTTTAAGAAATTAAGTAATGGCATATTCATTATCTTAGTGTTGTATGTTGATGATATGCTTTTAGCAAGCAAAAGCATAACTGAGATCAACAGGTTAAAGGCTCAGATGGCTAGGACGTTTGATATGAAAGATCTAGGAGCAGCAAGACAGATTTTGGGCATGGAGATTTTCAGAGACAGGAGCAATGGTAAGCTATGGTTATCATAAGAGAAGTATATTGAGAAAATAATCTTAAGGTTTGGTATGAACAATGTGAAACCAATTTCAGTCCCTTTAGCTTCCCATTTTAATCTTTCTTCAAGTTTATGTCCTAACACAAATGAAGAAAATGAATATATGTCTCGAATACCTTATGCTAATGTATTAGGAACTTTGATGTATGCGATGGTCTGTACACGACCAGATATTTCACATGCAGTTGGGGTTGTGAGTAGGTATATGGAAAATTCAGGGAAAGAACACTGGGTAGCAGTAAATTGGGTGCTTCAGCATATGAGAGGCATAAGTGATTATTATATCACTTATGACAGAAGTAGTGAATTTGTTTGCAGATATGTTGATTCCAATTTTTTAGGTGATTTGGATAAGAGAAGGTCAACTTCAGGATATGTCTTTACTCTTGCAGGTGGAGCTATTAGCTGGATGTCAAAGCTACAAAACATTGTTGCTTTATCCACTACAGAAGCAGAATACATAGCTACTTCACATGCTTGCAAAGAAGCAGTTTGGTTGAAATTTTTGTTTGGTGAGTTTGGTAGGTTGTAGGACAACATAAAGTTATTTTGTGATATTCAAAGTGCAATTATCTTGGCTAAAAATCAAGTGTATCATAGTAAATCAAAGCATATACCTATAAAGTACCATTTTGTAAGACAGGTTATCACTGAACGGGGAGTCTCTCTTGAAAAAGTGCATACAAAGGAAAACTGTGCAGACATGCTCACGAAACCAGTTTTATTAGAGAAGCTACGATGGTGTCTGGATTCTCTTGGTTTGCAGTGAAAATGAAAATAAAACAAGAACGAGGTATCAGGCTAATTGTTGTCAAGGTGGAGGTTGTTGAGATTATGCTGGTTAAAATCTCTTGGATATGCCAACAATAGGTTTTGTTGCAAAACTGATGGCATCAAATCAGCAAGAGGAGATATTCTATCCTATTTTTGTGTGATAGAATTAACTATTCAGTTTCTTCTCTCTTCTATAAATTGTAAGCCTGTAGAGGCAAAACATATGAGATGTGAGGTGTGTGGAAGAGGAAGTGCATATGTGCAAATCTGTTGTTGTAATCTCCTATTGAAGAATAAGATTTTCGGTACCTCTGTTTGGTGGATGTAGCCCAGATTGGTTGGGTGAACCACGTTAATTCTTGTCTTCATGTTTGTTTGTTTTGTGTGTGATTTTAGTTTTTCCATTGTGTTAACTCTTACATATCCAACCTGCATAACAATGACATTGTGTAGCATAAGAAGCTAAGAATGTTGATGGTTGAATAGTACAAAGTGAAAGTTGTTAGGATAATCATGTTGATAGCCGTTTAATTTTTTTTCAAATATTAAAAATTTCACCGCAACATGGATGAAGAATATGCACCGGTACCATGCAATGAATGGATCTCTAACTTGCTTCGACAAAAAAAAAGGCATTTGGATACTGCAATGTAAGGGGTGTGCAATTAATGCAACCATGACGCGTGTCCATGAGATCTTGTTTTCGATATGTATGCAGGTGCTGGAGGATTTCCTGGTTACCAATGTTCCAAGGTAACCTCCATATAGGCTTGGTTTTTGTATAAATTTCTACTTTCCAGCATCTTAGTTCTCTAACCCTAACATTTACAATGTGTACATAAACATATGAAATCATTTTTACCTTGCGTACTGTGGATTCCTTTAGTTGCGGGTTGCATTATTCTGACTCTGAGAGGTCTCCTTCGTTATTCCAGGTGCTATTCATTCTACTTGATAGATTGTATGTGGCCCCTGGGGCTTCGAATTTTGGTTGAACGATTAATAATTTATTTGCTTAGTTTAACTTCTATCCAAAGGACAGTAAATTGTTTATCCAAGTTTGTCTGAAGCAGCCTACAAGACATGTTTTTGTTGCTCTTAATTTATTAGTTTTTTTGTGAATGCACGCACATTTTGCATGTTTTGGGGTATTTGGCCTAAGTTGACATATTTGACTGGTTGTGTGTTGGCCTTGTAACTCAGTTCGATATTAAACTCTGTTACTTAATTTTAATATATAATTACTGTTAAGCTTTTCCGCTTTGTTCTACCAGTTCTACAGGTCCTTCCTATTTATGTACTTAATAGTCTTAAGGTTTCATTTTGAAGTATGTTTTCTTTAGTTTGGAACAATACCATTAATCTCTTGTTGATATAATAATACTTGCATGTAATATTTCGCAATTCTGCTCATTCTCTGGTGTATAAATATTTATACTTGTGCATTTTTGTCATTAATATTTCTCTATCTACGTTCTCATAGTACTTGGTTAACTGCTATAAATTCGCTATACTTTTCTTAAGTAAATTCTTTTAGCTAGATACAAGCCTTGATGTCTGTGGCTAAATACTCTCTATCTTTCGACATATTATGGTTATCAAGGAAAGATATATTTGTTTTTCTGACAAGTTTTTCCTTTACTCTTGTACAAAATAGTTCAACTGTATATGTGTTTTCTTATTTTGTAAATGTAAACAATCTACAGACTTTCATACAATTATCTTCTTTACAGTTTTACTGCATGCATAGTTCCATTGTTATTCTTTTAAAGGTGACTGGACCACCTCTAGGGAAACTTGTTCCCTTTCCGTGTACCTACTCTATGTTGTCACAGGACAGACAAATTGCTACCCTGGGGTTTTACCTTTATGGGTCTCTCTGTCAAACCTACTTGTTTTCTGGTTAACTACTATCATGAGATTACTTTATATGCTTGTCTTAGAGAAAATCTTCCTTTTCCCTCTTAGAGATAACTTAGAGTTGACCAGTTTTTAAAATTTGATAGTGAAACCCTCATTTTGTTGTATAATTTCACAAATTTTCTATTACAGTTTTGATTTCCAAACGAGCTCTTTCTCCTACGCTCTATTATATGTAAGCAAATGCAAAAAATCCTGAACAATTTAGAAACATAAAACATATTATATCAAATTTACTTATCTCACTCGGAACAACTGATGGCTTCTGCCCAACCTTGAGCGAGGCGATGACTTCCTCTACTCCCCCCGTGCCCTCACCCAAGTAGGATTCACAACAGTAGTTTTCTTACCAAGGAGGTAGACCTCAAGACTCCGGTCCAGTCTCTTCTCCATTCAGGTAGAACCGCTGGTCCTTGTTCCAGCTCTACTACTCTGATCTTCAGCTTTCTAGCTGAATATCTTTTCTTTTTCCTGCACAAAACCCCTTTTCTCCTCTACGCTTTTACTTTTATCCCAAAGGAAAGGTAACTTCCAACAACTACTTTTCTCAACTAATTTTGGGATCTTGGAAACTTTTCCATCATACTCATTTACCACATAGAAACTTTAGTTCATAATTTCATGATTAACATACTTGTTAATTAATTAATAAAATAATAAAAATAACTTCAATTTCTAGTAAAAAGTAAAATGTCTTGGAAAAGCATACAACTATACTTAATTATTGCAAGTTTTACCCAAACTCCTAAGTAAGTTGCTTCAATTTTTTCACTAAAGCTAAAGGTTATTGTCATCTTGTGAAACCTATCATCATCATCATCATATTACACTTTATTAAGGTAATTTATTAAATTTTAGTTTGGATATTAGTAAGTAAAAATTTTGAATTGTATTAAAATATGAAAGATTAAAGACTTATATGTCTCTTACAACTCGAAAATAAGAAAAAAAAAACCTATATATAATTTTAACATTTTTTTAAATTAAAATTACATATTTAATTTTAAAAATATTTGTAAATTTGAATCATGGTAATTGATTAACTACAACAATATTATACTAAAGGAAATGTTTTCTATTGATAAGGAATTTATTTATTAAACTTTGATGTTTACTTTAAGATAAAATTAAAACTTGCATACATTTAATGTCATTTATATCTACATCTATAATGAGAGTGTTGTTATTATTATTTTTATTTAAATAAATTTTGAAATAATTTTTATATGCTATTTTATTTTCATTTTCTCATAATATTTTGAAAAAATATAATAAATTATATATTTATAATATTCAATAAGAATATTTTCATTTTAATTTAATATTACTAAAAATTTAAATTAATATTTATCAATACTAAAAATAAATATATATTTAAAATTTTCTCGCTTGATAACACATTTTCAAACTTCCAAGTTATTAAAAGAGTTATTATTCAATTAAAAATATTCTATTTCAATTTCCAAATTCTTAAAAAACATCTAATTGATAAAAATAATTTGAAAGTCCAAAATATATCACTATTATTCTCATAGAACATTTTTCCATTTAATTAATAAAAGCAAAATTATAAATTTATATTTAATTAAAAATTTACTTATATGTCAAGTCTTATTACCACAACTAGTTGAGGATGGGCCTCTTCGGTCAGGCGATCCAAGATGAAACCTCATGGGGAGGTTGTACCAAGTGCTAGGGGGGAAACATGCTAAAAAATCTAGTAAGCAAGGATGGTGTGGCCCATATTCGGATGATCCTCGGGTGAAATGAGTGAATATGGTGTGGCCCATACTCGGATGATCCTCGGGTGAACCTGGTGAATTTGATGGCTTATATACTCGGATGATCCTCGAGTGAACCGGGTGAATTTGATGGCTTCGATGGTGTGGCCCATACTCGGATGATCCCTGGGTGAATCGGGTGAATTTGATGGCTTAGATGGTGTAGCCCATACTCGGATAATCCCTGTGTAAACGGGGTGAATTTGATGATTTAGATGGTGTGGCCCATAATCGAATGATCCCCATGTGAACCAAGTGAATTTTATGGCTTAAATGCCCCTGACTAAGGGCTTCTCAAGCCGCACATCAAGCCTATAAAATCATAAACAACTTAACAAAATTACCCATATAAATTAAATTACATCCACTAAACTTTGATAAGCTTAAAAATGTATATGCATACATAAATATAGCCTCATAGAAGATATCATAAATATAAAGTGTTGTAATTACTATCATAACACATTTATGCTTTAAAACATAATTGATAATTAACACTTCAATTTTCCAATTTTATCATTTCAAGGTTAAAAAATATCTTGTGGGCTTATATTTATGGATTAAAAATGATTAATGACTAACACTTGTCATAACACATTTTTAATTAGAGTTGTCTACCGAGGTCGCGTTTTGGCCCGGACGACAGAAATCTGTCGGAATCTGGTCAACTAAATTTTAAAAAATCAGGTAGTTGTAGTGCTTGGAATCCATTTTTGATAGTGGAAATGGATTCAGCACTATCAAAAACCCCTGGAGCACTCAAAATACAAATGTTTAACAACTGTAAACAAGATTCTGGGCAAATCTTTGCCGGATTTTCTGAAAATCGTTACCGGATTCTGGGTCAAAACACGGCCTCAGTAGACTACGGGTTTTTAATTTAGTTGATAATTAACACTTCAATTTTCCAGTTCTATCTTTTCTAGGTTAATAAATATCTTGTAGGAGAATATTTATGGATTAAAAATGACTCGTGACTAACACGTGTATTTATGAATTTAGCTAATATTTTAGTTTTTATAAAATTTAGAATAAATAATTTTATATTATTAAATATTAAAATTCAATTTTTATTATAATTTTAAAAATATTGTTTAAAAAAAACACGAATCGTGTAAATTAAAATTAATTTTACTAAAATTATAATTATGGTTATCATTTTATTTATTGGAATTTTCCATACAAGATTGTTTTACAGAATTACAATCTTGATTCAATATTTTTACAAAAAGTTGACCTTGGAAATTAAAACCTAGTTTTTCCAATTTCACTTACCATTTAATTTGTCTGGCCTCTTTTATTGTACCCTAGACAAGTATTCCACTTTATTCCTCACGACTATTATTTTGTGTCATTCCTCGTGACTATTATCTTTGTGTCTTTTATCTATCTAGATTATTATCATTTTTTTTTTATTATATATTAGGATGAGGGATTAAATTTTATAGGAATTTATAATTATTTTTCTTATTTAATTATTAATTATTTGTTATTTTAAAATTTATGATATTTATTTAAATTTTCAAAACATAAATTAGATGGGTAATAAAAAAATTTACATGTATCTATGTGTATGTGTGTTTGAATAAAAGTATTTCCAAATAAAATTGCATAAGCTAGTAACTCTCTTGGGTATGACTTTAATATAAGAACATTGGATTTTTGAGCTCACTTGAAAAAAACTAGTCTCTCACTTCATAGACTTTGCAATTCTGCATTGTAAACACTTAGCTCTAAAGCATGAACATTGAAACCTACAACTTACAAGTTGAGAGTCACATGACATAGCTACTCTCTTGGATGAGACTCTAAGATAGTAGACTTTGCATTTCTGCATTGTAGACATAGATAGTAGACTCTGCATTTCTGCATTATAGACACTTAGGCCTAAAGCATGAACATTGAAGCCTACAACTTACAAGTTGAGAGTCATATGACATGGCTACTCTCTTGGATGAGACTCTACGATAAACACATTGGGTATTTCTACTTATTAGAAAAAGCTCATATCTATCTTCACTCAAACCTTGCAATCTTGCATTGCACACACTTAAGCCTAAAGCCTGAATAACTTAAAATTTGACGCTCACGACATGTTCACACCCATGGGCCATTTACATTCTATATAAAACACTAACTGATTTTTTCATTCATTTGAGTGAAAAAATGATTTTCCATTTTATTTTGAGAGTTTTCTTTAGTTTCTTTAGTGTTGGTACACTAATGATAGAACTTGGTTTTTATAATAGATCTATTTATTTGTTTGATTAGAAAACAAAACTATTTTGTAGTTAGATGAAATCCCAAATGTGTGGTTACCAGAGCTATGATGCATTTTATACATTCTTTTAATATGATGAAGAATCCAATTCATCATATTAAATGGTAATGTACATAATTCATCTTCAAAATAGGTTATAGTCAATGGGTTCAACCAAAGTAACTATAAATGCAAGGTCTTATTCATGGAATAGTGGAAGCTCATTCATGAAAGTAGTGGAGGTGAGGTTTAACCCTCACCCTCTTGCTCCAAGTCTCACTTCGTAATAAGGTTTGTTAATTATTGCTCGATTGTTCCTCGAATGGGGTTCTATTATACGAAGGTGTCTTTCGTTTCAACTCTTTCAATGTGGGAGAAAAGTTGGGGTCGATGTTCTTCATCCTATACCGTCATGTCTTTGACTTGATTGTGGTTTACTCCAATTTTCTTATTTTGGAAAGAAAATTTCTAGGTATATCTTACCTTTTGACCTGTTTTGGTCTGCAGTTATTAGTATTATGGTCAATTCTCTATATGGTTCTAGCTTTGGGGTATTTTGGTTGTCTTATTTGTGTTGCACATTGTAATTTGGGTTTTCTCAAGCTTTTATTGGTTCAACACTAGCATGATCCTTGCTCTGGTGAATTGGTTCATTGCGCTCTTCACTTCTCTTTTTATCCCAGTTAAAATTTGTGTTTCTAATCCTAGAATAAATAAAAAAACTGGAATCCTCTAGGTGGGGTTTGTGTTGGTGATCGAACTGGGTATTACTTTCTTTTGGGTGGTCTAATGGTATTGTGATTTTCTATGTTCTATGTCTCTAGAATGTTGTGAGTTCCAATCCTTCCTTGAATTTGAGCCTTTATTGTGGAATTTTGGGGACAACTTAATAGTTTTTCCATACAATGTTCTCTTCTCCTAGCCTCCATACCACCTCAAAAAATAATGGTGATTCATAAGGGAGCTGGTGATAATGTTAGTCTCAATTGTTAACGACCTTTTGACTTTGATTTTATAGCCACCTTCTTTGATTTGACTCCCCTTGAGGTCTATCGGAAAATTATGATATTAGAACCTCAAAAGTCTGAAGATGAAGATCATCTCTACCATTGACTCTGAAATTTTGCAAAATTGCCCACAATGGATACCTAGATTAAGACAACCTCAAAAGAAGAGATTACATTTTTTGCAAGGGACCCAGTGATGATCCTACATATCCTCCAATTGAGAGCACACCTGATCGTACCGTAATCTCTTCGGAGTAAGATGATTGGTGGTTATCTCAGTTTTGGTCCAATTTTGTTCTATTATTTTCATGATGTTGTTTGTGTTGCTTTCATCAATAGGGATTTGGAGATGTACAAGAAATTTTGGTCACCCAATATTTTTTGGTGTGAGCTGTTCTACACTATTTTTTTTTTAGAGTTTCTGTTTTCTCATAGGTCCTCATTGTTGGAAGGGTAAGTGTTAGGATGCACATTTGTTGGACGAGTCTTCATTGTTTCACTTGGCATATAGCTATTTTGGGGTATTGTTTGTTGCTTGTTTTGGTTGTTGTGACGCCTCATGTCTAGGTTCTATAGATATAACTGAGTATGTCTGGGTTGTTAGAATTTTGTATCTCAATTGTGCTTATAGGGAGAGTCTCACTATCTTTGTATGTAGTGGCTTTTTATGTTTCTTATATTTTGAACTTGCTATATATATATATATATATATATATATATATATATTCATATATTCTTTCAAAGTAATACAATCGACTTCAGTTTTAAAAAATTATAAAAACTTTAAAATTACATAAATAATAACATATTAGTTAATTTGACAAAAAAATATATATATATAAAAATTTAAACCAGGTTAAATATATTTAAACTTTCTAAAATAAGATAAATTATGTTTTAACCATATTTTATGATAAAATCAGAATTTAAAAAATAAAAATACTAAATACAAAATTTAGATTAAAAAAACACATTTATATTTTAGAAAAAAAACTCCCTGATCAATATTTTACCTATCCCGCAAACTCCTCCTGAAGTGTGTTACAATGGCGATCTGCACAGGACACCTCTCTCCCCTCCTCTGCCTCAACAAGCTGGACCAAAGTGCCCTCCAGCGTTACATGTTGTGCTTGACATTCCAAGTCTTTTTCCTTCTCCCAAGATGTGTTGCACCTGTTTCTTTTTTTTGGGTTTCATTTCCCACCTTGATAAAGAGCATTCTGCGAAATCAATTTTAGCATTCATAGCTGCCGGTATCGATCTGATCCGTGCCTAATTCAGCCAGAGTACATAAGATTATTCTACCATCAAGATGTCACACGCCACCCAGGAGGCATGGTAGGTGCTTTGAATGTTAGGTTTGATTTAGAGAGTGAAAAGCATCACTATCTACTAAGAGGATTCCTACTCGCACTTTACAGTGCCATCAGAATATTATTAACAGTGGCAGCCCGACAGGCATGAAGAGAGTTTAGTGGATACGACAGTTTTGAGGTTGAAGTGGGGACAATTTGTGGTCGGTGGGCTTAGATCAACGCCATTTCCACTGGGATGTCCGCCGTGCACTCCGCGCCCGGAGTCAGGCCTTCCGTCGGCGGTAACGGCAGTTCCAGCAGATGGATCTGGCCCGGCCACTCGTGTTGGTGTAAGGAAGACCTGAGCCTTGAAATGTTAAGAGGCGTGGAGAGGAAGGAGACGGCATAGCCATTAATTGCGAGAGCCTTAGCGAGGTGTAAGAAGGGATTTATGTGTCCCTGTGCCAACCATGGGAAGAGCAGAAAATGAAGCCTTTTCTCAGTCCTCTGAGCATCCATCATACAGATTGATAGCAGTCACTTATCTGGAATGGTGATATAAGAGAAGTAATGGCCCGTCCATCAGCAATAAATAGACCGGTGGTAAGGAAACAAGTTAACAGGCATGTAGCAAAAATGAAAGCCTGTCCAGTGAATTGTTTCAGGTGATATGATTTTCATTAAATAATAATGATTTGACAAATAAGATGATAGTTTTCCATCTTGTAAAAAAAAAAAAAATTAAAATAAAACTTAATTTAAAAAAAAAAAAAACCTCTTCAATTTTAAGTTTTTAAACTGTGAAGGAATAGTGGAAAAACTATAATGGAATTTGCTGAAATACTAGCATTTTTATTAACATAAAACATAACAGTAGCTATATATATTAAAGATTACAATCAGATATTAATGATAAAATATAAAATAATTAGAAAATAGTTTTAAATAATAATGCATCACTGAGATTTTCATTAGATAGATAATTATTTTTTATATTTTATAAGTTTTTTAGTTTGTTGCAGTTCAAATATTCAAAGTTTTAAAGTTTTCTTTTAGTCTAAGTTTTAAAAGTTTTGGTTTATTCTGGTTTAAATTTAAATTGTATTATAATTTAGAATTTTATTTTTTGTTTTAAAATTTTGATAATTTTTTTTTAATCATATTTTTCATATCAATTTTAGAAAACTAATTAGTTTAATTGTTCTGAATTATTATTTATATTATTTTAAAATTTAAATTTCTTTTTATTATATTTATCATTTAAACATGAATTTTTTTTTGTTTTAATCACAATCTTGATCTCTAAACTTATGTAATTCCTAATGTTCCAAAAATTTCCCAAAACGATCCATTCATTTATTTATTAAAAACAAATTTTAAATTATAATAAATAATATTATATAATTAAAAATAATTCAAAGAAATTTCAAAAATTCTAAAAAGGCGCCATTCCTTTTATATGGATGGTGAAGGTTTTCCTGGCTTGGGTGAGTACTTCTCTGCATGCCCTGAAACAATTGATCCATCATATAAGCGATAATGAAGTTTTACCTGTTGGTATCAAAGAACACAACAAATCAACAGCAAAATCTAGCGAATCAGCGTGGGGACCTATAATATACCGTCTAGCTATCGTACCACCCCGCACTCTATCTTTAATATAAATTTATTCTTTTCAAAGTTAAGTGGATTATTATTTAATTGAATTAAAGTAAATAAGACAAATAAAATTTATGATTTTGGGTATAATTTAATTGATAATTGTAAATGACAAGATTGAAAGTTCAAATCCCTTTAAATATTTAAAAAAAAAAAAAAATTATTATTTTTATTTAAATATTTAATAATTTAAATATTTTAACTTTAATATTTAATTAAATTATAAATATTTAATTTTTAATTTTTAATTTTTAATTTTTTTTTAAATTAATTAATGTGGATTTATAAACTTTATTATTTCATAAAATATCTTAAAATTTTTTTCTCATTTTCTTTAATTTGAATTCATGATTTTAAATCTTAGTTTATTAAATTTTAATTTCCTCATGTATTTCCTTCTTAATACTTAAATTGTGTTGTTAATTTAAATTTTTATATTAATTTTGAGTTTATTTTTAAATATTTAATTAATTTAAAAAGAATAAAAATAAAAATTATTATCATTATTTTAAAAATATTAGAAAACATATTTGTATTTTTACTAAATAATATATATATATATATATATATATATATATATATATATATATATATATATATATATATATATATAATCTAAAGTTTACATAAAAAATACATATACCTTATTGTTCTTTCTCATGAAAGTCCAAACCATAAGTAAAAATGGGCTCTTTCCACAGTCATAAGTGTCCAATATTATCTAGTATAATTGTATACCAACATAAAATAAAAATGGTAATACATATTACAATATCACTATAATCATGGATAACATCAATATCTACCTAACTAAAAATCAGCCTTCAACATGGATATGATCCACTAGTATTGCAAAAGGCCTCTGGGTAGCTAGAGGAATACCTAGGTGTATTTTAATCCACGTCAGCCTCATGTCCATTGTATCCAGTGAGCCTCATGTCCATTGTATCCATTCTATAGTCATAGTTCCTGAGGTGGCCATGCAAATGGTCCAAGGCCTGTTGTAAATCTCTTTTTGCTTCGTGACTATGTAAGAGTGCCTTTCCTAGGAGATACTTGTATTCCAATAAAGGTTAATTGTATGCATGTACTCACTTGTTTTACTCCTATACTAGCCTTTATCTAGAATCCATCCTTCCCATTGGCCTTTATTTTTAATACTGACAAATACTTCTGAACATGGATGAACATTTATTCATGAAACCTTGCTACAAAACATTCTTCTCAAATTTGAAGATGTGAATTCCCCGACTACCTCTCTTTGCATACTTAGTTACCCCACTCCCTGGCCTACCTCTCTCTCTCTCTGCTCTCTCTCTCTCTGCATGGTGCCAAACCCTTCCACTTTTTAACTAAGTAGATATCCAAATATCTAATTACTGAGCTTGATATCGGCCCGCACACTACTTGGGAATGATATCAACACCCTTGTACCTTGCCCTCCACTATATCTTTGATTATGTATGAGTATTTTATCACAGGGTCCTGAGTAATTCATCAAGAGGATTTTTAATTCAAAACATAACCATACCTCCACCTTTGGTATTATGCATACTGGTGAATTTAATATTGACTTGGGTGGTTATTCTCATTCAGATTGGGCTAGAAATATTGATGACCAAAAATCAACCTCTATATATGCATTCAATATAGGTTTGAGGATCGTATCATGGAGCAACAAGAAACAATCAACTAATCCTTTAGCATCTCTAAAAGCTGAATACAAAGCCCTGACCAGTGCAACTTATAAAGTTGTTTGGTTAAGGAGGATTCTTGAAGATGTTGGAGAAAAATTTAGGGGTCCAACAAACATCATGCCATATCAAAACATATTGAAGTCCAACACCATTTGGTAAGGGAAAAGATACAGTTAAAGAAAATTGACTTAGTCTATTGTAATACAAGTGAAAATGTAGAAGACTTCTTAACCAAGCCTCTTGGAAAGATGAACTTTGAAATATGTAGACAATAGCTAGGCATTGTGGAAAATTGATTTCTCCATTAAGGAGGGATGTTAGAATAATGTAAAAATGGAGTGTTCTAGAATTCTTACTTGAGTGGTTGATAAATTTCCCTATAATGAGGAGGGATGTTAGAATAATGTAAAAATGGAGTGTTCTAGAATTATTACTTGAGTGGTTGATAAATTTCCCTATAATGAGTTGCACTCATAAGTTGTTGAATTGGTTTACTTTATAATTAGTGCTATGAGTTGATTTCTTTATTATTTGTGCTATTAACTATTTTAGTATATTAGATCTAATTTCTTCAATTCTAAAATGTCCAAAATTTATCTAAGAATATCTATATATATAATATTTGATTAAACATTTAAATAATAAAGTGTCATCTCACCTATTAAGACACTGTGCAATTTATTATATGGTCTACCTCTCTTAATCATATTTGTTTTATGTTATTGAGTTTTGAACTTCTTTAACAAAACATACCCATTTCCACTCTATTTTCCAAATCTCATCTTCAATTGTTTTGACGGTAGTTGAGCCACACAAACTTTCCCTGAAAATCATCCCGTCCAAAAGGCCGGCTTCATTCTTTTGACTCTTAGTTGAGACAAGAATATATTATATTAAAAAAATCCCTCACAAAAATTTATTTTATTGTTTTGTTAAAAAATTTAAAGCATCATGGTCGGAGTTACTTGAAAATTATTTAATGAATATGTAGCCATCAAATTCCATTCTTCTTTACCTTCTAATGTGATGTTGATTTAGCTTCAACTTCAGGATTTACTAATAAATATTAGTCACAAACCAAACATCCATTACGTCACGAATATCGTCTTAAAATGCTTAAATCAGTAACATCTTAGCACAGAGTGCGAATCATGGCTGGAATTTTAAATCGACGTCACTTACTAAATTTGCTTTATAATTAAATTGTTAAACGTATTAGAGAAATTCTCTTTGTAATTAAATTGTTCTACTCGGACGATATAACTCTTTAGTTTCTCAGTTAAAATTGATCACTGTGATTAATTTAATTATCATTATTATTTTGTAAAACATTTAAAGTATGTAAACTAACTTTTCTCAACTTCTTATTAGATTTTAAACAAAATCTACTAAAAGCGAACCAAATTCCACCCGAGTGTAACGATGAATGATCCAAAGCCTTTTAAACCACACGTGGAAACAAAATCATAGTATAATGAGCTCATTACATTCTCTTAACACTGTTATTCTTAGTGGAAACAAATTTACGTTCACTAAACATTATGATTGTCACATTGATATAATACCAAAAAGGCTGTGGTCTTAAAAAAATTTATAGAATAATTTAGAAATTTTGGTAAAATTTTGAAAAAAATTGGCAAAGATTTATTAGAAACTTGTTTATAATTGTTAAATTTCAATATTTTAGATGCTTTTAGGGTTTTTGATAGTGCTGAATCTATTTCTCCTATCAAAAATGCAATTCAAACGTTCCAACTACCTAATTTTTTGAATTTTTTTTTACCAAATTCCAATAAAAAAAACTGCAATGAAAGCTATTCTATTACATCCATAGACAACTCCACCAAAAAATAACATGTAGTTGTATATAAACAGATTCTTTAAACGTGCCAAATTTCATCGAAACTGGTATTGCGATAGTTATTTACACATGTGAATTAACTCAGCTATGTGATGACTATTATTTACTATTATTGCTCATACATTGTTTGCTGTAATTATTACCAAAAAAGGATACATTATCAAATATTCAAAGCTGCTTATTCAAAGTGAGTTTTAATTAATAAGAATATTAATTTTATATAATTTATAAAAAGAAAAGGCTTAATTAAGCAAGATTGGTTTATTATTTGTCAATTTATTTTTAAGTATTTAAATAACATTTTAAATAAATATCATTAAATATATTTTAATAAAAATTATTGTATTGTTTTTTAATTTGAAAAATATTAAAAATTTTTGTAGACACATACATTTTGTAAATTTATTTACTTTTATTTTTTTGAATTATGGAAATGATTTAACATTGAATTTATTTATTAATAATAAATTTTACAATTCGTATATATTGTTATTAATAAAATTTAATAGATCATCTATGTTAAAGACTTGCACATGAGTTGAGGTGGAGTCATGTTTTTTATCCTATGTAACTTTTTCTTTTTTATCTATTAATTGTTATTTAAGTCTTTTAAGACAATTCCAAATGAGTAACTAATGGGACATTCGTTAATGATACTTTAATATTAACTGTTTATTTAAAGATTTAATTTAATATAATTTTTTGATTTTCTGAGTAAAAGGGAGAAGGTAACTGTTTGGTAAATATTCCAAGAACACAGGTAAAAGAGGTTGAGACAGTTCTGACAGTTATTTTTTTGAAAACGGATTTAAAGGAAAATCCTAAGTAGGAAAGGGGTTCTGTGCAGAAGGGGGTGTGCGATTAAACAAAAGATGGTTGCACTGAGATGTCCTGAGCTGGTGTGAGAACCAGTGGAACTCAGTAATCACCCAGAGAAGTAAAAGGGCTAGACTTAGTCCTGGGGTCTAGCTTCTGGTCTCAAGAAGAATACCTCAGCTTGGTGCAGAGCAAGGGGGCAGTCGAGGACGTAATAGCCTCGCTCAAGGTTGGGTGGACCAACAGTTACTGGAAACCAGGTCTCGGAATAGGTATTTTCAAGTATTTATATGTATTATTGAATACTGTAAATGGTTGAATATTCTTGCTGAATAAATGCTGCATCTTTAAGTACAATTACTAAAATGCTAGAAATTATGTTGTTCCTAATTACAGAAAAGAAAATGTGTAGAAATACAATGTGTTTATCTGCAGAAAAGAAATGCTAGAACACAATTGTGTATATCTCCAAAAAAGAAAAATGCTAGAAAATTTTAGTTGTTCTTATGTACAGAAAAATAATGCTAGGATTACAAAGTATGTTAAAAACATTGGAATCAAAATATAGGAAAAGTAGTGCTAGCTTGTACAATATCTACACATGTATAGAAAGCAACAAAAAAGTTGTTTTTCTTATTATACATTCTGAAATCTCGGATCATTGTACGATTAGAAAAATACTACATATTTTAGTTGCATATGTGCATTATAGGAAACAACATAAGGGAACAACTCTAATTTATAAAATAGACTGTATTTTTCTATAAATCACAGGATTAAACCTTGAATTTTCCCAACTGAACAATAACCCAGTTCTCGACAAGCCTAGAAAAGAAATAATCACTGTAAGTAAACGAGAAAAATTATAATAAATCATTGTCTCTACCAGAAGTGGTTGAGTAAAATAGGTCGAGGGTTTAGAACCCCGACCCATGACAAGGTTCAGGGTTTCGGTCCCTTTTTCGCCTAACCACTAGAGCACTATGGGAGGAATGTCGTAGTTCAGTAGTAGGAAAATGAAATAGGCCATATCAAGAACCAAAACAAACAATAACGTTAAGCCATTTACCATAGAAGGACCACAGAAATTGTCGCAAGTACCCACAACTTAAGTTATAAAGCATGCATTCATAAATAATAGAAGACAAAGTCTGTCATGACAAGATGCTAATCAACTAAAGTACTGAATTTTAACCATTCGAACCCTTGCAATTGAAAAGGGGCTATGTAAAGGCGAGATATTCACTGTTGAGTCGAAGAGGTCGACGAATGTTTGGAGCCAACAGTGGAAGCCTTACCGCCACTCATTACAACATTCCAACCGATACAGTCGAGCAAACTCAGAATAGGGGTAAGGAGACTGTGAGTATCCTTATTCCAGCAACCTAATCTGCAAGGTGACATCGTGTAGCAAAAAGAAAAGAAAAAGCTTAAAACTAGAACTGGAATCGGAGTAAAAAAACATGGAATTTAACAGAAGGAAACCACTTATACGTAATCCAAGAACTTACTTCCTTTGACGGCAAGTGGGTTCGGAGACCATCCATCGGCGGCACCATGAGCTGGAAGGAAGAACACTAGAGGAGAAATGCACAACGGGTTACAGACTTGCAGAGCAAGGTCTTGGAACTGCGATGGATGAAATGAGTCACCAGCGGGAGGCTGGGGGTGGGTGGTTACCCTAACCATACCCCTGGCCAAGCCTTTACCGTTGATCTGTGTGGGATGGATCAGACGACCCAGGAACTACCATCAAAGGGAGCTCGACAAGTGGAGGATCCTCATGTCTCTTGAAAGACATGTTATGACATCCGAAGTAGACAGAAACATAAATATAGCTAATTACTCTTCAACAAATTGTAATCAATGGATTGGGAATCGGTATGATATTTGCTTATGGGTCATCGACTTTAATTTTCCACCGTATATCAAACCATAATGACGATGGTAATAACCAAATTAATGATAACCCAAAGAATTAACCCAAAGTTTTGTTATTGGAAGTAGTGACAAATTCCATGTGTTTTTTCGACTGATTCATATTTATTTGTTTATGGTTTTTGTTTTAAAAATAGCATACAGTGATACTATTGTTTTATGGATCAATCATTTATATTAAAATATGGTTTAATTGTATTTAATATAAGGGCATAGTTGTTACAAGTGGTATGAGAGCCAGGTTACAAAATTGGGGTCAGATGGGCCATTCCTATTGGAGTTTAATGGTTGGAAATTGTGTTAAGTACAAGAACAAATTTTTGTAAGCTACCATGCAAAGGGGGTCGAGTCATTATGCACCCAGAACCACAGGGGAGACCCATCTGTGACCAATCCTGAGGTCAGTCCTGAAATGTGGGTGCAGCTTAGTGTAGACTAGAATTAGCAAACAAACAGAATGTTGGAAGAATAACAACGACAGACTAATAGGTTGTTGGATACTGTACAACAGTTACAGACATAGATGCTTAAAGTTTGTAGTGACAATGAAAGGTTGATGAGGGAACAAGAGAGAATATTAAAAAGTCTATTAGATAGATTGAATCCTCCCAATGGACAACCTAGCCCCAAGAGAAACACTCAGGAAGACAGAGAACGACGCCAAGCAGTACATGACTGTGTTGAAGACAGTCAAATTCCAATAAGTAATAAAATTTGAACATACAATGAGGCGAAATATGGAAATGTCATGGAAGAGAAGGAGCTAAAAAAGTAGAAAGTGGAATTGCAAGGAAAATTCCGGAAGATCAAGCCTCCTACCTTTCACGGAGAGGCGGAAGAAATGGCGAAATTTTGGAAAGTAACATGAACAAATACTTCCAAGTGTATGAGTATAACAACAAACTTAAATCCCGGTTACCTATTTACCAGCTGTGGGAGAAAGTAACGTTGTGGTGGGAGGAAGTAAAGAATCTACGAGGGGTAGAAGATCAAAACGTAACCTAGGATGAGTTTCAGTAGTACTTCAAAGATAAGTATCTGACGGAACACTTTTACGATGAGAAATCCTGAGAATTTCATGACCTGAAATTGGGTCAAATGACCATGGATGAATTCATTATGAAATTTACCACATTATTAAGATATGTACCCTATCTTCGCGATGAAAAGGCAAAGGTACAGTGTTTCTTGAGTAGTTTTCCGATACACATGAAAGAAAGAATTGAATTCGTAAATCCAAAAACTATGGATGAAGCAATAAGGAAAGAACAGATGTGCTATCAGCAATCCAAGGCAAAGGTAGAAACTGGGAAAAGTTAGCCACCTCGAAAAGGGCATAATTTTTTTGCCAATAACAGAAATAGTAGATCAAGAAATTTTAGGAATGCTGCCAAGAACCCACTAGGTAAACAGAATGGCAAAGGTCAAGCAAGGACCAAGTGGACTGGTGAGGAGTGAGATACTGAAGCTTCTAGCAGACCCAACATGGGACAACCACAAAAACCTCCGTTGCAATGCTAGGGATGTGGTGAGGCACATTATTTCAAAAATTGTCCACACAGAGGAAGAAATGAAGCTACAACAAATCTGTAAGAGGCATCGATGATGGGGGATGTAACTTGAAACATACCCAGAATCAATGCAGCGCTGGAGGATCGTCAAGCATATTATTAGCCAACCATGATAGAGTTAGAAGGTAAGACTCAAACCTGAGTTGTTTCTATTTTAGTTGATCCTGGTGCAGCTTGAGCTACATACACCCTCGTGTAGTTGAAAAAAGTAAGTTGCAGGACCAAAAATTTAAAATTCCTTGGCTATTTCAGCTGGCTATAGGGACAAGAAGGTGGGTCCATACTAAGGTACCCAATTATGAATTGAGTATTAGGGACCAACACATAACTGTATACCTCAATGTTATACCACTGGGATCTTATGATATTTTATTTGGGATGGATTGGCTAGAGAGACATTGGTCATTAGTGGATTGCAAGAAGAAGGTCATAAATTTTAATTCAAATGATGGAACATGACAGGAATTGCAGGGCATCAAAAAGCCTTTGCAGTTGCAGCCCATTACTGCATCTCAGCTAAGTAAATGCATAAGGAAGGGTTGCCATCTTTATGCAATTCAAGTAGGATTCACCAACAAAAAAGATAAGACTATTATGTTGGAGAATATTCCTATTGTGCAAGAATTCCAAGATGTTTTCCCTGAGGAGATTCTAGGGCTGCCACCAAAAAGAGATATAGACTTTACTATTGAATTAATACCTGGGGCAACACCTATGTCCCGAACTCCATACAAAATGAGTGTGCTGGAGTTAATAGAGTCAAATATGCAATTGCAAGAATTGATGGATAAAGGCTACATTCAGCCAAGTGTGTCCCCATGGGGAGCACCGGTGTTGTTCGTAAGGAAGAAGGATGGTACTATGCATATGTGCATGGATTATCGCCAGCTCAACAAGCTGACGATTAAAAACAAGTACCCACTATCACGCATCGATGGTTTGTTTGACCAAGTCAAAGGAGCTACAATATTCTCCAAGATTGACTTAAGGTCAGGCTACCACTAGATCTGTATCAAGGATAAAGATATAAGTAAGAAAACCTTTCGTACCAGGTATGGAAATTATGAGTTTTTGGTACTACGATTTGGTTTAACCAATGCACCAGCAACATTTATGAGCTTAATGCATGGAATTTTTCACCCATACATGGATAAATTCATGTTAATTTTCATTGATGATATATTAATTTACTCCAAGAATATGGAAGAGCAGAAGGAACATCTGCGCATTCTGTTGAAAATACTAAGAGAGCATCAGGTCTATGCCAAGTTTAGTAAATGTGATTTCTTTAAGGAGCAGATCCAATATGTGGGGCATGTGATTTCAGCTGAAGGGATTGTTGTGGACCCGGAAAAGATAAAGACAATTATGGAATGGAGGGTCCCAAAGAACATAGCTGACATACACTTGTTTATGGGTTTGGCTGGTTACTACCAATGATTTATCAATGGATTCTCCAAAATAGCTTATCCTATTACCTCTTTGCAGAGGAAAGGATAGGTCTTTAAATGGACTCAAGAGTGTCAGAATAGTTTTGAGTTACTGAAAGAGATGTTAACTACTACTCATGTTCTGAAGGTAGCAGATCCAAGTAAATAATTTGAAGTATGTATTGATGCATGCAAGGAGGGTGAAGGAGTAGTGTTGACTCAGGAGGGAAGAGTCATAGCTTATGAGTCTAGGAAGCTAAAGGATCACGAGAATCGATACTAATCATATGATTTGGAGCTAACTGCAGTAGTGCATGCCTTGCGGATATGGAGGCATTATCTACTAGGAAAAATATTCGTGCTGAGAACTAATCACAGTAGCTTAACTAGAAACTTTCAACAGGCCGATCTGAATGCCCACCAAGCCAGATGGAATGTGTTTCTAAGTGAATTTGATTTCGATATTTAGCATGTGAAAGGAAAAGAGAATAAAGTGGCAGATTCCTTAAGAAAAAAATTGCACGACATTTATGAACTTTACTTCAATCAGATTGAATTTAACTTTCAAGACCAGATTATGGAAGCAGCAAGGGAGGACCCAGAATATCAATCCTTGTGGCAGCAAGTAAAATATGATGAAAGACGAGGGAAATAGTCTGAATATGAACTCAATGAGAATCAACTTTTAGTTTTTCGGAAGAGAATATATATTCCCAATCAGAATAATATGAAAAGAATTATTTTGGATGAGTATCACAGGAGTTCCTATGCCAGCCATCTAGGATACCAAAAAATGTTAACGACAATTAGAAAATATTATTCTTGGATAGGAATACGAAGAGACATTGCAAAATATTTAACAAATTTTCTGGAGTGTCAGCAGATTAAAGTGGAACATCAACACCCTGCTGGATTACTTCAACCTATTCCTGTGCTTGAAAGGAAGTGGGAAGTAATTTCCCTTAACTTTATCATTGGACTGCCTAGGAACAAAAGGCACAATGATTTGATTATGGTGGTAGTTGATAGACTCAGCAAAGTGGCTCATTTCATCCTTGTTCAATCTACCTATAAGACAATGCAAATTGTTGACATTTTTATGAAAGAGATCTTCAGATTGCATGGTATACCTTGAGCAGTCATTTCAGACTGTGATGTAAAGTTTACATCATCATTCTGGAAGACATTATTTAGTGGTCTGGGGACACAAATACAATTTAGCACTACTTTTCACCCATAGACGGATGGGAAAACAGAAAGGGTAAATCAAATTTTAGAAGACATGTTGCACACGCATGTAATGAAACAACCAACAAGGTGGGAAGAGTATCTACATTTGGTTGAGTTTGTGTACAATAACGGATATCAGTAATCCCTTAAGATGAGCCCTTTCGAATCATTGTACGGAAGACAATGCTGGACTCCTATTAATTGGAGTAGTCCAAAAAAAAGATGATGCTTGGGCCAGATATGTTAGAAGAGATGGAGCAGGAAGTCAAGAAGATCAGGCAGAATCTGAAGGCAGTACAAGACTGGCAAAAATTTTATGCGGACATGAAAATAAATTTTTAGGAATTTGTGGTAGGAGACCATGTTTATGTAAGAATTAAACCCAAGAAAAGTACTCTGAGGTGGAATATGTGTGCCAAGTTAGCTCCCCTCTATTGCGGACCCTTTGAGATTTTCAAAAGGATAGGACCGGTGGCCTACCGATTGGCACTACCCAGCTATATATTAGTGCACAACGTATTTCATGTATCACTAATAAAGCATTATGTACACGATCCCAAGCATGTCATACATTGGCAGGGGATATATGTAAGTTAACAACTTAATCCAAATAGAACAATTTTTTTTTCTAACTTTAACTAATTGGAAAACACTTGTTACATGCAGGTAGAATCGGAAGGCGAGTTCTTGGTAGAACCGCAACATATTCTAGAATGGAGAGAAATAACGCTCCGGAAGCGAGTCATCCCCCAAGTTAAAATGCAGTGGAAGCACTTTGGTCCGGAGGAGGCTACTTGGGAAGACGAAAAATTCATTTATGAGGCTTATCCAGAGTTGTTCTCAGAGAACAGATAAGACCGAGGATGGTGTTTACTTCACCGGGGGAATATGTAACCCCTGATTTTTAATTCACCAATTGTTATTTAAGTTGTTTAAGACAATTACAAATGAGTAACGAATGGGGAATTCGTTAATGATACTTTAATATTTAACTGTTTATTTAGATATTTACTTTAATATAATTTTTTGGTTTTCTGAGTAAAAGGGAGAAGGTAATTGTTTGGTAAATATTCCAACAACCAAGGGAAAAGAGGTGGAGACAGTTGTGACAGTTACTTTTCCCAAAAAGGATTTAAAGGAAAATCCTAAGTAGGAAAGGGGTTCTGTGCAGAAGCGGGTGTGGGATTAAGCAACAGATGGTTGCACTAAGATGCCTTGAGCTGGTGTGATAACCAGTGGAACTCAGTAATCACCCAGAGAAGTAAAAGGGTTGGATTTAGTCCTAAGGTCTAGCTTCTAGTCTCAAGAAGAATACCTCAGCCTGGTGCAGAGCAAGGGGGGAGTCGAGGACATAATAGCCTCGCTCAAGGTTAGGTGGACCAACAATTACTGGAAACCAGGTCTCAGAATAGGTATTTTAAAGTATTTATATGTACTATTGAATATTGTAAATGGTTGAATATTCCTGCTGAATAAATGTTGCATCTTTAAGTACAATTACTGAAATGCTAGAAATTTTGTTGTTATTAATTATAGAAAAGAAAATGTGTAGAAATACAGTGTGTTTATCTACAGAAAAGAAATGCTAGAAACACAATTGTGTATATGTCCAGAAAATAAAAATACTAGAAAATTTCAGTTGTTCTTATGTACAGAAAAATAATGCTAGGATTACAGAGTATGTTAAAAAAACTGGAATCAGAATATAGGAAAAGTAGTGCTAGCTTGTACAGTATCTACACATGTATACAAAGCAACAAAAAGGTTGTTTTTCTTACTGTACATTCTGAAATCTCGAATCACTGTACGATTATAAAAATACAGCATCTTTTATTTGCAGTTGTGCATTATAGGAAACAACAGAAGGGAACAACTCGAATTTATAAACCAGACTATATTTTTCTGTAAATCTCGAGATTAAACCTTGAATTTTCCCAACTGAAAAATAACCCAGTTCTCGAGAAGCCTAGAACAAAAATATTCATTTTAAGTAAATAAGAAAACTTATAATAAATACATTGTCTCTACCAGAAGTGGTTCAGTAAAATAGGCCGAGGGTTTAGAACCTCGACCCATGAGGAGGGTCAAGGTTCCAGTCCCTTTTTCACCTAGCCACCAGAGCACTGTCGGAGGAATGTTGTAGTTCAATAGCAGGAAAATGAAATAGGCCATATCAAGAACCAAAACTAGCAATAATGTTAACCCATTAACCAAAGAAGGACCACATAAATTGTCGCAAGTACCCACTTCTTAAGTTATAAATCATGCATTCTTAAATAATAGAAGACGAAGCCTGTCATGACAAGATGCTAATCAACCAAAGTATTGAATTTTAACCATTCGAACCCTTCCAATTAAAAAGGGGCTATGCAAGATTAAATCATTTGGACCTTAGTATTTACAGTCCAAGATTTTAGTAAAAACAACTTGGATGACTGTGCATTCAGGAAAAGGGGGCTAAGCCCACTTAAAGTTACAATTCATTATTACAGAATTTAAAACCAAAGATCATGGTTGGCCTGCAACCATTTATGAGAACTCAAACCCTGCCTGCATTAATAAAAAAAAAGGAAAACACTGACTATTGCTGTAAGGGTAAATATCGTTGAGCATAATTAACTTGAGGTCGAACGGAAGTCATACGTACTGACATCCGGGTTGGGGAAAGGACTCAAACGAGGGCCGAAGCCCTACTTTTTTCCGGGTTCACAAACCTGCCATCACAGTTAGTAAGGGGTTACATTCTAGAAGCAAACTAAACTGAAAAATAAAAAAACCTTAATAATATAAACGGTGAGGAACCAAAATAGTAGAATCATTATAAGAGCGAGGGTAAAGGCGAGATATTCACCGCAGAGCTGAAGAGGTCGAAGAATTTCTGGAGCCAGTTGTGGAAGCCTTACCACCACTCATTACAACATTCCAACCGATACAATCAAGAAAACTCAGAATAGGGTTAAGGAGACTGTGAGTATCCATGTTCTGGAAACCTGAGCCACAAGGTGACACCTTGTAGCAAAAATAAGAAAAAGCTTAAAACCAGAACTAGAATCAGAGGAGTAAAAAATAAGGATTTTAACGGAAGGAAACCACTTATATGTAATCCAATAACTTATCTCTTTTGATAGCGAGTGGGCTCAGATAGCATGCATCGACAACACCATGAGATGGAAGGAATAACACCTAAGGAGAAATGCACAACTGGTTACATACTTGCAGAGCAATGTCTCGGAATTGCGATGGATGGAATGAGTCACTGGTGGGAGGCTGGGGGTGGGTGGTTACTCTAACGCTACCCCTGGCCAAGCATCTACCGTTGATCTGTGTGGGATGGATCGGACGACCCAGGAACTACCAGAAAAGGGAGCTCGACAAGTGGTGGATCCTCGTGTCTCTTGAAAGACGTGTTATGACATCCGAAGTAGAGAGAAACATAAATATACTTAATTACTCTTCAAAAATTTGCAATCAATGGATTGGGAATCAGTACGATATTTGATTTCGGGTCATCGACTTTAATTTTCCACCATGTATCAAACCATAATGATGATGGTAATAACCAGATTAATGATAACCCAAAGAATTAACCCAAATTTCTGTTATTGGAAGTAGTGACAAATGCCATGTGTTTTTTCGACTCATTCATTTTTATTTGTTTATGGTTTTTATTTTAAAAATATGCATATAGTGATACTATTGTTTTATGGATCAATTATTTATATTAAAATCTGGTTTAATTGTATTTAATCTAAGGGCGTAGTTGTTACATCCTATACCTTCACGTAATAGAGCACGATGTTTTCTTTGAATTGATGGTGGTTTACTCCAATTAACCTGTTTTGGAAAAAAAAATTCATGTATATCTTACCCTTCGTCATATTAGCTGAAAATAATTAATATTATTTTGTATAAATGGAGAAATGGTTACATTGTTGTAATGTATCTCCTTAAGTTAGGATTAGTTCCTAGGTTATAGAAGTTTGGTTACAACTTCCTATTCCTTTGTATGTATTTATTGGTGTATCATTCGATCCTGTAATATAGAGAGTGTACTCTCCATTTGTGTGCAGTCTCCAAGTACAATACTCACTTGATAGCTGCCTTTCTATTCAATTCAGTTTTTTATTATGGTATCAAAGCTCAGACTGGGTGAGCCTGATTTCCTTTAGAGCCTTAGTGGCTACAAAGCCTTCGAGACTACAAAGCCTTCATGACTATAGAGCCTTCATGGCTATAGTGCACACGAGAGCCTCAATGTTCACAGAGGAGTAGGTGGACTCCAACAAACACCTCACTCCAAGGAGGAACACAGTTCCTCATAGGGTCTCTGATTTGTTTTTTTGAGCACAAGGCGGGTCGACACGGTTTTTTGTGCGACACTCGTGCCAATAAGGGATTACTTAAGATATTCTTTATCGACACGAATTTTCTGCCCAGAAGGGCACTGAATTCATTTGTTTGGTTCTGCACATGGGATTTTCCCGTTTATGGTGGATCTGAGTCACAGACACGACAACTCCTTAGATCGGTGGTGGATCTGAGTTGCAGTCACATAGATTGTGCTGTATCGGTGGCAGATCTGTGATTAGGTTCTGGTATGTATTGAGTTTTTGTTAGTGTAGCTTGTAATTATTCAATTAGTTAGAATTTTCAGAGGATCTGAAATCCGATCAGTCCAGCATGAATAAATTTACAGAAACATATCTCAACTATTCTAGCAAACTCGATGGTTCCAATTATACTAATTGGAAATTCAGACTATAGACACTTCTTGAGGAAGCGAATGCGTGGTCGATTGTCAGCGGTGATGAGAAAAAACCGAATATTGTAACAAGGACAATCGCACTTATACAAGACTGGGAAAAAAGGGAGAACAAGGAAAAAGTCTTACTGAAGACGTCTGTTAAAGACAATATTATCCCACACATCAGAGATGCCAAATCGTCCAGTGAGATATGGACGACGCTCAAGAAATTATACGAGACACAAAACATAGACAAAATCTTGTCATTCAAGGGCAAGTTATTTTCAATGAGGAAAAAGGAGAATGAATCCGTTGCTGGGTTCATTGCAAGGGTTAAAGACCTGAAGGACATATTGTGTGACATTGAGAAGAAGTTGTCTGATTCTGATCTAGTCACAATCATGTTGAACGGAATGAAGGATGAATATAAGATGTTCATCACAGGCTTGGAAACACAAGATAAAGCCCATGCATTTGAATAATTGGCAGGAATTTTATTACAAGAAGAAGAGCCGCGGTAGAATTTGGGACCTCAGAGTGCCAATCTTGCGTTGATGGCAAAGAAAAAGTCATACAAAGGGAAATAACCAGAACAACAAAAGAAAGGCGGAAGCACTTTTCGAAAGAGACCATTTAGAGGTATGTCTGAAAATAATTTTTCTGGCATTAAATGCTTTTACTGTGGGACAAATGGTCATCAAGCTAAGTTATGATTTAAGAGGAAGATAGATGAGGCCAGGAATAAGCAGAGTAAGCACACATGATATTTTTTTGATGAAGGTCATAGTCATGATCTTCGACTATTTGTAGCTGATTGTGCTCTCTCCCCTTCTTAGGAGGATGAGGATGGCATAAAGTATGTTGATTCTGGCACATCCTCGCATATGACAGGAAAGAGAAATTGGTCTGAGTTTTTTAAAGAAACATTTTACGTATCTAAAATTTATCTAGGAGGTGACAGAGGCTATGAGATCAAAGGGTGCGGTGATATTCTGATAATGTTTCCTAGTGGTAACATCAGACATATTAAGAATGTGATGTATGTGCCCAGGATTAAGAAGAACTTAATCTCTGTATCAATGATAACTGACTAGGACCTGCAAGTTGAATTCTTCAAGACATATTGTGTCATAAAGGACAACAATATGGAACCAGTTGCATTAGGAGTGTGTGTGGGGAGCCTGTACAGATTGAATGTCAAAATCATGCCACACCAAGCTTTGGTTTCAACGGGATTGACAGCCGAAAATATCTAGCACCAAAGATTCGACCACCTTAACTTACAAGACCTCATCCTACTTCAAAGAAAAGGTATGGTCGAAGGACTCCCTCCTTTTCATAGTGTTCAATTATATTGTGATGGATGTGCATTAGGAAATATGCATAGAGAAGAATTTCCTTTGCATGATGATAGGAAGAAAAAATATATCCTAGAGCTGGTGCATATAGACATATGCAGACCTATTCAGACTAGTTTGCTAGGTGGTGCAAATTGTTTTATACAATTTACTGACGACTGCACTAGATTCTCTTGGATATATATTTTTAAGAAAAAAGAGTCATACTTTTCAATGTTTTAAAGAATTTAAGACTCTGGTGGAGAAGCAGACAAGGAAATTCATAAAAATTCTCCTATTTGATTAAGTGGGAGAATATAGGTTGGGTGAGTTCCCAAATTTTTGCAGATATCATGGGATTGTTCAACAGTTCACAGTGCCACACACTCCGCAGCAAAATGGAATTGCAGAACGAAAGAACAGAACCCTAGTGGAGTACGCACAAATCATGCTTCAAGGTAAGGGTCTATCAAATGGTTTTTGCATTGAAGCTATAAACACTGTTGTTTATTTAAAGAATAGGAGTCCTACTAAATTTCTTAACTTTAAGACTTTGTTTGAAGCACTTTATGGATTTAAACCAGCGGTGAGTCATCTAAGAGTTTTTGGGTCAAAAGCCTTTGCCCACATACCCAAGGAGGATAGAAATAAGTTAGATCATAAGGCCATGAAATTTATGTTTGTAGGATATTGCACTAAGTTTAAAGCCTACAAGATGTTTAACCCCGTGACCCATAAAATATTTGCAAGTCGAGATGTTATATTTCATGAGCAGGTTGAGGAAGGAAAGGAAGACAATCATAAATAATGGCACACTCCATTATTGATGGAAGAAAGCAGTGAGGATAATCAGCAGCAGGAGCAGAAAGATGAAGAAACAGGTGATGTAGTCAACAAGGCAAGCTCGCATAGGTTTGAAGTAGACAGATTTGGGGTGAGTCCTCTACCAAGAAGATCAGGTAGGAAAAATCAATTACTAGCTAGATTAAAAGACTATGCTGTCAAACATTTTAAATAGAATCAAAATATAAAGAAGCAATTCAATCTCATGAATAGAGGGCTGCAATGAATGAAGAAATAGAATCAATTTTTGAATTGCCCGAAGGAAAAAAAACACATAGGTTGTCAATGGATTTACAAACCTAAACTTAATGTAGATGGGAATATAAAATTTTTTAAAGCTAGACTGGTAGCAAAGGGTTATTTGCAGCAAGAGGGAATATAATTTGAATAAAACTTTGCTCCCGTAGCCAAACTGAATACCATTAGAATGTTAATTTCATTAGAAAAAAAATATCAGTGGAAGCTACACCAGCTAGATGTTAAGTCTGCATTTCTGAATGGTGATTTAAAGGAAGAGATTTATTTAGTCCAGCCTGAAGGGTTTGTCAAAGAAGGGCAGGAACATCTAGTGTGTAGGTTGAAAAAGACACTATATGGTTTAAAACAAGCACCCATGTCTTGGTACGAGAAGATTGATTCATTATTCTTACATCATGGTTTTCATAGGAGCATGAATGATCCAAATTTGTATACCACGTATAATAAACAGAGGCAGATTATTTTGATTTCTTTGTATGTGGATGATATGATTATAATAGGTAATGCATATGCTTTGATCAAAGAAATAAAATTTCAAATGTCGCAAGTTTTTGAAATGAAAGATCTTAGAAGTATACATTATTTCTTGGGTCTAGAAGTATGGAGAGACTCTAGACATACTTTTCTTACTCAAGGGAAGTACGCCAGAGGTCTACTCACAAGGTTTAGGATGGAGCAGTGTAAGACAAAATCAACACCTTTGCAGCAGAATCTGAAGTTATGTAGTGATGATGGATCTAAGGAGGTGGATGCCACTTTGTATATACAACTAGTTGGTTGTCTAATATATCTAACTACAACTAGACCAAACTTAGCATACTTTGTTAGTGCGTTGAGCCAGTTCATGTCTAATCCTCTTGAAAGTCATTGGACGACAGCAAAAAGTGTGTTGAGGTATCTTTGTGGTAATAGTGATTATGGTATTTTATACACTGACACATATGATTTTATTTTAGCAGGTATTTCAGACTCATATTGGGCAGGTAGTCTGGATGACCGAAGGTCCATCATAGGTTATGCATTTACTATTGGATCCAGAGTACTATGGCGTTATCTTCAATTGAAGCCAAGTACCAAGAATTGTGTGCAGCTACATGTGAATCTATCTGGTTGAGAAGGCTTCTCCATGATGCAGGAGAAAAGCAGAAAGAAACAACCATCATCAAATGTGACAACTAGAGTACCATCAAGCTAGCATACAATCCAGTATTCCATAAGAATATGAAATACATAGGTACTCAATTTCACTTTGTTCGAGAAAAAATTCATTCAAAAGAAAAATTTATTGAATATTGTAAAACTTGTGACAATGTGACAGACATTTTTACTAAGCCCCTTGGAAATATTAAGTTTGAATTGTTTAGAGGGATGTTAGGAATTCAGAACAATCATTTCTCCATTAAGGGGGAGAGTTGAAAATAATTAATATTATTTTGTATTAATGGAGAAATGGTTACATTGTTGTAAGATATCTCCTTAAGTTAGGATTAGTTCCTAGGTTATAGGAGTTTGGTTACAACTTCCGATTCCTTTGTATGTATTTAGTGCTATATCATTCGATCATGTAATATAGAGAGTGTAGAGAGAGTACTCTCCATTTGTGTGCAATCTCCATGTGCAGTACTCACTTGAGAGTTGCATTTCTATTCAATTCAAATTTTATCATTGTTTTGTTCTGCAGTTATTGGTATCATGGTCAATTCTCTATATGGTTCTAGCTTAGGGGTATTTTGGTTGTCTTATTTGTGTCACACATTGTAATTTGGATTCTCTCAAGCTTTTACTAGTTCAGCACTAGCACACTCCTTTCTCTAGTGAATTGGTTCATTGCGCTCTTTAGTTCTCTTTTTATCCTAGTTAAAATTTGGGTTTCTAAGCCTAGAATAAAAAAACAAATTGGTGAATTTTATCCTCTAGGTGGGTTTTGTGTTGGTGACCGATGTGGGTTTTACTTGCTTTTGGGTGGTCCAATGGTGTTGTGATTTTCTATGTTCTATGTCTCTGGAATGTCATGAGTTCCAATCCTTCCTTGAATTTGAGCCTTTACTGTGGAATTTTGGGGACGACTTAATATTTTTTCCATCAGGTGTTGAAAGAGGGATAATTTTTCCTTTTACCTCCTTTCTTGGTCACCGGTCTCTATTTTGTTGTTTACAATGTTCTCTTCCCCTAGCCTCCATGCCACCTCAAAAAAGAATGGTGAATCACAGGGGGTTTGCTGATAATGTTAGTCTCAAATGTCAACGACCTCTTGACTTTGATTATAGAGCCAATTTCTTCAATTCCGCTCCCCTTGAGGTCTATCGGGAAATTATGATATTGGAACCTCAAGGTTCTGGAGATCATCTCTATCATTGACTCTGCAATTTTGGAAAATGGCCCACAATGTTTACCTAAATTAGGACGAGCTCAAAAGAAGAGATTACAATTTTTGCAATGGACCCGCATGGTGATCCTACAGATCCTCAAATTGAGATCACACCTGATCCCACCGTAATCTCTTCAAAATAAGATCATCCTTGGTTATCTTGGTTTTGATCCAATTTTGTTCTATTATTTTCATGATGTTGTTGCTTGTATTGCTTTCATCGACAAGAATTTGGAGATGTACAAGAAATTTTGGTCACATAGTGGTTTTTGGTGTGAGGGGAGTTTTACACTATTGCTTTTTTGGAGTTTATGTTTTCTCAAAGGTCCTTGTTTTTGGAAGGCTAATAGAAGTTTACATGATGTCGTTGGTTATATGTTCAATTTATGATGATTTTAGTGGCACAACGCTTCTCCAAAAGATCTTTTGTGTTGGTTATATGTTCAACTTATGATGATTTCAGTGGCACGACCCTTCTCCAAAAGATCTTTTGTGACCACTGTTAAACTAGGGACTTCTATTGTGTTTTCCATATGTGGATCTTTAATGATGATGTTGTTGTTTCCTAGCATGTTAGGATGCAAACCTCTTGGATGAGCGTTCAGTGTTTCATTTGGCGTATAGCTATCTTAGAATACGATTTGTTTCTTGTTTTGGTTGTTGTGGCGCCTCACACCTAGGTTCTATAGATATATCTCAGTATGTCTTTGTTTTTGGAGTTGTGCATAACGAGATGTCTCACTATCTCTTCTCATATTTTGAGCTTACACTCCAGATAACTCTCTTTATATATATATATATATATATATATATATATATATATATATTTCTTTGAAAGTAATACAGTTAACTTCAATTTAAAAAATATATTGTAAAAACTTTAAAATTACATGAATAATAACTATTTTACCTATGTGTGTAATAATTTTCGGTGAAAATCACATAAGAGAAATTTTTGTCGACGCGTTTCGAACCAGCCAGTGTGGTTCATCATCAGGACAAGATGAGAAATCTGATTAGGAAACCAATTTAAATAGATTAGGACAGCTACAACTAGCCGTTGGAAAAACGGCTAGTTTGACTAGAATAGGCAAAAAAATATTTTAATTTTTAATTTTAATTCTATTATATTTTTAAATTTTAATTATATTTTAATTATAAATTCTATATAAATAAAATAAAATAAAAATAAAATATAAAATCACATCAAATCAAATAAATAAATAAGTAATAATAATAATACTAAATAATAATAATAATAATAATAATACTTTAAAAAAAAAAATTTATATATATATATATATATATATATATATATATATATATATATATATATATATATATATATATATATATATATATATATATATAAACAAAACAAAAATACTAATCAAAACCAAATTAATAAAATAAAAGGAGCACACCAGGAGAGAGGAATCACGATCGAGAGAAGAAAGAACGACCCAAGGGAGCAAAACTAACTAACTAACTAAGAGTGAAGGGCAGGAATCCAGCATCTGCTAACATTCCACCCATCATCCCTATTAAGGTTAACCGACCTCTTTTCTATTTCCAAGGCTTCCCTTAACTTTCGGTGGTGGAAGTGGTCAATTGTTGCAATAACCTTAGTATCTTCAATACAAAGATGGTGATTTGTTTTTTCGACATGCTCTGCCAAGGCAAAGGACCGAGATCTACCATGTCTAAGGTCAGCGACATGCTCATGAATTCTTTGGTTAATTGATCGACCAGTTTCACCAATGTAAGGTGTCCCACAGGAACACGGAATCAAATAAACACCCTTACCATCCATCGGGCAAATCAGGTCTTTAACTGATCTAAGGGAACTACGGATAGTGCAGAGAGGCTTGAAAGTTGAAGAGACATTATGTTTCTTCAAGATCCTTGCGATTTTATCAGTGGTACCTTGGATAAATGGAAGGTGAACTCCAGATAATCGATCGCAAGGATATTTCTTAACCTTAGGACCTTTCTCAGCTTTTTGAAAATCTTTAAGACATTGAGCCCTGCTATAACCGTTCTTACAGAAGACATTAAGGAGATGCGATTTTTCACCTTGAAAGTGTAAGTTTAAATTTCAGTAAAATTTCACCCGCTTAGATATTCTAGTAAAATTGAATTTAACCAGGATCGTCATCGACTAATTTAAACGATAGATCGGAGGAACATTCCCCGGTATTCCTCTATACATTACTAAAAGATCTTGCATTTCGTACAGCCTGAACGAGACCATGGGCGACGGGAATCCGACCAGCGGAGCGGCCAGTTCCTCGGCTGTAATTTCTTGGTTTCGTAATTTACAAGGGTGCAAGAAATAACAGCAGCTGACGGGAGCAAAGACCGAGAAATAAATTGCCGGAATGCGCATCTCTGCAGCGACGCTTTGCGTCCAATATTGCACGAAGTCGTGGACGAGATAATTCGGCGAGAGCTGCCGGAGCAGGCTTCGGAACAGCTCCTCCATGTCGTCCATGGATTTCTTGAGCGGAAACACCATTTCCACTGGGTTGTCCGCTGTGCACTCCACGCCTAGAGTCAGGCCTTCTATCGGCAGTAATGGCAGTTCCAGCAGATGGATCTAGCCCGGCCACTCCTGTTGGAGTAAGGAAGGCCCGAGTCTTGAAATGTTAAGAGGTGTGGAGAGGAAGGAGACGGCATAGCCATGAATTGCGAGAGCCTTAGTGAGGTGTAAGAAGGGATTTATGTGTACCTGTGCCAACCATGGGAAGAGTAGAAAATGAAGGCCCTTTTTCTTAGTCCCCTGACCATCCATCATACAGATTGATAGCAGTCACTTATCTGGAATGGTGAGTAATCGCCCGTCCATCATCAATAAATAGACATCGCACCAGAGCATTGCATAGGTGTAGCATTTATCGTACGGCTCGAGTATCACAGAGCAGGGTAATATATATATATATATATATGTATGTATGGAGTTGTCTACCCATACAATGGCATAGTTTGGATGGTAGTTTTCTGTTGGAATTTGGTCAACTAAAATTCAAAAAATCAGGTAGTTGGAGTATTTGGAATCCATTTTTGATAGTGAAAATGGATTCAGCACTATTAAAAGCTCTTAAAGCACTAAAAATGTAAAGTTTAACAATTGTAAACAAGATTCTCATAAAATATTTGCCGGATTTTTTCAAAAAAAATTTCCAGATTTTGGACCATTTCATTGTCTGGGTAGACTACGCGTATATATAGGAGTTGTCTACCCAGGCAATGGAATAGCCCGGATGACAGTTTTTTTGCCGGAATCCAGTCAACTAAAATTCAAAAAATCAAGTAGTTGGAGTATTTTGAATCCATTTTTGATAGTAGAAATGGATTTAGCACTATCAAAAACCCTTAGGGCACTCAAAATACTAAAGTTTAACAACTATAAACAAGATTCTAATAAAATCTTCACTGGATTTTTTCAAAATTTTTGCCGGATTCTGGGTCATTTCATTGCTTGGGTAGACTACGAATATATATAGGAGTTGTCTACCCAGGCAATGGAATAGCCCGAATGGCAATTTGTCACCGGAATCCAGTCAACTAAAATTCAAAAAATCAGGTAGTTGGAATGTTTGGAATCCATTTTTAATAGTGGAAATGTATTCAGCGCTATCAAAGAACTTTAGGGCACTCAAAATACTAAAGTTTAACAATTTTAAACATGATTACGATAAAATCTTTGCCGGACTATGGGCCATTTCATTCCCTGGGTAGACTACGCGTATATATAGGAGTTGTCTACTCAGGCAATGGAATAGCTCAGACGATAGTTTTTTGATGGAATCCGATCAACTAAAATTCAAAAAATCAGGTAGTTGGAGTGTTTGGAATCCATTTTTGATAGTGGAAATGGATTCAACACTATCAAAAACCCTTAGGGCACTCAAAATACTAAAGTTTAACAACTGTAAACAAGATTCTGATAAAATATTTGCCGGATTCTGGCCATTTCATTCCCTGGGTATACTATGCGTATATATAGGAGTTGTCTACCCAAGCAATGGAATAGCTCGGATGACAGTTTTTTGCCAGAATCTGGTCAACTAAAATTCAAAAAATCAGGCAGTTGGAGTGTTTAGAATCCATTTTTGATAGTGGAAATTGATTCAACACCATCAAAAACCCTTAGGGCACTCATAAGGGCACTCTAACAATTATATATTTTATTTATTTTTGTCTTAATTTATTTTAAAATTTGAATCATTTTTAATAATTTTATGTCATATAACAATTTTCTAAATACAATTCACCAAAAAGAAAATACAAATTTACTCTTTTCTCCAAAATTTAAATCTAAAAAATCTAACATACATTTTTTTTTATCAAAACTTATTTGTCCAAAATTTTTATTTAAGAAATAAAAATATATTTAAAGAAAATTACCATTCTAAATCTATTTATTTATATAGACTCTATCAAAATAAAAATATATTTAGAAAATGAGCATTTCACCCATTAATTTTTCTCTGCTTTCTTGGCTTTCCAACCCTATAAAACAGAAATTAAATTGAAAGATCCTTTTGAAATTCATTTTTTTTTTCCCAATTTTCCAATTGTTTCTATTTTCTTTATTTTTTTTTAAATATCTATAATCTTGAACAATCCCTTTGAAATTTTTTTTTTTTTCCAATTTCTCAATTGTTTCTATTTTCCTTATTTTCTTTTTTAAATACACAGTTTTCAACAATCCCTTCATCTTAGATTCTATAATCCTTTCATCTTAGAAAACACGAATGCTGAAGTATTCTCTAAAGTTAAAATCGTTTTCTTTAAGGACATGCTCAAACTAAGAAACTTGGACAAAGAAAATCGAACCGAACCGAATTTCAACTAATTGTTAGCTGATCGAATCGAATGGATGAATTTCCAAAATTTTTATTTTGATTTAGACGAAGTTTGTAATTATGAGTAAATCTGTTTTTCTTGGTTAAGAGCTCGTCTTACTAGGAGGTAAGAAAACAAGTTAACAACCTAAGTCCTAAAGGCATTTGGTAGGAGTGAAAGCTTGCCCATTGGATTATTTCAAGTGGCCTAATTTTCTTTGAATAATGGTGATGAGTTAGCCTGCATTGGCCAATAACAGTCACATATGATTGTCCTCACTATTGATTTGACAAATGAATTATAATAATGTCCCCACCTTGTAAAACAAAAGAATAAAAAAAGACTCAGTTTAAAAAAAAAAACACCTCTTCAATTTTGAATATTTAAACGGTCAATCAATCAATAATGGAGCTAGCTAGAATACTAGCATTTTTATTAACATAGAACATAACCATTCCCTATATATATATATATATATATATATATATATATATATATATATATATATTACAATTAAATATAAAATAATTAGATAATAATTTAAAAAAAATAATATATCACTGGAATTTTCATTAGATAAATATTTATTTTTTGATAATAAATATTTTATAAGTTTTTTTTGGTTTGGTGTAACTCAATTATTCAAAGTTTTAAAGTCTTTTTCTAGTCTAATTGTTTCAAGTTTTGACAATTTAGGTTAAATTTAATTTGTGTTAAAATTTGAAATTTTTTATTTTTTTATTTTGATAAATGTTTTAATTATATTTTTCATATCCATTTTGGAGAAATGACCAGTTTAATTGTTTTGAATTTTGAATTGATATTATTTATATTATTTTAAAACTTAGAATATTTTTATCATATTTACTATTTAAATATTAAATTTAAATTTTGAAAATAATTTTTGGAATGACAAC